>JBBMOL010000353.1:0-280813 GCA_037954665.1 Laguncularia racemosa | reverse complement strand
TAATACAAGAAAATTGGCTAAAACATGAACAAAGTGGAATTTCGATCGACGAGCCTGTGGAGACAGTAAATCTAGGAAGCATGGAAAACCCTAAGAACCTCAAAATCGGGACCAGTTTGAGTGCCGAGCAAAAATGTGAGATAACCGAGCTATTAATGGAATATGCGGATGTGTTTGCCTGGTCATATGGCGACATGCCAGGGCTAGACCAGTCAATAGTAGTTCACAGGCTTCCCACAAGGGAAGATGTCAAACCTAAAAAACAAAAACTGAGAAGATTTAGGCCTGACATCTTACTGAAAATCAAAGAAGAAGTCAAGAAACTGCTAGAAGTAGGGTTCATTGAAGTATCCAACTACCCAGAGTGGGTAGCAAATATAGTCACCATCATGAAAAAGAACGAAAAAGTACGCATATGCGTAGACTTTCAGGACTTAAACCAAGCCACGCCAAAGGATAACTTCCCCCTACCTCATATTGATGTTCTAGTAGACAACACTACGGGAAACCATCTCTTCTCATTCATGGACGGTTTCTCAGGATATAACCAAATGAAAATGGCTGAGGAAGATAAAACCAAAACGACCTTCATCACAACGTGGGGGACTTTCTGTTACAAAGTCATGCCCTTCGGTTTAAAAAACACCGGGGCAACGTATCAGAGAGCCATGGTCGCTATATTTCACGATATGATGCATCGAGAAGTTGAAGTATATGTCGACGACATGATAGCCAAATCCAAAGAAGGAGAAAGCCATATAGATATCCTGAGGAAATTATTTAAACGACTGAGAAAATTCCAGCTCAAGTTAAACCCAGAGAAATATACTTTCGGGGTCACGATAGGGAAATTGTTAGGGTTTATCATAAGTTAGGAAGGCATTAAAATCGACCCTGACAAGGTAAAGTCTATATTAGAGTTACCTTCCCCACGCTCCGCTAAAGAAGTGAGAAGCTTGCTGGGAAGATTAAATTATATAGCTCGTTTTATCTCACAGCTCACAGACAAATGCCGGCCATTATTCCGTTTGTTGAAGAAGAATGCCACGATAGAATGGGACGACGAATGTGAAGAAGCATTCAGGGCAATCAAAGACTACCTTATAAAACCTCCGGTCTTGATAGTCTTGAAGCAAGGAAAGCCCTTATTCTTATACCTCACTATACTCCCTGAATCCATGGGATGTGTGCTGGGGTAGAAAGATGACGAGGGAAGAGAGCGTTCCATATATTATCTGAGCAAGAAATTCACAGATGGGGAACAGAGGTACTCAGAGGTGGAGAAGACGTGTTGTGCTCTAATTTGGGTCATGCATCGGCTAAGGCAATACACCCTTTACTACCATATCGAGCTATTGACAAGACACGATCCCTTGAAATACTTGGCAGAGAAACTAGCCTTGATGGGGAGAATTTCTAAGTGGCAAATGCTCCTATCTGAGTTCGACATCACATATATAAATCAGAACTCGATGAAAGGGCAAGCCTTAGCCGACCAATTGGCGGAACACCCTATCGAGACACATTCCCAAGAACTACAGGCCCAATTTCCGGATGAGAATATATTGACAGTGGAAGATAGGCCGGTAGAAGACTTTGAGATAGACCAGAACCCGAAATGGAAACTGTTTTTCGATGGAGCTGCTAATGTATTCGGTTGTAGGGTTGAGGCAGTATTGATATCCCCGGACGACACTCAATTCCCTGCAGCGACAAGACTTACATTTCCATACACCAATAATATCGCGGAATATGAAGCTTGCATTTTGGCCTCAAAATGGCCTGCCAAATGGGAATCCGCGAATTAGAGGTATACGGGGATTCGTCGCTCATCATACTACAAACAAGAGGGGAATATAAGACTAAAGACCCCAAACTGGTACCATATCATCAACACTTGATAGAGCTGATTGAAGAATTCAAGGCAATCACTTTCACATACATCCCGAGAACTCAGAATCAGTTCGCAGATGCACTAGCCACGCTAGCATCTATGATCCAGATAACAGGGGGAGCCGAAGTTCAACCGATGAAAATAGACATCGAAAGTCGGCCCGCTTACTGTTTAACAATGGAAAAGATACAAGATGACAAACCCTGGTATCACGATATCAAGACCTTTCTCCAAGAAGGTAAATACCCCGAAATGGCTAGCAAGAATGACCAAAGAACACTCAAAAGGTTAGCAAGCCATTTCCTATTAAGTGGGTCCATACTTTACAAGAGATCATCTGATACCACCTTGTTGAGATGTGTGGACAAAGATGAAGCATGCGAACTAATGAAAGAAGTGCATGAAGGAGTATGTGGACCTCATATGAATGGCTACATGTTGGCTCGAAAAATCATGAGGTTAGGATATTATTGGTTGACTATGGAATCAAATTGCATAAAATATGTCAAGCACTGTCATTTGTGTCAAGTCTATGCGAACCGGATCAATGCTCCGCCCAACGAGCTACATTTGTTATCAGCACCATGGCCATTCTCCATGTGGGGAATCGACATAATTGGCCCTATCACTCCAACAGCATCTAACGGCCACAGATTTATACTGGTAGCGATCGATTACTTCACCAAATGGGTAGAAGCTTCATCATATGCCAATGTCACAAAAGGGGTAATAGTCCGCTTCTTGAAAAGGGACATAATAGCCCGATATGGAGTTCCTGAGTCCATCATCACTGACAACGGTACCAATCTCAACAACAAATCGATGATAGGTTTATGTCAACAATTCCACATAAACCACAGAAATTCAACTCCCTACCGACCTCAAATGAACGGGGCAGTAGAGGCAGCTAACAAAAATATCAAAAAGATCATCGAGAAAATGACAACAACTTACAAAGATTGGCATGAAATGTTACCGTTTGCTCTCATGGCTTATAGGACTTCAATAAGAACATCTACGGGAGCTACCCCTTATTCATTGGTATATGGTACTGAAGCAGTGCTACCATTGAAGTTAAGATACCGTCATTCAGAATCCTGTCAGAAACTCAGTTAACCGAATCAGACTGGGTAAAGAAGAGGCTTGATCAGCTGAATCTGATTGATGAAAGAAGACTTACCGCACTATGTCATGGCCAGTGTTACCAACAAAGGATGGCCCGAGCATTTAACAAGAAGATGAGACCTCGGTACTTTAAAGAGGGGGTTCTGGTACTAAGGAAGGTTCTTCCGAATGCCCAAGACTCCAGAGAGAAATTTACCCCAAACTATGAAGGCCCTTATGTGGTGAAAAAGGTTCTGTCAGGAGGTGCTTTTATACTGACTCAAATGGATGGTCCAGAATTGAGAGACCCCATTAACACAGATGCTGTAAAGATGTACTATCTTAGGCTGAAATTTTGCCAATGTTAATGAAAGCCAATATTTGATATAAATTTCGTTAAGTCGAGTTTTTATTTTTTACAAGCAAAGGTTAATATCCCTGAATGATCAACAATCAATTCTCATCATGGATATTCCTAAACACATTACCCACCATATCACCAATGAAAGATAAATGCTGAAATGATAATGAATCTTAATATAGTTTGTGATATAATTCTATCTATTTTTGAACATTAGAACTGAGCGCATCATTAGGATAACATTACCGTTAAAAGAGCCTTGCGCATAAAGAAAGGGAGCACATCAAAATTTTCAACTCCGTGTCAAGATAAGAAGAAATGAAGCAGAAGCGAACCAGCATGAAGGTTCGGTTGTTTGGTTACTATCCACGATAAACTGGCAAGCGTATTAAAATAAATAACTATCATCATGTCATCACATCATTTAGTTCAGTCTGTAGAAAGCATATTCAAAAGCACAAAATGAGTCAGCCCATAGTGGGGCATTTGTCTAAACATTCCCCTTAATAGGGTAGTCAGCCCAAAAAGGAGCACTTCCCTAGATCTCTTCCAAGGTCAGTCTATAAAGGCACCTTTCTAGATATCATTTTTACATCAGGTTAGTCAGCCCATAGGGGGCACTTTCCTAAAACTTTGTTCTCATGGTTAGCCCATAGGGGGCACTTTTTGAGACAAATTCAATTCCAGGTTAATCAGCCCATAGAGGCCACTTTCCTAAAACTTTGTTCTCATGGTCAGCCCATAGGGGGCACTTTTTGAGACAATTCAACTCCAGGTTAGTCAGCCCATAGGGGGCACTTTCCTAAAACCTTGTTCTCATGGCCAGCCTATAGGGGGCACTTTTTGAGACAAATTCAATTCCAGGTTAGTCAGCCTATAGGGGGCACTTTTTGAGACAATTCAACTCCAGGTTAGTCAGCCCATAGGGGGCACTTTCCTAAAACTTTGTTCTCATGGTCAGCCCATAGGGGGCACTTTCCTAAAAATTTGTTCTCATGGTTAGCCCATAGGGGGCACTTTTTGAGACAAATTCAATTCAAGGTTAGTCAGCCCATGAGGGGCACTTTCCTAAACTCTCCCGATTAGTCAGCTCTTGGGGAACTTTTCGGAAATATTCTTCCAAACAGTTGCTAGTCTAGCAAGACGCTTCTGTTGACAGTGGCCAGCTCATAAGGGTGCTTCCTGAGTAAATTTTCTTTCTAAGGTTGCAAGTTTGATAAGACGCTTCTTATCATTATTTCTCATACATTCCTACACAATGCTTGAGATGTGTCTTGTCGCCAATTAGTAGCCATAAAGCACTTTTTGGGAAAGAACATTACTCTAAATTGTTAGGACCATCTTAAACCGTGGGATTATTAGCTCTTGGAGCATTTTCCTACCAAAAACCTGTTCAAGAGGCCAAAAATGGCGTCTTTTTTGTCTTTGTAGTCAAGTTTTTCAAACTTTACTACAAAGAGGGGTAGCTGTAAACACCCCATTTTTGCCCTAGGAATCCACAATAATCAATAATAATCAATTTCCAATTTTTTTCAATTTTTTCCAATTTTTCCCTAATTTAGCATAAATAATTAAAAATATTCAAAAAATAAAAATAAATAGGAAAAAACATCAATTTTGAAAAATGATTTCAGAAATAGTAATAATAAATAATAAACAATTTTTACAAATTTTTGAAATTTCAAAAAATACAAAAAATAGAAAAATCGCATTGCATATATACAATTTGCGAAATTAGAAAAATCAGCAAAGTGGGCTAGCTTAGCTGGTCCGGACCATGGGCTAAGGCGCGCGCAGGGGGGCTCAGTCAGGGGTTCGAAACGCGGGGGAAGCAGTTTCCGCGTTCTGCGAATTTTTCATTTACCTAGGACACGTGACAGCATCTGATTGGCTGGAGGAAGCGCACGCGCCGGACGCGTGATCGTCTCCTACCTCGAGCCCGAGATCGCTGGCGGAAGGAAAAATTCATATTTCGGCCGTTTCAATTCAATTTTTTTTGCAAATCCAACAGATCTTGAATAGAAATAAGATAAACATTATCTAATTGGAATCAGATCGCAACAAATCGACGGATAGACACAAATCGGAGTTGGTTTTTTTTAACCAAAAATCCGATTAGCTTTGATCGGAGGAAATCCGAGCTTATCCAGCTCGGTTTCAAGTACCTATAAATAGAGGAGGAGTGGAGGAAGCCAAAACACGAATCACAATTGAGAGAAAATGAGGAAAGAGTGCAAATCGGAGAGCATCGGAGAAGGATCCAAAACCGCGAGTACCGACCGGAGCTAAACCACCACCAGGAGGCGATCTGGGAGTGAACCACCACCACCATTGGATTCAGCACCCTTGAGAAGCTAGGATTCGACACCTCACCCGCTGCAAAAGGCCGCCGGAACGCCGTGAACGAGCACCCTCCGCCGCCGCATCCGACCAATCCAACCCCACCCGATTTCGACCCGACCGACCCAACCCACGTACCGACCCGGATCCAGGTAAGTCGTATTTTTTGGATTTTTATTATTTTATTTAATTAATTTTGTTTATTTATTTATTCCGAATTAATTAATTAATTTATTATTTTTTATTTAGTTTAGTTATTTATTTATTTATTTGTTTATGTTTTATTTTTAATAAATAGAAAAATATAGAAATTAGATTTTTCTAGAATTTAATAATGTAGAAAAATAATAAATAAGAAAAATAATAATAAATAGATAGATAAAAAAATAATAATAATAAAATGTAGAAAAATAATAAAAAATATTAGGAAAAATAACAATAAAATTTTAGATTTCAAAATAGGATAGATATTAACTTAAGATAAAATTTTTCACAAAAATCATAAAAAAAACCATAAAAATCATTAAAAAATCAAGAAAATCATAAAAATCATAAAAAATTCAAAAATTATAAAAGAATCATAAAAAATGAGTTTTAGCGCTTAGAAAAATCCTTTTCTTCGAATAAATCCAAAATTGATGTTTTTCCCTAAAAATCATTTTCAAAATCAGATTAAAGCTTAGGCTTAGAATTTTTTTAGAAAAAATCCCAAAAATGGTAAGAACATAAAGCAAAAGAGATTTCAAAATTAAAATTCACAAACAAACTTAAAGTTTTCAGAAAAGCGAACTACGGCTTGTTTGATCCTGAATAGCAGGTACGTAAGCACCCATTCGGGTCAACCCATAAAAATGAATGAAAAATCATTTTCTTGAAATAATTCAAAAACATAATAAAAAGCAACAGAAACACATTTCTAAAAATGGAACAATTTTAGGAGATTAGGTGGTAATCGTAAAGGTTTTAATAGGTTAGCCTCCGGACTTAGAAACTCTGGTTTTCCCTTTTCCTCTTTTCACAAAAACGAAAAGAGAAAATAACGTCGACTAGTGGTCCAAATTAAGACTAATCCGCTCCTTTAGTCTTAATTCAATATTTCCCAACAACAGTTGGGTGGAGACTCCAAAAATCAAATGAAATTCCTAATTCAAGTCGAGGATCTACATTAGATGAGCATAGGGTCTAGTCTAGATCGGATTAGGAATGGGAATTCAAAAATTAGACTCGACATTAATGTTTTCCTTTTTCTTTGGATTAATCATTTTTTCTATTTTTCAGATATAAAGGAAAAATAATGATAAAAATAAAATAAAGAGGAACAATACACCAATAATAGAAAATAAAGGTAAAAATAATAATAATAAGTATTTAAGGATTTTTATTAAATTTTAGAATTTCAAAATAATATAAAATTAATAAATATTGCTGAGTTTATATACAATTTGCGCGTAAGATAAAACTGAGAATTGGGCTAGCTCAATTGGCTCGTGTGTGTGCTTAGGACGCGTACGGAGGGAGAGATCGCAGGTTCACGTCTCGTGGAAGGCACTTTATGCTGTTTTGTTTTGTTTTTTTTTTCATCTGAGCTGCCACGTGGTAGCAGCTGATTGGACGACGCGGGGGCACACATCTGGCGCATGCTCATCTTCAACCTTCGACCAAAATTGGCAACAACGTGGGAAGAAAAAAAATCCAACCATTTTGAGTCAGATTTTGATGAATCTTTAACAAAAAAAGAGAGAGATAAACATCAGATTAATATGAATTAGAACAAAAAATGAAAGATTTGTTCAAATCAAAAAGAAAAAAAGAAGATAAGGATGGGGGTTTAACTGTGGAGTTCGATCTGAGCTTATCAAGAGAGATTTTACAAGTCTATAAATAGGATTCGAGGAGAGGAAGAATGGGGGAGGATCAGAAGAAAAAAAAAAGTAGAAGAACACGAAGAAAAAACCCTTGCTGAAGTTCTCTCTCTCTTTTAAAAACCTCGTCGTAGTTACTCGAACTGTCGCGTAGGGTGGTTTTCGACGAAAACCACCACCACCATCGGCTTCCTCACCTTCAAAAAGCTCGAAAGCACCTATTAATCTCCACCAATCGTCGCTGGAAAGTCGCCGTCAAAGGGCTCCGATCGCCGTGTACGTGCTCGACCAACTCGAGCCAAATAGTAACTCGCATCTAAGTTAGTTGGATCTCTCCATTATTTTATTTAATTTAATTTATTTATTATTATTAGTAATAATATATATAAAAATAAAAAATGATAATAATATAATAGAAAATAAAAAAAATAAAGATGTATGTTTTTTTAGGAATGTATTAACAAACTAGGTTTAGAGTTATAAAAAAAAATAAAAAATAAAAAGTAAATATATATGTCTATTATAATTAATAGATAATTAATAAAAAATAAAAAATATTTTTATCACTTAGAAAATTTCTTTTCATAAAGAAATATATAATTGATTTTTTTTTCTTTAGAGGTTTTAGGTTTTTTTTTTTTTAAATAATAATAAAGCTTAGACTTAGAAATTTCTCTAAATAAATTTAAATGGTAATAAACGTAAACTTGACATGTTTTCGTGATTAAAATTAAATAATCCACTAAAGTTTTATGAAAAGCGAACTACGGCCTGTTTGATCCCGAATAGCAGGTACATAGGAACCCTTATGGGGCAACTCTAAAAAGAATAATTTTTTTTAAATCATTATTAGTATAATACTTATATCATTTTTTCTAATATTTTCTATTTTATGCTAAAGAAGATATCATGATAGGAATAAAAATCCAAAAAGACCTATCATTAGGGCAAGAACTAAAGGATTCCAAATCTTGGCATTGAGGGCCCATTTTGAGCAGATCGACTCCGGAATTATTTATATATTAACATCTTTTCTATTATTCTTGTATTGTGTTTTCCAACAATCACACTTATCATATTCTATAGGGCAATGGACAAACTCCCTCAGACTCAGCTTGTGGGTTATCCATGGACTGACCTGAACCGGCGATGAGCTGAGCCGATGGATCCTATAGAAGACCGGCATCATGAAGACCATTTATTTTATATATTTCTTCTTTTATGAACTATTTTAATTTTATTTTGGTTTTGAGACACTTTTATTTCATTGTAATTTTCATTTAGGGTTAGCCACCTTAAAAGTGGCAAACTTGTAATTTTGAGCACTTTTTAACCTTAGGAGTAGCGAGTATAAATACTTGCTTAAGAGAGGGTTTGAAGAGGCTTATCATTTTGCAGATTAAACACCTCTTTTCACGTGAGAATTAGGGTTCCTAATTGTCATCTAAACTCTTATCAATTTCAATCCCAAGAGTTGGAATTGTGGCAAGTGCAACATCTTGAAATTGTGAGTTATATCAATTTCATTTTGTTGTGATTTCTTTTCTTCTCTAGTGTGTCATATCTAGGGTTGAATTGAGATAGTTCTTGGTCAGAATTACTTGTTGTTATTCACAAATTCTTGTGATTATTTGAAGGAATTATCAAATTGATCCGATTCATCTTTGAAGATTTCCCTTGATAACGTGTTTTTCACTATTGGGAAAGGATTCTTATTTTACGGTTCTTCTTTGTCAAATTGAAGGTTTATTTACGTGGATTACATGAAATTAGGGTGTTTTTAGAAGGTATTTTCATTGTGGTATTCTAATTATATCATTGGAGGTTTGAATTTCATCATTTCATCATTAGTGTTCATTTGAAAAGTGCCCTTTGTGGATCCGATTTTGCCTTGACTTGAGATAGCCTTTCTTAAGTCTTTTGAATGTGCTTTCAAGTGTGTTTAGGCACATCATATCATAACATAATTAAGATTTCAAAATGATAAGGTGATAACTTTATGGTTTTAATAAGATAGCCCCCAAGTCGAAAATCTCTGGTTTGTTTTTCTTCTTTTTTTTCTTTTCTAAAAAGGGAGATTTCGTCAACTAGTTGTTCAGATTAGAATTAATCCTCTCAATTAATTCTAATTCAATAATTTTTCCCAACTTCAGTTGGGTGGCGACTCCAAATAAATAAAAAAAAATTCCTAGTTCAAGTCGAGGATTTATATTGGATGAGCATATGATCCAATATGAATTAGACTAGGGATATAATATAAAATTTTAAAATTAGACTTGATAGGATGATGACTCCACTAGGGACCCATAGTAGGTTAGCCACCTCAACCTTCTGAAATCATCATTTCTAGATATCTTTAATTAGCTCTTATGTTGTGAAATATTGTTTGCACTAATGTTTGTATCTATTCGTGATCTAAGGATTTAATAAGGATTGGTTCTTTTTATTGAGTTTTCATGCATGCAATTTTGTGATTAGATGCGGTCAGACCCAGGCCGTCTTAGGACCCTAGGACGGGGAGCCATTGTGTAAGTTCTGGGTGAAGTGAAATATTCATTGCTCGAGGCAGATTAGGCTACCCCACCCGATGCTTCGATATGGCCAAAGATCCATTTCTTTGAGAATGTGGGAGGTTATAGAGCTTGGGAACCTTTAGAACCCACCTCTTTGCATACATGAAATCGTGAACCATCAGATGATTAATGATGTAATTTCTTTCTTTAGAATTCAGATGCAGTCGCTTGTAAATGAATTTTTATGGTGTTTTGTAAGACATTTGTTTGTAATTAGAAATTTTTATTGTAATTCTACTAGATGGCTAGCGTTGTAATTGATTGGCTAAATTGGTATTAGACCATTGGTTCACCTTATACAGCCTTGAAGAGCAGACCTTCATCCAGAGCAAAATAGGGTCCATTCTCTTGCTGATGAAAATGGATGTCAACCTACCTTTAATTCGGGCTATATTACACTTTTGGGAAATTGAGCCCGTGGCTTTCTTTATTGGGCCACATGAGATTACACCGACCATAGAGGAATATACTCAACTTCTTTAGGCCCCTCCACTTTCCAATGGGGTGTATGTACTAGATTTAGAGGTTGGGCCAGCAAGCATCTTCAGCAAACTTCTAGGAGTTCGCAAAGTAATGATTAACCAAGTATTGGAAAGTAGCAACAGGTATTGCCTTCGAATGGATGAATTGGAAGTTTGGTTTGTGGCTCGATGTGATAATGGGAGCAAAAAGAACATCTTATGTGGAGATCCCAAGAGCTATAGACAAAGACGGGTTTATGCTTCATCTTAACAGCATTTGTAACCATCTTCTTCCCTACCGAGATTTTCCACATTTATTATAGAGTTGCGGAATTGGTATTCTAGTTCTTGGATGGGAAATCTTACATCTTGGCCCTACTAGCTGAGCAGATTCAAAACCTAAATTTCGAAAAGAAGAAGGGTCATGGAATTCTCTGCTCGAACATCAACCTCATCTTAATTTGGTTCATAAGCCATCTCAAGTGTTTTGGGCTAAACATGGTTAGGAATTCATTAGCCCAGCAAGTAGATCTCATAGATTCTTGCATAGAGAGGATGAAGCTGCCAGATGATCTTTCCAGCTACAGTTGGGTGAAATTGCTCAAGGGTTTCAGTGCTAATGATATTATGTGGACTACTAGGTGGAGTTGCTACAATAAGGTTATCTTAATGTGCAGGAACTTTCAAGTTGTTCCATTGATCGGGCTTAATGAGTACATGGGCTATCATCTAAATTTAGTGGTCTATCAGTTTAGCACTATTCAAGACATAGTTTACAGAACATCATTGGAAAGAATCACGTTTGAATACCAAGACTCAAGCATGTTAGTAGATGAGAAAATCGCCAAGTTAGCAGAGGTCAAAGCCCTATGGGAAGCCCATATTGAGAGTCCCAATATAGACCTTGGAGACTTAGATGGGGAAGTAGGCAAACACTGGGCTACTAGAGATTTGTGATAAACTAACTATATCAGAAAGCAGAATGGGTGTATCGAGTGCCAAATGTCACCCAGCCTGCGCCAAACAACCCAAGTCCAAAAATAAAAACCTATATGGAATAGGTCAAGGCTCAGATGGAGGTCCATTTTGAGACTGCAGGCAATAAGAAGGATGTATGGAAGAGTAGATTCAAGGAATCTAACTAGAGAAACAAAGCATTGGAAGCCCGGTTAAGAAGACTCAAGTGAGGGTTAAAGCACTAAAAGCCATCGTCAATGGGGAGTCAACACCTACGCAGCCAAAGAAGAAGAAGCTTAGAAATTAAGAAGTTAGATTATAGCATTCTTTTCTTATGTTTTCAATAAAAACACTAAACTCCAAAGTTTGCAATGTTAATAAAATTTCAGTATTATTACGTCGTTAATTAAATGCTGATTCTTTTGCATCCGTATAAGCATCTTGTTTGCATATTTAATAAAAAATAATAACAATAAAGAAAAGAAAAAAAGCTAAGAAAAATGAAGAGTTGCTAACAATAAGAGATCCTTTCAAGGTCCTAAAGGTTGCTTTTGAATGGTTAGCTTAACCTAAGGCTCATGGTCACTTACTTTGAGCATAAAGCCAAAGACCTTTATAACCTGTTGTCAATTTGAAAGACCCCATGCACTTCAAAATATGTTGATTTAGCCTTGAAACACAAAACCTTCCAACTCTCTCCCATCCTAAGGGTTACACTTGAACTTTCTCTCCATTAGGAGTTATATAAAATAGACACAAAGACAATTAATTTTAGGGCACATTTTTGAAGTGGCTATGGTCAATTACCAATGAGGGCATAAATAAGACTATCTTAACTAGCTTCCCAAGAGAGCCAAGTTAAGACTAAATCACTTGACATGGGCACATAACTCCCAAAGACATCATGAGACATGGTGAATATGGACAAATTTGGTAAAATGGAAGGATATCTCATTTGTTCGAGTGATTTAGGATGATAAGAGGCAAACCACATCCTAAACATTAACCCTTAAATGCGCGAGAGTTAAGTGTTATTAATGTGAGGTTTTTAACTCATTCCTTAAAGGAGGTTTATCTTGAATTTGATACGTTAATCAAAATAATGTTAGGCATTCATTTTTGCTATCTTAAACACAATAATCCTTTGCCAACCCCATTTGAGCTTTTATAAAAAGAGTTTCAAAATTTAACCTTGTTGAGAACTATCCTACAATGGGATGATTAAGAAGATAAGGACATCAATCAAGAAAAAAGGAATTAACTAAATAGTGCTTGCCCTAGTTGTAACAATTCAAGGGTAATTTTGTCATAGATAATTTATTTCTTTTGATAAAGAAAAGTCTACATTTTAAAAAAACATACATGACCCATAAGAGATAATCGCCAATAGGCCTAAAAGAAAAGGAAAAAAAAGATGGAAAAAGAAAATGAAAGAAAAAGAAAGAAAAGACAAGAAATGAGAAAAGCCTAAGAATGTAGTTAAACCTATACACAATAAAAAAAAACCCAACAATACTTGAAAATACCAAGACTAAATACAAGAACCCAAACATTACAGCTAAAAAATATACCACCTTTCTTTGAAGACTTCTCCAAATCATTGAAAATAATTTATCTTAAGCAAAAATTGCTAGGGCAAGTGCTATTTTAGTTTTTCTCAAGGTTTCTTGACTTGTAAACCCAGGTTGAAATGATGGTTTTTTTCAAAATAAAACCTTGGCATTGATACTGTTTTGAAACCAAAAGTCTATTGCATTACAAGTCCCAAAAAGGCCTAACAAGTTGATCAAAGCATATTACTTACAAGAAAGACCATAATTTTTGGAATAAAAGTCAAGAGTGACATCTAAACCAAGAGATTGTAAGAAAGTCCTCTTAGATTAAACCAATTAAGAATGAGATATCTGTTTCCAAATGGAATGAGGGAATTTAAAGTTATTCCCCATTGGCGTTGTTTGGCCCAAATTTTAAATATTGATGCCTCTAAGATGTAGATATAAGTCTTAATTACAAGAAACCCCTCAAGAGATGATTGACTAAACCAAGACACCACTTTTTCTAAGATTAAACCAAATCCTCCAAGCAAAATAAGGGAAAAGAGTATGTGATTATTGAGTAATAGGTTGGGCCTACCCTTTATTTGTATTTTTAGGAGCCCTTGTCAAACTCTTTACTTGTTAGCAATGCTTAAATAATAATAATAATAAAAAGATAAAAAAATAAAATATTTCTTTTAGAGAAGAAAGAGGAAAATTTTCAACGTTTGCTAGAAAACACTTTGCCACTATATCCTTAAGTTTCAAAAGAACATTTGTCTTGAAAATTTTTAGTTATCATTTGTTTAAAAGTCTTAAGTCATTCTAAATTTAGAAACTCTTAACCGTTATTAGAAAAATAAGATTCTCACTTAGGAATTTGTTTTTACTATTGGTTAGTTAGCCCACAATGGGGCACTTTCCTAGATATCCTCTCTTAGGGTTGGAAGTCCAAAGAGACGCTTTTCACTATTAGATAGGCCACAATAGTATACTTCCCTAAACTTTCTCTCTCATGGTTGCAAGATTTAAAAGTTGCTTCTCACTATTAGTTAGTTAGCCCATAATGGGGTGCTTTCCTAAATAAACTCTCCTTTAAAGGTTGCTAATCTAGTGAGACGCTTCTTATCATCGATTAGTTAGCTTATAAGAGCACTTTTTCTAGATAATCTCTTTTTAAAGTTGTTAGTCTAATGAGATGCTTTCCATCATCAATTAATTAGCTTATAAGAGCATTTTTTTCTAGATGATTTCTTTTTAAAGGTTGTTAGTCTAGAGAGATGCTTCCCATCATCGATTAGTCAACTCATAAGAGCACTTTTCTAGATGATTTCTTTTTAATGTTGTTAGTCTTATAAGACGCTTCCCATCATCGATTAGTCAACTCATAAAAGCACTTTTCCAGATAATTTCCTTTTTTAAGGTTGCTAGTCTGGTGAGATGCTTCCTATCATCAATTAGTCAGCTCATAAGAGTACTTTTCTAAACAATCTCTTTTTTAAGGTCGCTAGTTTAGTGAAACATTTCCTATCATCGATTAGTCAGCTCGTAAGAGCACTTTTCTAGAAAATTTCTTCTTTAAGGTTACTAGTCTTATAAGACACCTCTTATTATTAGTTAGCTAGCTCATAAGAGCGCTTTCCTAAACAATCTCTTTTTTAAGGTTGCTAGTCTTGTAAGACGCTTCCTATTATCAGTTAGTTAGCTCATAAGAGCACTTTCCTAAATAGTCTCTTTTTTAAGGTTGCTAGTTTTGTAAGACGCTTCCTATTATCAACTAGTCAGCTTGTAAGAGCACTTTTCTAGAAAATCTCTTCTTCAAGGTTGCTAGTCATGTAAGATGCTTCCTATCATCGATTAGTCAACTCATAAGCTAGATAATCTCTCCCTCCATGTTGCTAGTTTAGTGAGATGTTTCTTGTCTAAGACCACTCCCCAAGAAGTAATAATCATCATAAAGTAATCATCTATTTTTACAACATGGGATTGTTAGCTCGTGAAGCATTCCCTTTACTCAAACTGATAGCTAAACAACTCCCTAGTAGAGCCAGGTTTAGATAGCCAGCCGATTATGGCGTTATTCACCCGTTCTATTAGGCAAAAATGTTGTCTTTGTTGTCTTTGTAGTTAAGTTTTCCAAACTTTACTACAAAGAGAGGCAGCTGTAAATACCCCATTTTTGTCCTCTAATTATAATTAATGTTTTCCTTTTTTTTGGATTAATCATTTTTTTCTATTTTTTAGATATAAAGGAAAAATAATGATAAAAAGAAAATAAATAGGAATAATACACCAATAATAGAAAATAAACGTAAAAATAACAATAAAAAGTACTTATGGATTTTTATTAAATTTTAGAATTTCAAAATAATATAAAATTAATAAATATTGCTAAGTTTATATACAATTTGCGCGTAAGATTAAATTGAGATTTGGGCTAGCTTAGCTAGCTCGTGTGCGCGCCTAGGACGCGTGCGGAGGGAGAGGTTGCGGGTTCGAGTCTCGCAGAAGGCACTTTGTGCTGTTTTATTTTATTTTTTGTCCGAGCTGCCACGTGAAAGCAGCTGATTAGATGACGCGAGGGCACGCGTCTGGTGCGTGCTCATCTTCAACCTTCGACCGAAATCGGTAGCGACACGAGAAGAACAAAATGCAGCCATTTCAAGTTAGATTTTGATGAATCTTTAACAAAAAAAAGAGATAAACATCATATTAATATGAATCAGAACAAAAAATAAAGATTTGTTCAAATCGGAAAGAAAAAAAGAAGAAGATAAGGATGAGGGTTTAACCGTAGAGTCCAATCCGAGCTTATCAGGAGAGATTTTACAGGTCTATAAATAGTATTCGAGGAGAGGAAGAATGGGGGAGGATCAAAAGAAAAAAAAAGTAGAAGAACACGAAGAAAAAACCCTCGTTGGAGTTCTCTCTCTCTCTCTAAAACCTCGTCATAGTTACTTAAACTGTCACTTAGGGTGGTTTTCGACGAAAACTACCACCAACATCGACTTCCTCACCTCTAGAAAGCTCGGAAGTACCTATTAATCACCGCCGGAAAGTCGCCATCAAAGAGCTTCGATTGCCGTGTGCATCCCGACCTGACCCAACTCGAACCGTGATCCGCATCCAGGTCAGTCGGATCTCTCCATTTATTTTATTTTATTTTATTTATTTATTATTATTAGTAAGAATATATATAAAAATACAAAAATGATAATAATAGAATAGAAAAAAAAAAGATGTATGTTTTTTTAGGAATATATTAATAGAACTAGGTTTAGAGTTATCCAAAAGAAATAAAAAATAAAAAAGTAAATATATATGTCTATTATAATTAATAAAAAAATTTAAATATTTTTATTACTTAGAAAATTTCTTTTCATAAAAAAATATATAACTGATTTTTTTTCTTTAGAGGTTTTAGTTTTTTTTTTTTAAATAATAATAAAGCTTAGACTTAGAAATTTCTTTAAATAAATTTAAATGGTAATAAACGTAAACCCGACATGTTTTTGTAATTAAAATTAAATAATCCACTGAAGTTTTATGAAAAGCGAACTATGACCTGTTTAATCCCGAATAACGGGTACATAGGCACCCTTATAGGGCAACTCTAAAAAGTATAAAAAAAATATTTTTTAAATCATTATTAGTATAATCCTTATATCATTTTTTTTTCTAATAATTTCTTTTTATGCTAAAGAAGATATCATAACATAATTCAGATTTCAGAAGGATAAGGTGGTAACTTTAGGGTTTTAATAGGATAGCTCCCGAGTAGAAAATCTTTGGTTTTTCTTTCTTCTTCTTTTTTTTCTTTTATAAAAAAGGGAGATTTCGTCAACTAGTTGTTCAGATTAGAATTAATCCACTCAATTAATTTTAATTCAATAAATTTTCCCAACTTCAGTTGGGTGGTGACTCTAAATAAATAAAAAACAATTCCTAATTCAAGTTGATGATTTATATTAGATGAGCATAGGATCTAATATGAATTGGATTAGGGATATAATATAAAATTTTAAAGTTAGACTCGACAATAGGTCATACTTGGCCTTAAGGCAACAAGCATCAATTGTTGATTGCTCTAATTGCCTCAAAGTGATCTTAGGCTGGAATGAGTCTTCAAACTATCAAATTCCAACATGCAAGATGAACAAATGTGAGTTATCGGGGCGATGGAGGTATCTTTGATGCTTGAACTCCAATGCTCAAGTTAGAGAAGTAGCATGAGGGTATGACAATCAAAGTTTGTAAAGAGTATCAAATTGTTTACCTGGTTGGAGGGACCTCCTCTTATAGTGCAATCATAATGTTATATTTTATGCAAGCAAATCTTCTCAAAGACACCTTATTTATTTTAGGAAATATCCACTAGAGTGTGTTTTTCGAAGGGTTAGATTGCTTGCTAATTTATTCTAACCATCTTAAGTACTCTTCTACTCTATAGTCATGCTCAAATAAAGTGAGCCTTAGTCCATAAATCGATTTAGGCCTATAACACCATCCATAGACATGATTATAGAATATTTTCTGATTATTTTGAAAAATTTGAAGAGTTAAACAGAAAAAACAAAATGTCAAAAACTCAAAGTAAAGTAGGTGAATGATTTAAATAGAAATACTAATAGATAGAATATCCAAATAATAAAAAAGAGTAAATTATAGCTTTTGATAAAATTATTTGATCATAAAATCTAGTAACTTGTTCTAAACCTTGAGCCTTTGGATGACCTCTAAACACATTCAACTATAGAGGGCTTGCAATCCGAAGCCCCAATGACTTATTTGAAAGTAAATACAAAAAATGTTTGTATAATTCTAGTTCAAGCAAGTACTCTGTGTAAAGTCCTAAAAATTTTGAAAAACCATATGAAAATTAAAGAAAATAAGTAGAATAATAAATACTTCTAGGTCAGGGTAGCAGGAGGGACAATTTTGCAATATTAAAAACTTTGAGAAATGTACAAAAAAAATTTAAATATTGTAACGCATAAATATTATTTTAATAAATTGCGATAATCATAGGTTTTAAAAATAAAACAATTAGAAAGAACAACCTTTGCAAAGAAAAGAAGATAAGGAAGGTAATAAATTTAATTATATAAAATATATTACTGAATAAATTTAGGAAGCAAAGTGATAGAAGAAAATATCCAAATATAGATATATAAACGGATAAATAAAAATAATTTTAAATCTCAACTTTAGTTTGAGTAAATTAAATTAAAAGAATAAATTCTCTGAAACACAGATTTTCAAACGATATTAGGTTAACTAATGAAATTAATTTAAATTATAGATTTAGGAATTTTAAATGAAGATTTAGAATAAATATTTATGTCCGGAATAATCAAATTAACTTAGATGTAAACTTTCGTAATAAAATGAAAAAAATATATAATTTAAAGATATTCTTGTATGCGAGTAAAATAATAAAAATAGGAACATTATAATATAAAATGTAATATATAAAATAATATAAATATATATATACATAGATATAAAAAAAAATCTGGAAAGTCTGCTGCTGTCCCATCCGTCCATCACGATGTCAAGCAGCAACAACATAGCAGCTGCGGCATCAGGCCCTAGTCCCTGTCACGGTCCCATCCTACTCCCATTGTCCTTCCCTTTCTTTTCTTTTCTTCTTCTTCTTCTTCCTTTGTTCTTCCTCTCTTCTTCTTCTTCTCCTCCCGGATCGCGTCTTCTTTCCCTGCACTTCCCCTATTTGCATTTCCCCTCCTTCTCTTCAGATGACTACGCCGTTGATGATGACAATGACGACGACAAAGATGACCATGGTGGTGAGAAGACAATAGAAGGGGATGATTAGGAAGAAATGGAAGAAGGAGCCGTGCGTGGAGGTTGGGACGCCGGCGTGCATGGCTTCGTACTTCCAACGGTGATGACCTCGATCACAACAATAGCGGTAGCAACAACGACCTAAACAACGACCACAACGGCAAATATAATGGCTGTAACGACAACAGCAATGACACGACGACAACAGCAACAACAACCATAATGAATGACAACAGCAACAATGATAACAACAACATCTAGCCGAAGGAGAATAGTAGAGATGTGTGTGTGATGTGTGGGTACATGGGTGTGCAAGGAAGGGGGACAACGATCGACAGCTACCCAATAACGGCAGCAACGACTACAACCACAGTTGCAACAATAACAACAGTGGCAACAACAAACAGCAACAATGGTGACCGTGATGATCGAAGCAGTAGTGTAAGAAGGGGGAAAGGGGAAGGAGGAGTGAACTTTGTTACACCATGGTTGTTGAAGTTGGTGGTGTGTAGAACTAAGCTCAGACTATGTTTTTTAGGACAGGAATTTGCAAGTACCGCTAAGCTAGCTTTTGGAATTTGGGGTACTGTATTGTGATGGCCATTCCAAATGCTCTTTGGATAGCATCAAAGCGAGGTTCATCGATCGAAAACTACAACGAGGTGGCTATGGTTGCTTCGGTTGGTGGGTGCTAAAGGAGGTGCACTGTGTGTGGCTGAGTGCGTGGTGTGTGCGAGGGAGAACGATAGCAATGATGAGAATGATCCAACAGCGGTAGTAGGCGGTTGCAGTAAGAAAGGAGAGAAAGGAGAAGGGAAGAGAAGAGAAGAAAAAAGGAAGAGGAAAAAGGAGTCGGCGGGAGAGAAGGAAAAGAATGGGAAATTAGATGTAAATGGAGGTGTGCAGGTATGTGTAAATGTGTATGGAAGGTGTGGGATGTGCAAGAATGTGTGTATGTGTATGTGATGGTGTGTAGTGTGTGTAAGGATGTGAGTATGTGTATGTGATGGTGTGTGGTGTGTGAGGGTGTGTGTGTACGTGTATGGAATGTGTGATGCGTGGAGTATCTGTATAGGTGTATAGAAGGGATGTGGTGTATGCGGGATGTGTGTATGTGAATGGAAGATGTGTGGTGTATGCGGTATGTGTGTAAGTGTATGGATGATGTAGGTGTGTGTGGTATGTAAGTGTATGAGATGGTGTGTGGTGTGTGGATATGTGTGTGTAGGTATGGAAGGTGAGTGTAGTGTATGCGGGTATGTGTTTATGTGTATAGATGGTGTGTAGTGTGTGTGGAGTATGTGGGCATGTACGTATTAGTGGTGTAAGGTGAATGTGGAGTATGTGCTTATATGTGTGTCGGTGGTGTAAGACGTGTGTGGAGTATGTGTGTATGTATGCATTAGTGGTGTGTGTGTGTGCATTTGGACTTGAGGAGAAAAGAGGATATTAAAGTGCAGTTATGTGTGCATGTAACCAAGTGTATGGTATGATTGTGTATATGTATGTGTTGGTGTGTATGTAGTGTGTGGGAATGGTTGGTGTATGTATGTTAATGGATGCGTGAGTGAGGATGAGACCAGTAGAGAGGATAGGAAGCTCTGCTGGTGGAGATGTCAACAAAGGAGAGAAGAAAGAATGGAAAGGTGAAACCAAGGAGGAAGAGGAAATTGCGTGAAGGAGGTGAGTGTGTCTGTGTGTGAAAGTAAATGGGAAGAAGAGGTGTTTATGTTAGTATAGATGGTGAAGGGAATGATTCGAGTAGCGTCCAAGATGATGGCTTGGGGGATATTTGGAATGAAATGAATTTCGCAATAGAATGCTCAAGGGATGTTGAGGAAGATCATCCTTAGCCAAATACCCTAAAGCAAGACCTTTAGTTGTCTTTTCTAAGGGTATCTTGCATATACAGAAGAAGGAATTCCAAATTTGGTAGGTTGAAGATGTTTCATTGCTCGACTTCTACACAAGGAAAGCAGACAGTAGATCACAGCAACTTAGGGTATTGGAAGTGATGATTCATAGGAAGGTCGTTCCTTTTAGAACCCCGTATCATCACGTTGAAGAAGTGCTCAATGTTTGAATATTGTTTGCGTAAAGTTCCTTAAGGAGGAGACTTTACGCCTTGCCATCAAATGCAAGATGAGTAGAGTACACATATTAGGCGTTAGGAAACTACCAAGGTTAAGTGGAGATGCTGCCTTCTATGGTTTGGTTGAGGAAGCATTGCAGAAGGACACTGATTTCAAGAGGGGAGTAAAGGGGTTACCTGCTGGAATCGCTTGACTCCGATTAGGACTATGACGACCTTAAACAGGTGAGTGGGAAACTTAATGATATGCTACAATGTTGTGTTGTGTGGTGTGTTAATATGCTATGCATGTGAATTCCTTTGCTTTGATATAGTTGCGTTTGAATGTGATTCGTGTTAAGTTGAGTTATATAGTGGGGTTAATTGAGTTTAAGAAAGACGTTACCAGAAATTGGTAGTTAGATAAGTTAAAGATGAATATTGTTTAAATGATATAGAGGATAGAGTGGACTATGGGTTTAGATGTCATCACCTTAACGATAGCACTTCGTACTATATTGCCAGTGCTATTACCATAGGCCTAACCTATGATTCAAAATTGTTTTCTTCAAACTAAACCAAAATATAGAACCTTAGCTTTTCCTTCTATAGCTACCAAGTAGGTGTGCATAGTTGGAATAGGATATATAAATATCATTATGTATACATATTAGAGTTTACTTTTGAATGTGTACATATGCTTAGGCAAACTTATTTTCCTATTATATCTATAGAATACATTTATGAACATAACCATAAAAATCATGAGTGTAACTTTGATTTTACAGCTTAACAATTCCATTTTCTTGCCCTCTTAAGTGAGCGAGGGGAGGTACATAGCATAATTTTCCTTTAGGTGAAACTACGTTTATAAACCTATGTGTATATATATACATATATATATATTATACATAGATGTATTGAGGAATTAGAAGGGATATACGAGACGACCTTGTTAGCTCTCGGAAGTGTGAAAACAAAGCACTTGAGAAGTGCAATGACATAGAGGTGTCACAAATGATAATCGTAAATTAATCTTGAGTGATTGATTTGACGTTTAAGACAAATGGCATAGAGGTGTCAAGTCAACTAAAACTTGATGTATAGCTGGATGGCTCCCATCCGCTCGGTCCGGTTCCTTTGTTGATTTATCATGTGAAATATATGATCCTTGCCTGTTGTAGTACGTGTGAAAATGAGATGTAGTGGATTGTCATGGGACTTCACTTGGTCCCTATGAATTGTTCTTAGTAGTTACTTCATTGCCTTGAATGATAATTGGTTGCGATTATATATGTTGAGTGGTCACTTCGAATCAATTAATTAAAGAAGTGGACTCGATTAAAACTTGACATACATTTCCATAAGACATTGCATGAGATTGAGGGCCATCACTGCTACAGGATGTGTTGGAAGTGATAAGAGGATCGTTGTTTTGCCAAGTGTGAACTAAGTGATTAGGGGATTGTAGCACCTTGAGAGTTCCAAGTTCGGCCTGTCTCTTGAGGGTGTAATGCTCGGTGTATTGAGGCACTTGAGACTAAAACATTAAAGCTAAGACAACTTAAATAAGTGATAAGAATAATAAAGAAGTGAGTAAGACTTGGGCACTAATGGTGGTTTTGAAATCCCCAACCCAAGGTCAAAGGGGGCGTAAACCCTAGGCTTCATGTTGGTTATCGGAAGACCACGTGAGATGCTGCATTCATATGATTGTTCATGTATAGCATATGTTTTAATAACTTGATTTGAATTTTCTTGTGCGTACATAGCATTGAAAGTGTTACCATCCCATTCACTGAGCCATAGTATGCTCACCCCTCCACAGACTCTTTTTGCAGGTGGCGATTACAAAAGCTCGGGATGGGATAAGATTTGAAGTGTCGAAAGTTTTTGGATGGCCAGAACGACAAAGTAAGAATTGTGAAGGATAGATTGTTTAGATGAAATGTTAGGACCCTTATGTAAATAAAATTGAATTTGTGAAACTTAGGACTTATCCTATTTTACTAGTTGATAGGGGATACCGATTCTCTGCAATCATGGTTGACTGTAGGATGCAAGATCTATAGTTATAATTTATTATCTAATTATATGTACTATGATTAGTCATAAATATAATTAAATACTTAGAGTCTTGCGATCTCTGGCTTGTAAGACGATTATCATGTAACCGGAGCATACATGCCATGATGATTTTAGTGAAAACTTCTAAACCCCCTTTTGGGGCGTGATACTCTATCTATAAATTAGATCTTCCATTGCATTTAAATTAGGTTCAAACCATCTTTTTAGGTTTAAAAAAATTACAAACTGAATCGAACCCTTTTTTTGTTTGAAAACATTATGAATGGAATCGAATTATGAGAAAGTTAAAAAAAATTATGATGAAAATATAGATAATGTATGATAAAAAAAAAAGGATTTTATATTACTTATTTAATTGCTACTTTCATTTGGTTTTCATCAAATAACTCATTGCCTTTTTTTTTTTTCGTATTTTTGCTTATTGACCAATATAAAAACTAGAATTACCTAAAGAGAGATAATAAAACATTCTTAAATATATCAAATGGGTATTGTAGATGGTGAGTGATATTGGAAAAATAATGATTAATTAAATCCTTTTTTTTATATCAAGTACAATTTTTCATGACCGATTGACTTGCATATAAAAAAATAATAATTAATATCACATGTAATAATGGTTTGAAAAATAAATCAAACCATAGAAACCTTTTTTTTTTCTTTTTTCTTTTTAGGTTTAAAAAAATTACAAAATGAATTGCGTGATTAGGTTTGATTAAAAAATAAAAAGAATTGTAATATATGGCCTAGTTTGGTTTGAGGGATAATTCGTCTAAATTAAACCATTTCCACCCCTAGTCTTTACTCTTTGTAACCATTATGGAATAATGCTTGTTTGTTTTGAAGAAAATCACTTATTTATGGTAGATATTTTCTCTAGAAAATATTTTCTTAAGATGTTATATTTTCACATCCTTGACCATTTTTATAAAAAATATATTGAAAAAAAATACATTTTCTATGTTTGATTACACATTTTTATGTAAACTTGTAGTCGCACTTAAATAAATTATTATCAGTATATTATAACAAAAATATTATATTAAAGCTTTTATACAAAAATAATTATGCTGCCATCTAATAATTAAGGTGTTTTTAAGAAGTACTAATTTATACAAATTCCATTATGTGGTATTTCTTTCTCGTTTCAAGTGTCATTCTATTTCATTTCATTTTAAACAATTATTGTATATCAAACATTACATAAAATTTATTTATTATTAAAATATAAGTTAATTATAGTGAAAAATACAATCGAATCCTTTTTAGACCATTTAAAAGACTAGTGGAGAATAATATTTGGAAAATTCCTTTTGGCTGTTTTATTGGGAATTTCTTTTTTCAAAAGATAATTTTCTTAAAGCGTATGGGGCCTGAAAGCTTTTTCAAATATGGCCACCACGCGGCTGGTTTCTCGACACTTTAACCAACTATCTGTCTCATACAATGATTAACCTAAAGTACAAGGTTAAAGAGGATGCTCAATAGTTAAAGACCGATTTTAAATGAACTATAAACCAGTGAACCAAATTGCGTTCCTTCTCCGCTAGGCAACTTCTACCTGCGATTAGTCCAACTTGCATCAGCATACTCGAACACTTGACCATGAGTATATTTTATAATCAATGTTTCTCGATCCAAGGTTCAACAATTTTCTCATTTTCGATAAGTACAGCCTATAGATTACAAACTACAACACCAACCACCAATACATTGTTAAACATGCAGCATGACATGAATTGCACTTATATGTTTGGAAAAAAAATATTATATATATATATTTATTTATTTATGTATACTTAATTTACTTATTTTTGAAATTGAAACATCAAATTTTCATAAAATGAGTTTTTGAACTGTGCAATATTTTCCCTTTAATAATAATCAAGGTACTTTTAGTATTCTTAATTATTTGTGTAAATTGCAAATACTCCCCTTATGTTTCTACTTAACTCTATCGTCATTGAAATTGGACGTTCAGACCCCTTAATTTTTAAAAGTACCTTTTTCCCTTAATGACCAATTTAATCCCTTAAAAAATAATTGAAAAAAGATTGTGGCATTTTTTAAATTATTTTATCTAAGGAAAAAATTATAAAATATAGTTTATATATGATAAGTGTCGGAAGACCCTTAATTCTAGTGCTTATTAGTTATAATTTTGTATGGATTTCATGTGATTTATGAATAAAATGGTATTTATATGATTAAATTTTTATTTCAGGCATCAATAGAGATAAAAGAAAGGTTTAAGGATGATATGAGCAAAGGCAAGGTAAAATTTAGCAAAAAAATGAAGAGAATTAATTTTTAGTTCAACACAACCTTTAGCACAACCATTGTAGACGCCAATGCTAGATGCAAAAAATGACCAGTAGCTATATTAAGGTGTGCCCCAGGTTCAGCACAACCTGTGTTGATGCCAATAACGAGAATACAAGTTTGTTTTGTTTTTCAGCCTTGCCTTGAGCACATCCATATTAGAGGCCGTGCTAAACTGGGTAGTCAAAATGACTTGTTTCAGAGTCAGCACAGCCTCGAGCAGAGCTGTGTTGAACCCTATTTTCGTAGAACTATAAATAGATGTCTTGTTTTATTTTAAGGAGACTTTTTTCTTCTGGCTTCGTTCTAAAAACCCTAAGGGAGCATTATTATGAACTTCGAGAGGAAAATTGTCCAAACATCATTGGAGATCACAAAACAACACAAGGGATTACTTTTTCTATCATGAATCAATTTTACTTCTCTAGATTCTCTGTTTTTATTGAAAACTCCATGGAGGAGTAATTCTTTATATCTTTCATCTTGTGAAACCCTAACTCATGTGTTGAAACATTGATTGATTAATAAATTGTTTATATCTTTGCATCTATTCATGTGTTTCCATTGTTCTTGTGATTAATTTATGCATGCGAATTGATTGCATGTCTAATTTTTATTAGATTGAAAAATGTTTTGTCTAGTAAATTAAATCTTCATGAATAGAGAGATTACATGTTTTACCTAGAGGTAGGAAAACATTGATTTTTTGCAATTAATCGGAATTTGTGAACTTAATGAGATCTTGCATGACAGTAGTGAGGGAGAGGTCTCCATTATCATGTGCATGATTAAGAATTGATTAACTCGAGGGAGTAATTGATTTTACTTGAGAATTCTTATGGTGTAAAGTGTAAATTGATTCGTTAATCGATATCTTATTTTGAAAATTTAAGGGTTAGGGTGGAACAAGATAAGGAGTATATTTTGTTATTGAATATATATATATATATATATATATATTTGATAATATTATTTAGTTCTAAGTTTGTTAAGATTTGTTAATTGTTAATTTAATTCATAATTTCCACATCACAAATTAGACTAGATAGTAGAGAAAGGTAATACTAGTACTTGTTTTTCAGATTTCAGAGGACCACATCTGTTAAATCTACACTATAATCGATAGGTATACTGCCTAGCTCGATAGTAAATTTTATTGGTTATAAATTTAAAACTTAAAATGATTGGTTAAATTCGAGTGTACCAATATACACATCTTTTAAATATTTAGAAGTCTAAGTGCTTAACTTAAAAAATAAGGGGTCTACATGCACATAAAACAAATATAAGGTGGCGTATTTGCAAGTTATCCTAATTATTTTATCTATAGGAAAACTGATGCAGATTCGGATTCGAATTCCTTCACACAAACCAAATTGTCAAGAACAATAAAATGTCACAAATTTTTAGGGTTTTCTGGATTTTGGTACTAACGAATAAAATCAAAGATATTGATAAAATTATCAATCTATAGATGCCAAGATTGATAAAATTAAACTGATTCGCAATCAAATCATAGAACGATAGAAACCACGTTCTATAAATAAATCACTAGGGTTAAAGAATTCTAAGAATTCAATAATGATGCTCGCCACAAATTCTAAAGAACCAAGAATTTGATAAGAACAACAAGAATAAAGAGAAAAATCAATTCCCAATATTCACAAATCTCCAAAGAAGATTCACACCGCTCAAAGTGTCTGTGTTTTACAACCAAAATATCATTCTAAAAAAAAAATTGTGCGAAACTATTCAAGGCCGGCACAAAGGCCGGCGGCCTTGAAGCTAACACGGCCGGCCTTTATTCAAGGCAGGCTTAAGGCTGGCTGATCTTTGCCTTGAGTCCTCCTGTCGTCTATGTCCTACTTTTTTTGTCCCCGTACTGCCACCTAGAGCTCGGATTGAATTTGTTTTCTTTGATGCTCGTATCTAGGCTCTTGGGATCGTATCATTCCTTCCATGTTGAAAATGATTCGACCTCGAATCTGTATCGTCCATCCTGCTAGACCACATAAACAGACTCCTCTTTCCCTTGGGCTTCTTAAGGAAAATTAGTCTTGTATATTGTACTTCAGTTGGACTCATAGGAAGAAGCTTGTATGTCTTGTCCTGTTGCTGAATGGTATACTCATTGGTGTATCAATCATACTTGGCTCTGAGGTCATATTACCAAGGTCTTCCAAGGATCAAATGTGTAGCTTCCATGGGAACTACATCACAAACAACTTCGTCAGTATAATCACCAATAAGTAATGGAACACGAACCTGTTTGTGTACATGAACAGCTCCCTGTGGACTCAACCAATGAAGTGCATAAGGTCTTGGATGCTGCTCCACCTGTAAACCCAACTTATTAACCCAGCTTGGTGAAGCAACATTAGTGCAACTGCTTGTGTCAACCACAATCAAACAAGTCTTCCCCTGCACCATGCCTTGGATATGAAATAAATTGGCTCTTTGATTATGAACAGCTTCATCTTGCTTAACCATTAGCAAGTCTCCCTGTACTGGACTCGCTATAACGGCTTCATCTTCCTCTTCTGCCTTAGTACTCTTATGTTCTTCTTCCTCACTCTCAACTTTGTCCCCCTTGATGACCATAACCCTTTTATTAGGACATTGAGAAGCAATATGACCAAGTCCTAAACACTTAAAACATTTGATATCCCTGCTCCTCTTTTGTTGTGTTTGGTCAACAGCCTCACTAGCGACCGCCTTTCCCTTTTCCTTCCTTTCCTTCTCCCTCTCACCATCATCTGACTTATGGTGATGATATGACTTCTGATCCCGCCATTTCTGATCCCGCCTGCGCTGATGCCGCTCAACCCGATTAGCTAATTTAATCACATCCTTAAGAGTCTGATAATGCTGGAGTTCCACTACATTGGCGATGTCCATCTTCAACCCAATGATGAAACGAGCTATGGATTCATCTGATGATTCCCTAATATCACATCTTGCCATTAGTGTCTCAAACTCCTTCACATACTCTTCTATGCTCCTCTTACCCTGCCTCAAGGAATGCAACTCCATCAGCATCTCCTGTTCGTAGTAGTTTGGCACAAATCTGCGTCTCATCAACCTTTTCATCAAAGCCCATGAACGCACTTTCTCCTCATCAGCCCTACGTCTCTCAGTTTATAATTTATCCCACCACAAACTAGCATATTCAGAGAATGCTAGAGATGCCATTTTCACCTTCATGCACTCATCCCACTCATAACAGTCAAACACCTTCTCAACCCGTGGCACCCAGTCTAGGAATTCCTCTGGTTTAATACTACCAGTGAAAGGTGGAATTTTCAATTTGATGTTTTCAATCCTCTTACGCCTGTCAACATTGTTTCCTCTCCTATTCCTTCCACTACTAGCATCAGATTCACTACTAGAGTGTCTCCTCCTATTTCCTACACCACAATGGCTTCTTCTATCCCTAACCTCCAATCTCTCCATAATCAATCTAAGATTTTCTTGGATTTGATTGAACTTAGCCCTAGTCACAACCTCACCCCCATTATCAGCATCATTCCTATTGTTGTTGTTATGAACACTTCCATGCAACGACATCTCTACCCTTCAATAATCAGCAATAGAAATTCACTAAAAACCAAATTCTCAACAACAGCCCCAAACACCAATTCACAGCAATTCAACACCCAACAACTGAATTCAGCAAAACCCCAATTCTTAACTACAGCCCAATCACCAATTCACAGCAATACAATTCACAAAATAAATTTCCAAATTTCCCAACCAACAGCAGTATTGAATTAAAACTACAATTGAGTTGAGATTCAACAGCCTTACCGATTTAACCCACGATCTGATCGAATCCTTCGCTCTGACGAATCCAACCTTTGCTTTGAATCCTTACGAATCCAACCTTCGCTCTGATACCAAAATGATGAGGATTCATTCTGCTCTGATACCATAATTATAGACAATAAATTATTAATAAATACAGGAAAAAGATAAAGTGTAAGTCCTAAAACATTTGGATTTTGACAATCAACCATTAAAATTGCGTGAAAAATATGAAAATGTGTTCTAATATGCCATCCCATATTTAATTATCGTTAAAACATATAATATATGCCCAAACTAAATTTATTTAAAATTTGCAATTTTCAATTGAGTTTTTAAAGTAGTGAATTCCTGAAATCAAGTCCTATAATTTTTTCAAAATACACATTGGGTGATAACATTCTAGTATATAGTATTAAGTTTCCATAAATGTATATAATAAATAATATATAATATAATTATAAACTATGAACACATGAAGGAAAAAAAATAAATTGTAAGTCTTAAGACATTTGGGATTTTACAGTTAAGCATTAAAATCGTTGGAAAACATGCAAACCATTTTATATGCCATCTCATATTCAATTACATTCAAATATATAGTAAATGATTAAACTAAATTTATTTAATATATATACATATTTAAAAGAGAATTAATAAATAGGAATAGAAAAATCATACGGCATGGCTGTCCACTTCGTGGATGGTTGCCAGCATGGGTGTATGACGCGACTTACCTCAATTGTTGCCCCTTCTTATTCTTCTTTTCACTACATTAGGTTAAGTCCTGTTGACAGTTTCATGATACCTTTCCATTCGTATAATTTTTTTTGTGGTATTGGATGGTAGTCCACTATTCTAAATAAGTTGTGCAAACTTATTAAGGGGGAATAGATATGGGGTGAGTAAAATGTGAGGTCCTACATATACTTCATTTTATAAGGTATTAATTTTCAAATTTTGAAATTGAAACTTACTCTATAATATCTTAAAACTATCCTTAACCTTGCCCTATGTAAAACTTGTAAATTTTTCTTATCTTTACATAATTTTTTAATTTATATGACATTAAAAAAGTAATCTATATATAATATTATAAGTTTTTTTATATATAAAATTTATGGAATTTATAGTAAAATTTATAAAATTTATAGCAAAACCATGATATTGAAAAAGTAAATTTTTTTTTTTGTATATTCGCTATTTCAAGTTTATGTAGTATTAAACAAAACTTATATAAATTGTAACATATTGTAATGAAAATTATCATCTATAAAGCGGTAGTAAGCTTTAGATTTAGGATTTGTATTAAGTTTGGGCTATTTCTTTTTAACATAAATATAATGTTGTTTATATTTGATTTTGGATTTGGAAAAAATATGAGGTTATTTTCATTTGTTGAGTGGGTGACCTTGTTGAACTATGGTGTTCTAAAACCTCTATTGGGGAATGGGTATAGGGTTGTTCATGGACAATTTCAAACGTGGGCCTTAGCTCAATGTGGTTGATTCCAATAACTTGGAAAGCATAGGCCCTATCCATCAAGTTTGACACTAAGTAATCATATGCCTAGAGCCTTCAATGTCCATAATGCATTAAGCGAGAGGGAATGTTCGCACAATAGGCTCCTACAAGGTGTTAAATGAAAGGGGATGTTTACACGGCTGAGCAATCATGCTAATTATGCCTTGACTAATGAGAGATCACTTCTTAGGTATTAGGCTACTAGCTAATCAAGACAATAATTTTCATATAAATACCAATATTAAGCATCATACACCAAGTATGAACTTCTACACTCTCATACTATAGCTAACTCTTACATGTATTCTTTCTTCCATCGGTGACTGACTTAAGTATTGGAGCAAACTTCAATGCCTATTCTGATAGTGTATTATTATTTTAGGTGAATCCAAACTCATTATCCAGCTAGACAAGTTTATACCATCAACAAGGGTATGACGATATTATACCCTTATGCATGCTACTATGTGGAAAAAGATTCTTTCAAAATTTGTTATTTGAAGTTTACCATGTGATTCTCAATAGTTACTGGTTACGTAAAGCACAGATGAATATCCTATACAATATAGTTATCTACTCAACACCATGACTCACCACCTATGAGATCGACCTTTATTTTCGTTGTTGCATCGAGTACCGTTGTTTTTAAACCAACGGTTGGATGTGTCCCATCCTTCCTAAGGTTGATATTAATCTTGAACTCGTTGTGGTTGGACCGAATTTTACTTCGTAGAGGAAACTGATGAGAAACACAATTTAGCGGCTGCCTATGAATGGTGGGTGTAGAGGACTTCAACTTATTTTATTGTATAGCCATATTAGTCCATTAAGTTAGAAAAGGGCTTTTTTTCATTATGCTAAGCTTTATACACAGTTGCTGCTCGACACACTAAATTAAACGGACCGTCAGCCAAATAGTTTAATTCGTTTGAAATGGCTTTTCTAAACAAATATATCAATAGAGCAGTTAAACAAATATATATCTTACATTTTAAAAGAATGTGTATTGAGGAAAAGCAATGTAAATATATAAAAACGAGGGATGTTTCAAACGTGAATTATCTATATCTACATATATTTTTTCAATAATAAGCATGCTATATCCTATAAATCGTTAGCTTTTTCTATTTTTTTATTATTATTGAGCAAATGCTATATTTTATTAAAGCAAGGGAATAAATCAAACCTTGATATTATTGGTTTAGTAATATTTATGTTATTCGACTATGAGGATAGGATATAGTTTTTACTTTTTGCCTTTTTATTTTTCAAATTGATCGTTGTCATTCGGCATCTATAATGAAGTTGCCTAGCATAGATACGTAGGCTAAGTAACTCCCATAAAGCAACTCTCACCACTTAACTTGACAAAGTCTCTTGGGCTTGACAAAGTAACGCTATTTGTAGATTCTTTTTTATGTTTTTTTCGTAAATAAATAGGATTCACACAAATTTAAAAAAAAAAAAAGCTAAATAACTCTTTTAAAATACCATACAGATAAAATAAAGAGTATTTTAAGAAAAAAAAGTTACTTAAAATGTTACCATACTACTTTTAGCAATGCTCCAAGTAACTTATCATTGAGGTTGCTTTAAGAATCTATGACTATTATTACCCATACACACTACTGCGTGATTAGTTAATGTTACTCAAGTCAACTGGGTTATTTAATTCGAAAAAACAGTGTAACATCATTAACGTGCATGCTTCGTATTTGGTTGGAGACGGCATAAAGCCAGAGAAGCTCGACAGGGAAAACTTTCCTTACAAGCTGCTGCCGACACAACATCATCCCGCAATCGACAAATATATGGTGATATAATTACTGTTTCTCCAGGTTTGATGTAATGTGTAATCATTTTACAACGAAATATCGTATTTCTTAATAAGCTGCGAAATTTATAGTTGGATTTTTTACTTGTAACGTTTAAATTGCAATAAGATGGAAATTTTGAGTTTATAAATAAAATAGACTCTTGTGGACCACCTAGTCCATTCTTTTTATCTCTTCCTCTCTTCCTCTCTTCTGTAGTGCTAACCCATGCATTGTGTTTGGAAAGAAAGACGGAATAAGAACGGAAGGAAAATATAGGACAAGAATCGATAGAAAGGACAGGGTTAAGATTTTTTATTTTTTTTGGGTACATAATTGTTTAAAGAAGGAAAAGAAAATAAAGCAAACATCAAGTAATTGATATAAAGTCAATTCTAAATCTACAAGTTTAAACTTTAAATCAAATGATTAAGATACTAATCTTTACATTGTTTTGAAGTAGAAAGTTTTAAATTTGAATCCTTATACAATCATTTCAATACTATTTAATTAGGCCTAGTCAATGGACTTCAGTCAAAGTTTCAATCCATAAATCATGGAAGTTTCAAATAATAAATATAATAGTTTATATCATATTTATAAGTTTAAACTTTTGAATAAGATAATTATAGAGTTAACCTTAATGTGTCAAATAGCCCACACCATGGGGTTCTTGTAGATGATCGATCATGTATAATATGTGTGTTGATTAACCTTAGAGATATCTTGATCTAATGACACTTGAAGGAAAGGTGTTAGAGAGAGGTATGGGAGGAGGAACAAATAAATTTGGGTTCTTAGAATGTGCTTATGACAGTAGATTGGATATATAATCTTGATTCGTTTTTTACTTTTTTTTCCTAATGAATTCTGATGTTTAATCTTCTATGTAGTGGTTTTGAAAGAGTGACGATGTTTTTGAGAAGCTTACTGATGCTTTAGATGATCCAGATGAGGAGAATGCACTAGTATTAAAAGACTAGACCAAATTGACCACATAGTTACCCACGATGTTCCAATAGCATTGGTAGAAGACCCCTTGGAAAGCCATTTGGACTTGGGGCTTTAAGAGCACTAAGTTGAAAAGTGGCTTTCTTGATTTCCTTAGGCAATATAGGCCTACTCAATGTGTTGTTTATGTCATTCTCAATAAGCATAAGAATTGCATCCAACACATTTCCTCAATTCCTACCCCTATTAGTCTTAAAGAGTTGAGTGTGAAATCTTCCAAAGGTGTTTATAATTTCGTCTTCAACTTCAATCCAACTATCATCACTTTCTTTCAATCTTAAGATTTTGTTCCTTTGTTTCTGCATCATGGTGGACTAGTGGAAGAATTTAGTATTTCTATCTCCCTCTTTCAACCAACTAACTTTAGATCTCTATTGCTAATATAACTCCTCTCGCTTCCAAGGCATCTCAATTCTATCAAGTATCTGCTACTCATGAGATCTTTTAGTCTGCTCCTTTAATAAATCCTTCTATAAGGGCTTAATCTCTAATTTATTATTGTGAAATTTATATCGACTCCACTTTGTCAATTTGACCTACATCGCTTTTGCTTGAAACTGAGGAATGGATGTCTATTTGGAGGAGCCACCTACCATGCTATCTCTGTAGTCTGGCCACAATCGACTAATATAATCTATATGTTTTCAAATTTAAAATCTTTTTCCCTTTTTTTTTATCCATGTAATAGGTATCTAATGCTAAGGCAACATGATTAGACCCTACCTTTTCACTATGCAATACTTGGGCTCTTAGAAATTTATTTAGCCATATATTAGATTTTAGGGTTCTATCAATTCTCTCCATGACTATGCCATCATTCTCTCTCTTATTTGACCAGGTAAACCTGGGTTCCTTGAATCCTAAGCCATTGAGATTCATGTTCATGATCATATTACCAAATGATTCCATGAGTCGTGTGCATTAGGGTTTCCTACCTTCCTTTTTACGATTATACAAGATGTAGTTGAAATCATCAAGACAAAGCCATGGTTCTATTGGATTTCACCAATCAATTGCAACTCTTGCCATAACATCTGTTAAGTTTGTGGGTTTATGTCAACATATATCTATAGCACTTGAGAAAAGAGAGAGCCATTAGCTAAGTAAATCAAAGACTTGATATGATTTTATTAAAGTCCTTTATTTCTATCTTAACATCATCAATCCACTAAAGAGCCAAGAGATCAAACAGTCTAATTAGGGGTACATAGGATTCACGTCTAAATATCATTTTACTGCAAATATTTGCTAACTTCCCATAATTTTTGTTTGTCTCCACAAGAAATACAAAACTTAGATTATATCTCTAGATGAGGTCCTAAAGGTGTTGAACTGTCAAGCGAGGATCCAACACCCTAACAGTTCTAACTTATGATGATCATAGCTTCTATATAGCTAATTCTGATTAGCTACCACAGCCTTTCTAAGGACTTTCAACCAACTAAATAAGAATATTAACTAAGTCTTTAGATGATAAATCCAAATGATTTACCATTTCAACTCTTTGAGATCTTATATGTGAGTTTCTTAGCTTCTTTCCTCTTTTGGGAGACTTCCTTTCCTTGGGCTATACATCTAATCCATGCTCCTCAAAATTTAGTCTTTTGGAGGGGCCCATTATTGATTCCTTAATGGCCCTTTTGATTGCTAGAGATTGCAAGGTTAATATAAGGTGAGATGGCAAAGGCTTACTTTTATATGATAGTTTTAGGGAGGGTAGGGGTGAGGCTAGAAACTCAACAATGTAATGACTTGAGGATCCAACCGTCATTTTGAAGGGTGCAGCATGGTCAACATTAGGTTGTTTAGCCTACTCCATATAGCTAAAAACATGTATATAAAGACTAACTTTCATTAGGCTGGTAATTTCATCTTGTTCTCTACGGGTGGGGATGAGTTGGCAAAGGGCTGTGTAAACAAAGGTTTCTTGAGGTGATTGTGGTTAAGGTATAGTGAATTGAGAGGAAGAAGGTGAATATTGGAATGGATTTTTAGAGTGAATAGGTGAAGTTCTCTTGAAAGGTGGTACATAAGTTGCTTGCTTTAGGATGGAAGAGGAGTGATTAGGATGCATTGTTTTCGTTAAAGCACTCCGTCTCAAATCTTTAGATACCATGTAAGGTGCTGATGAACTAAATTCACTAGAATTAGCCTCCATTGAGGAAAACTAAGATAGGGACACATTGCTCATTGAGCCTTCACCATCAAATATTGCCCTTATTGGATTCACTCTTAACCAAGAATCGAAAGTAAGATTATCTCCTTCTTCATTATAGCTCATAGTTGAATGTATGAACTTCCCACACTTAAAGTAGATATGTGGGAGTTTTTCATATTTAAATCTCACAAAATATCTTTTGGTTTGTTTTTACTTACCTACATACCAACCTTTAGATGTTGATTCCACTTTGTATTTACCCTTACTTTTAGAAGAACTCTCATGGCTTTCCCTTTAAATTTCACTGTTCCATCTCAATTACATGCCCCACATATGCTCCCAACTTGGTTGTATTGCTATCTATCATTTGGTTGAGCTTTAAGTCCTAAATTTGTACCTAGAAAGGGCACTTGTCCAACATTACGGTACCGTTTGGTTACTGGTACTGAACAGAACAAGAGTACTGGACAGTACTAAAAAAGAAGGACTAGACAAAAAATATTTTTGTACCACGTTTGGTTTGTTCAGTACTGGATAAGGATTTTTGTGCTGTCCAGTGTTTGGATTGCAAAGTACTGGACTGAACATAATAAATTTGACAGTTTTTCCCTGGAGAAGGCTTTTGTACTGTCTAGTGTTTGAAATTGCAAAGTATTGGACTGGACATAGTAAAATTGACAATTTTGCCCGTGCTTCGACACACGACATATACACGCCCGTGCCTTCAACCGTGTACTCAAACGTGTGTGCTTCACACAGCCGTGCCTTCAACCGTATACTCAACCATGTGTGCTTCACACAGCCATGCCTTCAACCGTGTACTCAACTGTGTGTGCTTCTGTGGATTTTCCAAGATTAACACACGCTCATGCCTTCAACCGCGTACTCAACCGTGTGTGCTTCTGTGGATTTTCCAACCTTAACACACGGCCGTGCCTTCAACCGTGTACTTCAACCTTGTGTGCTTCTGTGGATTTTCCAAGCTTAACATACGGTCGTGCCTTTAACCGTGTACTAAGCATGCATTCGAACCCTAATCAATAAACCCCCTAAAGTGAACCATGCAATCGAACCCTAGCAAACTCTTCTCCATTATAGAGCATGCATTCGAACCCCAAAACAATGTTTAAGCTTCCCCCACCCCCAATGGATAGCGAGCGACAAAAATGATAGCATGCGAGCATCGGGGGACTTCTTGACGGACACAATGAATAGCATGCGAGCACTGGGCGACCATACGTACCTGATGGCGACTTCGGGCTTCACAATGGCGATGGGTGAACTTGTGGCCGATTCCATGGTGGGCGGCAGTGAAGGAGCAGAGGAAAACACTACCGGTTGAAGCTCATACGGTGCTGGAGGAAAAACAAAATGGTTGCTGCGAACGATAGGGGCGTCTGTGCAGCAGGGATTCAAGGTAAGTAAGAAGAGCAAATTTGGAATTTCAAAAAAATTACATTTAGTCCAGTACTGCATTTTTAGTACCAAATTACATGTGGTACTAAAATTTTTTATTTTATCTAGTACATAATTGATATTTAGTCCAGTACTTCCTTCATATGTGACAACCAAATAAGGAACAAAAAATTTTATCCAGTCTAGTACCGAATTTCAATACCAATCAAATGTTACCTACTTCATCGATATTTTGATGGGTTTCCAAATATTCAGTGTGAAATTCGAAAAATTTCAAAAATGGATAATAATAATAATAATTTCTGTCGCCGTCCCATCCGCCCATCATGTTAGACAGGCGACGGCAGTAGCAGACGGCAGCACAAGAGCACAGCAGCTGTCCCATCCTACCCCTCACTCCCTCTTTCTTTTCTTTTCTTTTGCTCTTCTTCATTTCGGCCGTCTTCTTCCTTCCTTTTCTTTTTCTTTTCTTCTTCCTCTTCTCTTTCCCTTTCTCATTCTGAGCTGCGTTTTCCTCAGCAGCGGGTCTGGAACCTCGTCGTCCATCACGTTCTATCCTCGGCTCCACCTAGATCATCACCGTCGAGTTGGGAGAAGGAGCTGTGCGTGGAGGTGGGGACGCCGACGTGTGTGATCGCACGCTTCCGATGGCAACACAGCAATGACGACAGCTACAGTAGCACCAATGGCGACCCCCACAACGACAACAACAACAAACACCCAACGACGACCGCAACAACCATGATAACGGTAGCAATAAGGACGGCCCTCAACAGTGATAGCAACGGTAGCTACACAGACAATCCTCGATAGCAACGGCAACAGCAACGGCGAACGACAACGACGACGACCATGATGGCGACCATAGTAACAGCTACGGCAACCATGACGACAGCAACTGTGATGACCTCAACCCCAGCAGCAACGGCCTAAAGACGACAACAAGGACAACCACAACCTTCAACAACAGCAACGGCAGCCCCAACCGTGGCGACAACAAAGACGACCACAACGATAGCAACTACGACGATTGCATAACAACGACGGTAGAAGCAACAGTAACCCTAATGGCGGTGGCATTGATGACAGAGCAATGGTGACAGTGGCTTGGCGTCATGTTTGTCTTGTCTCCTTTCCTAACGACGGAGGCAACAACAACAGTAACCACGATAGCCGCTTAATGATGGTAGCCACGACGACAACCACGGCTGCGACAACAGTGGTGACAACAACTGTAGCAATGGCGATGATCACTCTCACTCCGACACAGCAACGACGACCACGGTGAACCACACTAGCAGCTTCCGGCAACGATGGCGACTACAACGGTCGTAATGACAACAACAACGACGATGATGGCCGGACCCAGCCGAAGGAGAAGAGTGGAGATGTGTGTGTATAGAGATGGTGTTTAATGTGTGGGTGTGTGTGAATGTGGATGTGTGTGTGTGTGGAGGAAGATGAGTATGTGTGTGTGCGGGTGAAGAATGGTGTGTGAGGAGGTGTGTGTGGGGGGTAAAGGTGTTGTGTATGTTAGGGAAGGAGAACAGCAACCGCCAATGACCGCAATAACAGCAGTAACAACAGCCACAACAGCTGCGTTCTGGAGGAGAAAAGAAGAGAGGAAATGCGAGGAAGAGAGAGACATATATATATGTATGTATACGGATGTATGTTGGGCAACAAGGAAGAAGAGGGAATAGGCAGGTGAATCTAAGGGAGAAAAGAGAATTGCGTGTAGGCGAGTGTGTACGTGAGATGTATGTGGTGTGTAGGGTGTATGAGTATGCGTGTATAAGTATATGTGATGATGTGTAGTATGTGCAAGGGTGTGTGCATGTAAGTATATGTGGTGGTGTGCGGAATGTAGAAGGACATATGTGTACGTGTATGTGGTGATACGTGATGTGTGAATATGTGTGAGAAAAGAAGAGGCGAGTGTGTAATGTGTGTATGTGTGTATGCGTATTGAAATGGTGTGTCATACGGATGTGCGTGTGCGAATATGGAAGGTAGGCGTGATGTATTTGAAGATGTGTATGTATGTGTATGAGGAGAAGTAGGGTGAACAGGAGGGGTGTGTGTAAATGAAGTGTGTGTATGTGTCTGTGTCTGTGTGAATGAAAGTGTGTAATGTATGTGAATGTGGTGTATGTGATGGTGGGTGGAGATATGTGTATATGTGGGTGATAGTGCAAGGTATATGTAAGGATGTGTGTAAGTGTTGGTGATGATGTATGGTATGTGAAGGTGTGTGTATGTGTAGAGGGGGAATTGAGTGTGTAATGCTTGTGAGTATGTGCGTAGGTGCATGAGGTGATGTAGGGTGTGTGGTATGTTTATGTGGGTGTGTGGCATGTGTGTGTATAAGGGCATGGTGTATGCGAAATGTGTGTGTGTGGGACGATATGTGGTGTGTGTGAAAGGGGGGCATTTGCATATAGATGGTGTGTGGTAGACACGGATTGTGTGTGTATGTATGGATGCCATGTATTGTGCGTGTATATATGTATGGAAGGTGTAGGGTGCATTGTACTAAGGTGTATATGGATGGTGTGTATGGAATATGTGGTATGTATATATGTATAAGGAAGGAATGGTATGGGTATGCATGTATGTATGTATGCAAAATAGTTTGTGGTGTAAGGACATGTATGTGTATGTAAGTACGGAAGTTGAGGATGATGCATACGAGATATGTATGTACGAGTATGAGATGATGTGTGGAGTGTGAATATGTATGTATGGGTATGGAAGGCAAATGTGGTGTGTGCAAAGTATGTGGGTGTGTGTATTGATGGTGCAAGCTGTATATGGAGTATGTGAGTAAGTGTATGAGATAATGTATGGTGTGGATATGTGAGTATGGATATGGGAGGTGCATAATATGTGTATAGTATGTGGGTAAGTGTGTATTGGTGGTGTAAAGTGTATGTGGGGTATGTGTATATGTGTGTGTGATAGTGGTGTAGGAGGTGAAAGGAGCAGGTGTGCATGTATGTATAGGTGTGTATGCGGTGTGTGAAGTGTGTATGTAAATGGATAAGAATATGTATATGTTGATGTGCATGTGGTGTGTGGGAAAGGTTGGTGTATGTATGGTAATTGAAGCAATAATTCGTAGAAAGATGTTAGAGACAATTGGATAAATGAAAGATTCAAAGGTGCTTTACGGACAAGAAAAGTATCTACGATAGTGTAGATGGTGAAGGGAATGATTCAAGCAACATCCAAGATGATGGCCTAAGAAATATTTGGAATAAAATGGATTACACAATGGAATGTTTAAAGGATGTTGAGGAAGATCATTCTTGGTCAAATACTCTAATGCAAGATCTTCAGTTGTCCTTTCCAAGGGTATCTTGCATATGTGGAAGAAGGAATTCCAAATTTGGCAAGTCGAAGACATTCCATTGCTCGACTTCTATATAAGGAAAGCAGACAGACGATCATAGCAACTTGGGGTGTTGGAAGCATGGATTTGTAGGGAGTTTAACATTCGAATCTTGTTCGCCCAAAGTTCCTTAAGGAGGAAACTTCACGCCTTGCCATCAAATGCAAGATGAGCAGAGTACACATACCAGGTGCTAGAAGGCTATCAAAGTCAAGTGGAGATGCGGCTTTCTATGATTAGTTTAAGCAGGCATCGCAAAAGGACACTGATTTCAAGAGGAATGCCAAGAGGTTACCCGTTGGAATCGCTCGACTTCGACTAGGACTATGATAACCTTAAACAAGTGAGTGAGAAACTTAATGATATGCTACTATGTTGTGTTGAATGTCGAATGTTATGCATGTGAATTTGTTGTTTATTGTGTTGCTATTTGATATGATTGTTGCTGAGTTGAGTTATGCGGTAGGGAATAACGAGTTAGGAAAGAAGTCGTAAAGAGTATAGAGGAATGAATGGTTCGAGGGTTTAGGTGTCACTACCTTAATGATTGCACTTAGCGCTATATCACTAGTGCTATAATCAAAAGCTTAACCCATGTTTTAAAAATTGTTTTCTTCTAAAACAAACTAGAACATAGAAACTTAGCTTTTCCTTCTATAGCTACCAAGTAGGTATGCTTAGTTAGAATAGGGTGTATAGGTATCATTATGTATACATGTCAAAACTGGTTCCTAAACGTGTATACATATACTTAACAAACTTATTTTCCTATTATATTTACAAAAATACACTCATGAACCTAATTGTACAAATCATGAGTGCAATTTTACAACATAATGATCTTGTTTTCTTACCCTCTTAAGTTCGTAAGGGAAAGTGTCTAGTAAATTATCTTTAAGTAAAGATGTGTCACGAATATGTATATACACACACACACATACATATATGTCTATCATATAAAAATGTCTTGAGGACATCGAAAGAGAAAACGAGATGACCTTGTTGGCTCTTGAAAGTAAAAATGATAGAGCACTTGAGAAGTGTGATGGCACAGAGGTGTCAAAGATGATGAATGTAAATCAACCTCGAGTGGTTGGTTTGGCATGTAAGATAAATGATACAGAGGTGTCAAATGTGATAATTGTAAATCAACCCGAGTGGTTGACATTTAAAAGAAATGGCATAGAGAGATTCCGAGATAATTTAATCTATTGTAAGACTAGATAAATCTGTGTCTACGGGGTCTAGGTTCAGTGTCTATCTTGAGTGATAAGAAATGCATGATTTGTGCTAGTTGTGGTGAGTGTGAAATGAAATGCTTGATAGTTGCTTCACTATTTGAATGAGAATTGATTGTGATTGTATATTTTGTTTAGACACTTTAAATCAATTAATTAAGGGAGTGGACTTGATTAAAAACCGGACATACATTTTCACGAGACATTGCATGAGATTGAAGGCCATCATTGTCATAAGATGCATCGGAAGTGATTAAGAGGATCGCTGTTTTACCAAGTGCGAACTAAGTGATTAGGGGATTGTCGGGCCTTAATGGTTTCAAGTCTAGCCTGTCTTTGAATTTTTTGCTTGGTCTGGTGTAGAGAGGCACGGGAGCGTTCACTGTTGAGTTAAGGAAATATCATAATTAACAAAGTGATAAGATAAATAAACTAGGTAATGACCTGAGCACTGATGGTGGCTTCGGAATCCCCAACCTAAGGTTAAGGGGGGCATAAATTTTAGACTTCACGTCGGTTACCAGAAGACCATGTGAGATGCTGCATTTATATGGTTGCTCGTGCATAGCATATGTTTGATAACTTGATTTATAATTTTCTTGTGTGTATGTAGTATTGAAAGTGTTACCATCTCATTCATTGATCCATAGTGTGCTCACCCCTTTACAGACTCTTTTGCAGGTAGCGATTACGAAAGAGCGGGATGAGATAAGATGTGAAGTGTTGAGAGTTTTGGAAGACTAAAACAACAACGTAAGATTTGTGAAGGATAGATTTACTTAAATAAAATGTTAGGACCCCATGTGAATAGAATTTGAAATTGAGAAACCTAGGGTTTATCCCATTTTACTAATTGGTAGGGAATACCGATTCTCTGCGATCATGGTTGACCGTAGGGTATGGGATCCATAGTTGTATTTTATTATCCAATTATATGTACTATGATTAGTTGTAAATGCAATTGTTTAATTAGAGTCTTACGATCTCTGATACATAAGATAATCATCATATAATAGGTGCACACGTGTCATGATGGTTTTAGTGGAGACGTCTAGGGCCCCTTTCGGGGTGTGACATTCAGTACCCTCATCTTCTTCCCATTAATGACTATAGGTCATCCTGGATTAATTTCAACACTTATTGTTTGTCTCCAATGGTACATATAAACAAATTAGCTTTCATAGGCTCTTTTTAGCACTTGCCATAACTCCTTTGAGATTTCTTCATTATTGATATTAAGGCTACTTTATTTTTTGTTTTGTTCAAAACCACTACTTGATTTTCAAAATCTCCATTATTTTGAGTATCTAGGTCTATGATTGTAGGGGCTCTACTATCACTACCACTAGCTACAACTTGAGTAACGTCCATGGTTACGACACAGTCGAAAAGCATGAAAAAATGCATAAACAGGGGATAAAGATCAAGGACTTAATAAGGTAGGATGAAGGCAACCTATGAATAACACAAAGCACTACTAAAAATTAACAAGTGTAACAACATAAGAAAAGGCAAAACTAGATGCTTAGACTTGAAGATAGCTTTAAAAAAACAATAGGACACAAGATAGGAGACAAAGCCTCAAAGTGGGACACAAGAGTTAGCTATTTAAGTATAACAAATTGAAGTGCTCTACAGTAGTAGTAAGCTCCCTTAACTAGCATGAATAGCTTAAATTGGATTGTAGTGACCACTTAGGGCTAAGCTTAGCCGTTGTAGGCAAAGGACTTCTAGAGGAAAGTGTATGATTGGTGGGTATGGTGATTTAGATAAGGCCTAGTCAAGAAGGATTTAGGTTTAGGAAGCAAGGTGAGCAAGGTTGATGGAGTATTAGGAGATGAAATTAGGTGGGTGAATTGTTGATTGCGGTTTTCTTATGGTTGTAGATGCATAGTTAAGGTTAAGGTTTTGGTTGGGTTAGCAAAAAGTTTAGGGTTCTATTTGGATATTGTTAGATGGTTTAATATAAGGGAGGAGATGCAGGGTTAAGTTGCCTTCTTGTAGTGATCTTAAGAACCCTTATGATGGGGGAAGAAGCTCTTAACACAGAGAGGAGGGTTTCTCACAAGGAGAGGAGGGCTCTTGATGAAGGAGAGTGTGGGTTTCACGTACCAAATCTACAAATTTAACCTTTTAAATTAGATGGTTATAAAATTAATCTTAACGAACTAATTATTAATAAAGACAAAAGGTAATATAGTTTAAATTACAAAAATACCCATAATCGTAAATTATTTAATCAATTATTGGAGGTAAAACAACTTTAGACATCTTATCAAATTCCTTTACTTTCTCATCACCTAGGATTGTTTCTTCACCAAATCCATTCATTTCCCATTTTATAATTCAGATTTTGACAAGCAAGTATGAAACGAGAAGAGGTCGAAAAGGAAACAAAAGGTCCTTTGTCTAAACCCATTATTCTTGTCTCTTTAATTAGTATGGATAGATGCAATGGAATTAATTTAATTTCTAAGTCCATCCATCAATAGATCTATTGGAATTTAATTCCAAAACTATACTTGCAAGTACCTACTAACTTAAAGTTTTGAAGAAATTATTTATAACTCTAAACTTCACTAATCATGTGAAAAAGTGTAAATAAGTCAAACCTACTTGTAAATTATTTGAGTTTAGCTCAATATTTTCTTGAATTTGATTCAAACATAGTTTATTAGAGCTTGAGTTTAAGTTACTCGAGTGATTTATTAAGTTAAGTTTGAGTTTTATCATATTTGGCTTTAAGTGAGTTCAACTTGAAATAATCTATAAGTCAAGTTTGAAAATCAAATTTATTTTAGTTATAAGAAAAATTTATTTTTTAAGTAAAACATACTTAAATAAGTTTAATTGAATCAAATCTAAACTTGTTAAATAGTAACTGTAGTTGAGCTCAAGCTTCGAATTATAAATTGAATTTTCAGATGAAGCTAAGGCTCTAGCTTAATTTTATACTGTCTTTACTTGACTTGTTTTCATCAAGTTCATTTTTACTCTCTAAGTAAATTCTTACTAAATTCCACATTTTCATGAGTTATTTGACATGGGGTCGGTTTGAGAGGAGGGGAGAAGGGTTGGGTCAGTTCCCTTGACTCGATGGTTCATAGGTTGGTTCGGCTTATGAATCGACCCTATGAGTTTTTTTTTTAAAGATTATTTTTTATTTTTCATCCCCGTTTTTTATTATATATTTTTCATATTCTTTAAGATTATTTGTTACTCATTCATATGTATTTTTTGAGTTGGTTTGTTTTTTTTTTTCCTTAAATTTATAAACATTGAAATTTAATCTACTGTTTCTCGGGGCAATATACGATGCTTCGAAATTAATTAGTAGCAATACCCCGTATACGAGGATTGAATAAAATTATGACTAAAAAAGAGGGAGACATTTAGCCTTACCTCTTGTAAACGATAATAAGATTATAAGTAAATAACAAAAATAAATAAGAGAGTATTACTCTCCTTACAAAATATGTCAACCCAATACAAAAAATAAATAAGATAGTGCTACTACCCTTACAAAATTATTTGGCTTACTCGATATCAGGATCTGAACCAATGAAGCTTTCACCTGATGGGACGAAATCGCTGAAGTATTCATCTTCTTCATTGGACGTCTTGTATGACTCTTGTGTGTGACTCATTGCCTTCAACTAATTCTCTATGCAAGTCAATGCCTTAATGTTGATGGGTGACAGTCTTGATTGTCATTAGGACAAGATAAGGCTTATTGTGTTGAATGCCTATTCAACAGTTACTATTGATGTGGGAGTAGCTAAAACCTAGCGAGAAATTCGAGAGAGGATTTGATACATCTTCTTGTACCTCCTCCACCAATCGAGGATGTTGAAATCCATGATACTGTTATTTCTAAATTCGAAGTGTGTATTGAAGTAATCGTCAAGTTCAGTGTACTTGGTTAACCCAAAACGATACCACTTCAACTTTTGCAACATTATTTGTTGCACGTGTGATCATGCATGGTACCATGTGAGCTAAGGGACAGTGAGGGAGTTCGAAACACTTAACCATTGAATATAGTGCAAAAGTTAGAATATAATTCTTCCATTACCAAAGTTACTTGGCATAGTTTTTACATGGCAATAACGACATAAGTGTCTTTTGTGTCAAAGAATATGTCAAAAATGGAATAATACAAATTAAGATACTCTAATAACATGTCTTTTTTATATCACGGATTTAAAATAGAAGCAACAAGATAAATTGCTGGAATTTATTTATAATACCACAACCATTTTGTAGCTACATCATTTATAGCCACTTGTAAAAAAGGGTCAAATCGGGCATCGAGCAGTTCCGACGGTGTATTCATCACATTCATAAGGAAAACGTGAACACTAGCTTAGTACACTTGCAAAAATGTTAGAGTACAATCATGAAAAAATCTTAAAACACTCAACATTCTACTGTCTACGTTTCAATCGTTAGGTTACAGTAAAATGTCTGGGACATTCATGATAGAAAAATAACATAATGCATCTTTATAAGCAACTGTACTTTGTAAAAGTCGATATATGGAATTCCACCTATGGTCAACATTCTTTCTAAATTTTTTTGATCGCATTTCGTTTTTAATACAAAATTTTCACCATGCCTCATTTACGGAAGTATGGTCAATTAAAAAACATACTAGTAGTCTTATTAGGGACATTTTAAAATCTAAATAATTTATACCATCTTTGATACAAATATTTAAAATGTAGTAGGCATATCGAATGTGGAAAAATGTCTCACTTAGTATGGGTTGACGTAAAGTTTGAAGTTCGTTAATGAATGCCATGTTAGCAGTTGCATTATCAAAACCAATTGAAAATATATTTTTTGTCAAACTATATTCACCTAAAATAACACTTATAATACATAAAATATTTTGTGCCATATGGCGATTATTGAAAAACCTTAGAGCTATTAGTCTTTTTTTGTACCACTTACGCGTCATCTATCCAGTGGCATGTGATTTGATTCCTATGTATGAATCTTCCTGCTATAGATCGGTTTATATATTTGCGCAATGGAAATATGCAACTCAAGAGAATTGAAAAGAGTGGTTAAATCACGCTTACCATTATGATATAGCTTAGTGGTGGTTTTGTATGGTTTTGGGGTTGTAAATCTATGAGCTTGGAATCAGTGCTTCTTGCTCATACTCTAATCGATGCGAGGAAGATACGTAACTCCATAACAGGTTACACTTTGCTAAGTATTTTGCAAATAGAACTTGTTACTTATTAGCAGAATAACGAAATATGCCTCCTCCTTATGATCTTATTGACTGTGAAATTTGTTGCTGCGACTTATTTATGCTAAACTCCATGGGGCGCTTTACTTACATGTGCCTATTAAGGGTGCCATACCCCTCTCCCTTTTTCCATACGTAACTTGATTGCCAGTAGTTGTAATAAGCACGGTTGCTACCATCTTCCTCTATAATTTTATAAAAATATTTAGTAAAAATTTCTGATTTTAGTGGTGCAAGTGACTTATCCATAGAGCCGAATGGCTACGTAAGTAGCTTGGTATTTCTTCCTCTGGCACTTCTTGTATATCGTCTTCCCCTTTTCGTTTCGCCTCCTCCTCATTACCCTCTCGAGGCACGATTAGCTTTGTTTACCAGAAAGCCTTTGATGAAAGGTTAGGGGTGGCATCATCAAGTCCTCCACCCGTTCGTTGGTGAAGTTGTGGATATCATAATCATCTACTTCAAAATATTGTTAGGGTGTCCCTTGCACAAATTTTCTCTTATCACCTTTGTCAGAATGATCTCTCTTAGAAGAATTTGAACCGCGAAAAAAAAACTTGCCATTTTTTCATATTAGGATAGTTATAAAATACTAATATGGGTAGATGAGGGGACAAAATATATTTAATAGTTCGCAAGAAATATAACAAAAATTATTCACAAAGTATTGATAGTGTAGAAAATAGGAGTTTAGAAAATCGAAAATAAGAGCAGAAGACAAAAGTGAGTACAAAATTTTTACATGGATAATTCTACTCGTGAAACTGCAATATGAATTTATAGAACATGCAACAACTCATTTAATGTCTTTTACTCTTTTGCAACGTTCAAATTTGAAAATTTGAACACCTACATGCTGCACCTACACCTACAAGCTTACAACCCAAGTCAGTCCTTTGCATTCAAAATTTTCTTTTTCCTCCACCAATAGCTCAAATCTATTCTTCACTATTTGTAATCTTATAATTCTACATGAATATTTTTTTTGAAAATGCGCTCTATGCATTCAAAACATCTGATTGCAAATTTTATTGTTTTTATTCTGCTAACTATCTTTCTTCTATTGTCCTTCTGTGTTCCTCTCCTGCAGTATTTTCTTTTCTTTTTTTTTTTCTTTTTCTTCTCAAAGGTTGCGGAGTTACATCCTTTGAAATTGCCTTCATTGATTACTGTTATTTTTATGTTACTCATTCCTATTTCATATTTCTGCTTCCTTTGACTTTATCTTTTTTTTTTCTTTATTGACATGGTTGTTAGCCCTCCAATTTTTCTTTTTTCCCAAATTTGGCTATATCTAGTAGGTTGGACTTGCTAGTTCAAGTTGTCATGAATTGGCGGGCCAAATCAGCAGGTTGTCTACGGTTCAAAACCCGCCGATTCGACAGGTTCCATCATGCAACCTGGACTTCAAACAACTGGCCCAATGGTTCCTACCCATAGGTTAACTGGCCTTCACAGGCCTTAACCGGCTCTCCATTGTCTAGAGCCACCAGACAATAAAGCCAACGCGGTCCATATCCAACGACAGCTGTACGTTGCTGTGCTCCGATGGTAATATTGTGTAAATGCGTTATCAATTCTGCACAGTAAGCTATTCTCTAACCTTGACGTTCTCATACTACGTACAGTTCCCAGCAGGCCAGAAGTGATGGTGGTAGGCGTACTATCATTAATTCTTGCCAGAAACCGTGTGCTGCTTCAGAGGCTCTATTTATGTCTATAACTTATAATTCGATTAAATAGGTAAAAGGTACATGGAAAGGAAAGTCCTGCTGGCATTTCATGTACGTAGGCTGTGTCGGGCTCTTGGCTTCATGTCGGTGGGGAAATACATAAATTACAATACAAAGACAGATTTTATTTAAAACTACCACATACGTTCTAAAGTGAAAAACCAGGATGAGCTGAGTTTAATTTAGATTGTCAAAAGTACTATTTATAAACTGCAAATAATAGATCAAAGTTATTCTAGAATAGAATTAAACCATCCTTCAATCGCTTGTTTTCAGCTGTTGATATCATGCTATAGGATAATTATCTCCATTTGTTGTAGTGATGGCTGGTGTTGTCATTGTATAATCTTCACGTGGGGTAAAACTGTGACCACACACGCGCGAGCCCGACATTACCATTGATTGATTATTATATGAAAATGAAAGCTAACCATAAGTAATCCCTATCCAAAACCATATGATTGATTTGGTGCATACAAGATCCCACCAAATATTGCAGCAACCACCAGGAATAACCAGTAGCTAGCTTCCAGTTTCGCACGAAAAGATCATGACAAATCTAACTCAAATCCACATTGCCCTTGTCAAATTAAAGCAATAGATGAACAAGTTCCGGATGCTATGCTTTTTCTCTGTAATCATGACTTGGTATTTTAGTAACTAAATACATGCAACCAATCTCTAGATATTCTCTCAACCATCACCCTCGTCCACTACAAATAGTGATTTTGCTCTCATTGGTGCTACCTGAATGGGCCTAGACTAGAGTATTGAGATTTGTGTGGGATTTAATGGCACCTAGAAATAGGACAGATATTTAGTCAAATGGAAAGACAGTTTATGTGGATTATGATAAAAGTGATATTCCATGTTTTTATTATAAACACCGGAGAAAGTTTAGTTAAGGTTATTATAGTGTAATGATGTAAATATTGATTTTCTAATCGAATGGACTACATTTGATTTCTTTTCCTAATAACTGTAATATATAATTATAAAAAAAAAAAAATGGACACAACCCCAAATCTATCACACCTTATAAACTAATAGATATCTATGGTTGAGTAGTAAATTACAAGGTAGGAATTAGAAGCTATTAGACTTTGGATGAGAGACATTAATTCCAAATCATCATTCATAACACTTCTATTTTGCTCATCATCCGGAATCTATACCCCTTGCTTCTCCATGGATTCCAAGAACTGCAATTAAATTTGATATATCAATAGAATTTTGCAAATAAAAGATGATTAGGGGTCTATATTAGCATAATTATAATACCTTAAGAAACCAAACCCAACTTATACCTTTATTAAAGTCCAAACTTATAGAATTTTATGAATCAATCCCTTTTCTTTTTTCCTTCTTGTCGGTTTGTATTCTGCGTACTAGGAAGTAGGAAAAGGTATAAAATTAGCTCTTAATGTTGGATTGCTTCTCTATTTGAATCTTTAGCATTTATTTATTTAGTTTTTCCTAATTCAGTTTTTAACTCTTTATAAATAGATGGAACAAATCATTTAGTCAACTCCAAAAAATATTCTATTTGTCACCTTTGGCACCAAATAATAATTTGGAATGGGAATTAGAATGACAAATCCATTCCTATATTTGAAAACGTTTATGAATGATTGATTCTATTAATATATCATCGTGGTATTTATAAAAAATTATCTTTTAATTCGTAAATGAAATAAATATATTTTATATATTAAAAGCTTATTTTTGTAAATTTTTGTTAATTAGGATGAAATGAAATTGATTTCGTTCTCTTACAAGTGGGACTAGATTCCAACTTCTCAAAAAGCTTTCAAATATAGAAAAAAGAATTTTAGACCTTTGCAAGATTCGTGAACTAGAGTATTTTTTTCATATCAAATATACGATAAAAATACAAAATTTGACATGGAATACCATCTAGTATACAAAAGATTTTAAACTGCAAATATTAAAGTACAGAAAAATGGAAAATAATTTGGTGAGAGGAAAATGATCGCAATGAGGTCCTTATATAATATGATGGACATGAAAATGAGAAGAAAAGAAAAATACCAAAGATTGCATTTAAATTATTATAGCTTTATTTGTATAAAAAAAATCACGTGGCATCTAAGTTACGGTAATGATTGTTTTAGGTATCCGATTTATTTCATCTTTTATTCGACCTATTAAAAAAAAAAAGAAAAACTTTTCTATTCAAATATTACTGCATCCTATATTAGAGTAAGGTATGGATATTATGCATCAAATATCTGTATTTATCTAATATATAAATATTTGATCTATATTATACATATATTTAATAACGTTATTGACTCGAATTGCTATGATGCTATCAAAAGCCCTAAGAAAAAGGCAACTTTATAGTGCCTATTGGTGCATTTGCATATAAAAGAGATTGATACGAGCAACCAAACAATTATAATGCCGACCAGATTTTCATAAACAAGATCACTTTTAATGTTAGATCAGAATCTTCCTTTTTTCCCCTTTCCCTTGTCTTCCTTTTCTCGAACTGTACAAGGTGGTTTTCTTAAGGAGATTCACATCACAGCATTCAAAAAGGGGACAAAATGAAAAAGCATATGCAACTGCATATACCCTTTCATATTGATTTATCTTATTACTAAATTCTAGGTGGAGTAAACATATATCTAGGGCATGAACAATGAAATTTGAAGGGAATAGAAAGTGAATTTAATGTATAATAATAATACAATGTATGTACACAGTGTGGCTTGGCTCTGCTGTAAAGTACGAATGTTAGTTGTGGCACCATCCTTATGTATCCTACGTATGTATAATAAATCACTTTTATATTGTCTTGGTTAATGTAATTTTATGTTTCAAATATTATCAATTGCATATTGCAATAGATAAAAAATTGAAGTGGATAATAATTTATGGTTATATAAGACAGGTACATATAAAATACTATAATAAGAAATTTTACTTTCAAAGATAAAATTTTTTGTCTTTAAATACAAAAACATATAATATGTAAGTGTTTGAAGAATGAAAAAAAGACTTAATAGACATGGTATGTCACATGAAATATATATGATGGATTCTACAATATGTAAAATTTGATAAATTCTATGGTTTAATCTCTCTTGAGTAACTAGATAGTATAGTCATTTATTACTGTGAACAATTCTTCTTTATAGTGATTGAGAGCATATTATTATTGATTTACTATTTAAAAAAAATGTTGATAACTTAAATAAAATTATCGACAGTTTGCAAACTGTAAATTGTCACTTTTTACTGTTATGGCTTGTTTGGTATGTAATAATAAATTCAGAATGGAATTAGGATTTAAAGTATCATTCCCTTTCCTATATTTGGAAAGGATTTTGAAAGGTAAAATTGCGATTTTTTGGAATTGAAGATTCCACTTTCAAAGGGAATCACGATTCCACTTTTGAGGGGGAATTGGAATTCCTTTCATTCTCATCAATAATAATTATTTAAATAACTTTTATAAATCACTAATGCATATTTATTATATTCGTTAATTAAGGACAATTTTGGTAAATACCATTATATAACATTCCATTCCATCTTATTCCGTGAACGTTTCCAAATAAATATTTTTTGTAATAAAAAAAATATTTTTTTTCTAATACTTTACATATTTATATTATGATGGGAAATTATTGTTACTCAAATTTTAAGTAATAAAATGGATATTTGGTGAGGATCTAATTTTTTTTTAGCAATTGGAGCATATTACAAAATAAACATATTATGATAGAGTTATCTAAATCAACAAATAGATAGGTTTATCTTCAGTACATCTATCTTAACAATACTCTCTATTAAAAATGTGACACATAAGAATGTGGTCTCACATATGGACTTCTTTTTTTATGTATCATACTCTCAATGGAGGATGTTACTAAGATAAATTTACCACGAATGCATTATGTATTACTTATCTAAATGTGCCCTTAAAATTTTCTCTCCCCTAATTTGAGTTATTCCACTACTTCATCCTCCATCATACTCATATTTGAGCTTGAATTCTCCATCTCTTATCCTTTTCTAGTTTATCCTTCTTTGTTGAGAATAAATAAGCATAATTCTAATACTCAATTTTCATTTTATTTAAAACATCTTACATATATATAGAGCCGATCATTTTGTATTCAGTTCATCAATTCAGATATGATATGATATGATATGATATGATTATATGTATATATTTGTATATGTAAAATTTACCACAATTAATAAATGGGTTGGATCTATTTGGATTCATTTATAAATGTATTCAGGTTTAAGTCTAATACCTGAACCATTTATAAGCAAGTTCCATAAATGCATCCTAAATTAGCCGCAAACCCACTTAAGACTAGGATTTGTATTGATCTCTTTTCTAGTGTTTGTTTCCATACCCCCTTCTCCCTATTGCCTAGCCTACAAAGGAGAAAGCTATATTTGCAATTTTTAATGTAGTTATCATGATAAGAATTTAATGAATTGAAGATAATATTATGATTGGATAGAGACTTAATCCTTATGCATTTATTTTAGAATTTTTAATTAATAAGTGAGTCCAATTAGTACATAAAACACTCTTTTTAAGTAGATTAGGTTATGAATTTAGATTTTTAAACATAGTTAATAAAAATTGTATCACGACTTGATGTTTTCAAATGAAATTCATTTAGTCCCAAACATGAAATATGATTAGCCCGTTAACATGATTTACTAGTTTAGTTTAATTTGAAGATTTTCTTTTTTAAAAAGAAAAATTGGTTCAATATATAGTAACAATGACTCATTTATTCATGTATTGCATAGTTTTACAAAGACGTAACTTTTATTCTCAATGTATAGGGTAACTATTGCCACCCCACAGATAGCTTCTATTTCTTTCAAAATATGCCAAACCATACCACCCTTACACCCTCCACCCCCCAAATCTTGAAAAAGCGAGCTCTGTTAGTGTTGTTAAGTATTTTTGTTAATTTTTTAGCTTAGGATGAGTGAAAGTGTGCTTAGGAGTTATAAAATACAACTTATGCCATCTACCATAGTTCTCAAAATCGCAATTCGACTTATACGATTTTACGAGTTTATGTTTTTATGAAGGTTTTCTAAGTTAAATCGCATATAAAATCATTTTTGTATAAACTCTTGATAGGATCATGAATTTAGGTATATGATTCTACGAGTTTACAATTCCACCAATTCTATGTGATTTCACATGATTCTATACGATTCTACATGATTATACTTGATTTAAGTTTAATAGGTTATTCAAACTAAGAAAAAAAAATAAGTGTCTATAATTTAAATTAAGCTCATCAAATTATGAGTGAAATGACATTGTATTTTCTTTTTAAACTTAAATTGATTTCATTACTAACTTTACTATTAAAGACCTTTCATGTGGGTAGTTAAGGAAGAAGATATTTAATCTATCAAGTGATGATTGGTTGGATATTACTTCAAGTGAAAGAAATAAGGAAAATATGAAAATAATATCATGGAGAAAATTGGTGCACTTATAAAGTTGGAGAGTTATGACTTAGAAGAGTTGAAATTAAGATGTTTTATGTATTCATGACATGGATACTATTGAAAACTAAAAAGAAACGAATACTTAAAAAACTTGAAAAATAAAAATATTGGCATTATTGGTAGTAGTACAATAACAACATTGACAATAACGATAATGATAAAGTTGATTATGATTACAGTTGAGTAAGATTGTGACGGTTTTGATAATTTAGGATAGTTAATGATTAATGTTTTATTTTTAATTTAACTTTTTTTATCATGCTGATTTATTTTGCAATCTATTTATATCAATACTAATATATATGTTTTAGTTTTATGCATTAGCATAATGATTTATAATTAAATATTCATACCTTAACGTATATTGTGATCAAAATTTATGTTGAATTTCTTCATTTATAGCATATATTTTAAGTTTTTTATAACTTCTATAAACATTTTTATAGTTTATTACTACTAATTTACTTAGGTTATAGAAACTTACATTTCTACAATTTGATTTTATGTTTCAATTCTATATACCTTCTAATGATTCTAGATAAAATCGCGAATTTAACAACCTTGCCTTTTACATGAAGAAACTTAATAAAAAAAAACAATGAACTATTATATTAAAGAATGGAAAAAGTAATCTTCCTAAAAATGAAGAAGACATATTTAGATTCTCTATAGGTTTTGTGGACTTACAAGGACGTCATCTTTAATTATTGAAAAAGCATAGTGAAGAAGAATACATCCAAATTTAATCTTCAGCTTCTTTTGTTATTATATTGACCTAATAACCAAATTCTCTTAATTCAATCCCTCCATTACCATTATGAAGAACAAATCTTTATATCATTACCTTTCACAAGTTCCACTTTCACCATTTGGTTTTTTAGTTAACACCATAAGACAATATTCAATCACTATAAATTGAAATCAATTTGTAAATACTCAAAATTTTATTTTATATTGATATATGTTATAATGTAAAGCCAAAGCTAAGGATGAAAAATGTACATAAAATGAGGGGTAAATGGGTCATTTTATACGAAGGGTATAAATACCCAAGTTAACTTAGAGAGCCTCATTTGCCATTTTGTGCAGTTAAATTGTAAGCAAAGAGGTAAAAACACTCTTAAGAGAGTAAGGCAACCTAACGGTTCATCTGGACGATTACAAAGAAAACTAGGTAAAGAGACTTAATGATTTCATGATTACTGTGCTTGTGGAAAAGAGAACTCAACCAAAGCAAGAGAATCAATTGATCAAGGATTCAATTCATAGAAATTTTGATGTAAGTATTCCAATTTATGTAATTTGATTAGAAAATCATGTTTTAGGAATAAATTAAACCTAGGAACAAAAAGAATCAAAATTAGGATGAATTGGTATAGAGAAATTAGGGTTCGTGAGACATATTGAGAGATACACGGCCTCCTAACATGGTTATATCATGCTCGTGTCGAACCTAGATGGCCTCCCAACACAACTGTGTCTTGCCTTATGTAAAAATTATATCCTACATCGAAAGGTACACAACCTTTGACATGACCATGTACTACCCCGTGTTGAGTTACACGGTCTCCAACATGGCTATGTTGAGTGAAACATAATCTAATTAAATACCTATTTAACTTCTAATTAAACTAATTTCCACGTAACCTAGATAGCTTGTAAGACATAAGAAAATTTAATAGATTAAGAGAGTTAAGAGATTATATTATTCTTAAATTATTACTAAGAAGGACTTATTGATGTTGTATAGATTTTAACTTAGCTTAAATTCAAGACTAGGCGTACTTAAGGCTAGGATTCAAGATATGTGTAACTTGTGTATTTCTTGTGTTTGCTTAAGTTAGAATATATTGTTGAAATGGATTAAGTACAAGACTGATTAAGTGTTCAAGTGTATGTTGTTTATGCTTAGCTCAACCTAGGGGCCCGTAGTGGTAGATCCCTAAGGAGTACCCCAATGATCCTTGTGTGACGTTGTCCCTAATGGAGTCATGCTTAGAAATGATTTAGGTTTGTTTAAGTTTTAATTGTCTAAGTGATCATGGATGTAGGGTTTGTAGTTATAGTTCCTATCACCAAGTTTAAGTGATCATAGGTATAGAGCTCGTAGTGGTAGTTCCTATCACTAAGTTTAAGTGGTTAAGTGATCATGAGTGTAGGGCCCGTAGTGGCAGTTCCCATCACCACTTTTAAGTGGTTTAAGAGATCATGGATGTAGGACCCATAGTGGCAATTCCTATCACCACGTTTAAGTGTTTAAGAGATTATGGGTGTGGGGCCCGTAGTGGTAGTTCCCATTACTAATTCATGTTCCAATTGTTAAGTGTGTTAAAGGGGGTCATGAGTACTCTATTATTGCTTGCAAGCTTAAAGAATATCATGAAATGGTTGTTTGTTGTTTAAGTTCTGCATAATGTGTGTGAATTAAGCTCTTGTTTGTTCATGTGTGCGTGTTTTTATTATACACACTGGGCATTAGATTACCCTTTAGGAAATATTTTTTTTTAGATACAGGTACCGAGAGTGTTGATAACCTAAAAGGGAATATGAGAGTGAATGAACCAAAAAGGGAGTAAGAAGATGATTATCATTACTATTATGGTGATTAGCATTCAAGTGAAAGCACATGCAATCAAATAATACTTAACAACTCCACTAGCAAAGCCAAAAACCGGATCAATCCTCCTCCAATTGGACGTGAACCCTAAAATTGATTGTGATCCAATTTGTAAAATCAATGAAGATTAATACAAAAATGATGATGTTGCTCAAATGAATCAAGTACTTAACACAACATCCAATGAGATCCCAATCACTAACACACAAAATGACCGTGAACTCCTCTTCAACAAAGGAACTCCATGCAAATAATGAAAGATAAATATAAGGCAATATCAAGATACAAATCTAATCAAATTGATAACAATATATGAATGGAATTGGGCCTTTACTTGACGCCAAAAATCAGAACAAGAACCATTCTAATCAACACTAGATATGACATACTAGTTATGAAAAGGAAATCAACTTACGGAATTGATATTATTCACAATTTACTAGGTTGCAAACTCGCTACAATTCCAATTGGATTGAAATTGATAAGAGTCCTATGAAATCTTAGGACAAACCTTAATCTCTCATAAAAATTTGCAGCAATGTTAAAGTGTATTCTCTCCTTAAAACCCTAATTAAGTAAGTATTTATACTTACTCCTTTTAGGGTTAAAATGACTAGAAAATTACAACTATGTCACTAAAGGGTGGCTAATCCTAAAACACAAAGATACAACCAAATAAAATGTCCCAAAAAATTACAAAATAAATAGTCCAAAGAAATAATAAACAAATAAAAATAGTCTCCAACATGCCGGTTCTTCAAGGTCACTAGATATGAGTCTTGTTGAGGTTCCCAAATCACTCAATAGTGTAGGTAATTTGGCATATTGTAGAACCAATAAGTGTACCTGTCTGAATGCACAACAATTATATGATGAAAAGGTAGAAATCAAGTTAGCATCCTCAGGATTAGGTTGCTCATGAAAGATTCTCAAAACTAAGTTTTGTAAGCCTTTAGCTCGAGCTCTGGTGATTGGTGCTGTGGGAATCTTATTCCTATCATCTCCTCAGGCCTCAGGAAGATTTGCTCTCAAATCTAATAGGTCTTCATGCATGTCGTCTGGTAAATATGGTGACAAATCTACAACATTAAAGGTTGTTGATACACTATACTCTCTTGGTATTTCTATCCAGTAAGCATTGTTGTTGATGTGCTTGACAACTTTAAATGGTGCATCTGATCTGGGTGATAGCTTCTATTACTTCTTATGTGGAAACCTATCCCTACTAAGATTAATCCAGACTAAGTCACTTGGATTATAAATGTGGGTTTTCCTATGTCTGCTTCCTTGAATGTTCTGTTGTTCCTAAGTCTTCTAAAGGCGTTCGGATGTTTTGTCATGAATTTGCTGAATTTGCTTGGCTCGTTCCACTCCACTAAGACTCTTTTCCTTTGTTGTTGGTCTTGCTATAAAATAAAATGGAATGGTAGGATTATAGCCATACACAACTTCAAAGGGAGACTTACTAATTGAACTATGAGTGGACCTATTGTAAGTGAACTTAACAATAGAAGACACAACTCCCAATCAGTAAGATTTTAGCCAACCGTTGCTCTAAGTAAGTTGCCAAGTGTGCGGTTGACAATCTCTATTTGTTTGTCGGTCTGTAGATAGTAGGAGGTACTATACATAAGCTTAGTACTCAGTCTTCTCCATAGCGTCTTCCAAAAGAAACTAAGAAATTTAGTGTCTCTATTTGACATTATGCTGTGTGGAACTCTATGCAATTTGACAATTTTCTGCACAAAAATGTTAGCAATAAAAAGGACATCATCTATTTTGTGACAGGGCACAAAATGAGACATTTTGTTGAATCTGTCAACAACTACCATGATAGAATACTTTCCCCTTTGCATCTTAGACAACCTAACACAAAATCTATACTGATATCAGTCCAGGGTTTGGCAAGTATAGGTAAAGGCATATATTCACCCTGTATGCTTTTTTTTCCTTTAGCCCTATTGTAAACTCCACATCTTTCTAACACCCTATGGACATCCTTTATCATACCCTTCCAATAAAAATTTTCTCTCAACATAGTTAGGGTTCTCTTTTCGCCAAAGCGCCCAGACAATCCACCTACATGTGCTTCCCTCACTAATAGTTCCCTCACAGATCTAAAAGGTATACATAATTTCCCATATTTATATAAAAACCCCTCAATCATGCAATATCCCTCAAACATTTTGCCTCTAGAACATTTCTCCATAATTGCTCTAAACTCATCATCATGCACATATTGTTCCTTTAATAATTCCAAACCCAATAGTTTTGACTGAAGAGAAGTGATAAGTACATACTTGCATGGTAAAGCGTCAGCAACCATATTCTGATTACCCTTCTTGTACTTTATCACATATGCAAAACTTTCCAAAAACCCCACCCACTTGGCTTGTCGCTTAGACAGATTCTGCTGACCCCTGAAATGCTTCAGTGACTCATGATCTGTATAGATGATAAACTCTCTTGGGAGAAGATAATGATGCCATGTCATTGAGCCTTCACTAAGGAATAAAATTCCTTATCATAAATAGAATAGTTCAAAGTTGCTATGGGCCTCTTTTCCTGCATTAATACAACACTAATCCCTATCCCAAAAGCATCACATCCTAGCTCAAAAACTTTGTCAAAGTCAGGTAAATCCAATAATGGATCTCAAGTAAGTTTTTCCTTTACCTCTTCAAAACTCCTCTAGGCCCTTTTACTCTAGACGAAAGGAACATTTTTCTTAGTTAATTCTATGAGAGGACTGACAATGCTACTGAAATTATGGATAAAGCGCCTATAAAAGGATGCTAGTCCATGGAAACTCCTTACCTCAGTGACTGATGCGAGTGTTGGCCATTCCCTTATTGCCTTCACTTTCTCCTCATCCACCTTGACACCTAAGCCAAATATAATAAAACTAAAAAATGTTACCTCGGTTTAGTAAAAGGAACACTTGTGGAGATTTTCAAATAGCTATTGCGCTCTTAACACTGAAAATACTGCTTGAAAATGCTCCACATGATGTTCTAGGTTTTTGCTGTATGTCAAAATATCATCAAAATAATTAACAACAAATTTACCTAGAAACTCCTTCAATACATGATTCATCAATCTTATAAATGTACTAGGAGCATTACTCAAGCCAAATAGCATAACCATCCACTCTTATAGTCCATGGAGTGTTTTAAAAGCGGTTTTCCATTCGTCTCCCTCTCTCATTCAAATTTGGTGATATCTACTTTTAAGATCTACCTTAGAGAAAACCTGTGCACCATGCAACTCATCCAACATATCATTAAGTCTAGGAATGGGATACCTATATTTGATAGTGATTTTATTGATGGCCCTACTATTGATACATATTCTCCAAGTACCATCCTTCTTAGGAACAAGAAGGGCTGGAATAGCATAAGGATTGAGACTCTCTCTGACAAATCCCTGCTCAACTAACTCATTTACCTGCCATTTCAAATCTTTAGCCTCTTTGGGATTCATATGATATCCGGTTGATTTCATAATACTGACCCTAGCACAAGGTTGATGGCGTGCTCTATTTCTCTTAGAGGTGGTAAACTTGTTGGCAAATCTTCAGTAAAAATATCATTGTACTCATTTAATACCCAAGATACTGCAGAGGGTAGAGACTAATGTTCTTGCACCCTTAAGGCATATCTCAACTATAGCAGGTATACTGGAGTCTCTTCTATCATAACTCTCTCCAACTCACCATGTCCCATCAACAATACCTTCTTTTCCCAGATTTATTAGTCTGCACTGGAATCCCTTTTACCTCTGATGGTCTACAGATCTGTTGTTGAACCCTTTGAACCTCTGAAGGTGACATCGGATTCAGAATAATGCGTTTTCCCTCTTTTTGGAATACATAGGTATTCTTGAAGCCATCATGTAAGACCTTCCTGTCATATAACTAAGGCTTGCCAAGCAATATATGAGATGCACACATAGGTAGAATATCACACTCAATTTCATCACAGTATTTATCCCTTACACTGAAAGGTACCCTAACTATTTGGGTCACATGTAAACTTCCTTGATCACTAAGCCAATGTAATTTATAAGGCTTAGGATGTGGAGTAGTGGCAAGTTTTATTTTCGATACTAATGATGCTGCTACTACATTTATACAACTACCACCATCAACTATAAGGACACATAGGTTTCCTTATACCCTACAAGAAGTATGAACAAAATTTCCCTTTGTTCATCATCCTTAATAGTAATAGTCAATGTTCGGTGCAATACATTAGTAGAAAGAAACATTTCACTTGACATGATTGTGTTTAAATCCAACAACATAATAATATTCCTACACTCCATGGTTCAAGCAAGTAACCAAGTCACAAGTGAAGTATACATAATCACTTTCAAGTAGTTAAGAATTAAGTTCAACCACAAGTGTTTAAGTAATGAGTTCAATTACTTTCACACTTTAAATGTTTGTTTGAATTCAAATTCTACTACTTAACTTTCCTTTTCTTGTCTTGGTTTCACACTACTTTAATTCACAATATGCAGCACATCAACACAAACACAAATGCACAACTTTACATCACCACACAACTTCCCTTGCTCATGGTCAAAAAACTTTTCACCACCACTCACGCCACTAACAACACTTCCTTAAACAACATACACAATGTAATGCCACATATACACACACCCTTCACTAACTTTACAAAACACAACACCACACACACACACCTTCAAGTCATGGTGCACTTCTCTACTTCTAAATAAGTTATCAAACCGCAACTTACAACAACAAAGGCAACTCAAATTCAAATTCAAAATGAGTTCACTAATTGCAATACAAATGGTAAGGAGCCACTTTCAAATTCAAATGAACACACAATTACTCTATCACTTATTGTGTGTTTTGAAATTCAAATAGTTTCCTTAAACCTATACATACACTTAATTCTAAAAATTACAAGTTTGAAAATCACAAATGCCACTCCTTAATTTCCGAAAACAACATACAACAATTCACTCTTTTCCAAATGATCAAAAGGATCACTACTTCTTACTCACTCACGGCCAATCTCAAGGAGTCAAGGAATATTACACATATTCCATGTCTACAACAACAAGCAACAATTACGTCACTTCAACAACACAATCAAACAACTCAACTTCAATTCAACAATTCAAATCAATTGCTAAACTCAAGAACCCTAATTTTCGAATTTACAATTACAAAGATCCCTTCTCAAAAACCACAAGCTCTGATACCAAAAAATGATGTGCCTAAAATCAAGTGAAAGCACATGCAATCAAACAATACTTAACAACTCCACTAGCAAAGCCAAAAACTGAATCAATCCTCCTCAAATTGGACATGAACCCTAAAATTGATTGTGATCCAATTTGCGAAATCAATAAAGATTAATACCAAAATGATGATGTTGCTCAAATGAATCAAGTACTTAACATAATATCCAATGAGATCCCAATCACTAACACACAAAATGACCGTGAACTCCTCTTAAAAAAAGGAACTCCACACAGATAATGAAAGATAAATATAAGGCAATATCAAGATACAAATCTAATCAAATTGATAACAATATATGAATGGAATTGGACCTTTACTGATGCTAAAAATAAAAAAGAACCACCCTAATCAACACTAGATATGACACACTAGTTATGAAAAAGAAATCAACTTAGGGAATTGATATTACTCACAATTCACTAGGTTGCAAACTCGCCACAATTCCGATTGGATTGAAATTGATAAGAGTCCTATGAAATCTTAAGACAAACCCTAATCTCTCACAAAAATTTGTAGCAATGGTAAATTGTATTCTTTCCCTAAAACCCTACTTAAGCAAGTATTTATATTTACTCATTTTAGGGTTAAAATGACTAGAAAGTTACAACTATGTCACTAAAGGGTGGCCGGTCCTAAAACACAAAGATACAACCAAATAAATGTCCAAAAACTTACAAAATAAATAGTCCAAAGAAATAACAAACAAATAAAAATAGTTTTCAACATGCCGGTTCTTCAAGGTTACTAGATATGAGTCCTGTTGAGGTTCCTAAATCACTCAATAGTGTAGGTGATTTGGCACCTTATAGAATCGATAAGTGTACCTACCTGAATGCATAACAATTATACGATGAAAAGGTAGAAATCAAGTTAGCATCCTCAAGATTAGTTTGCTCATGAAAGATTCTCAAAACTAAGTTTTGTAAGCCTTTAGCTTGGGCTCTGGTGATTGGTGCTGTGGGAATCTGATTCCTATCAAGCATATAGAAGGAATGGTGTTACTTTTATGTAATAAATAATGGTTTTTTTTTAGAGAATATGTAATTGGAGTTTTATAGACTTCCACTACATTAGATATTCATTATAGAATTATGTTAAATAGGTTTCAAGGTTGAAGGATGGTTTTTTTTTTTTTTTTTTTATCATGATGGTATTATTGTAGATAATAAATGGAGATTTACAAGAATTGTAGGATTAAAAGGTATCAAAGTAGGTTCAGAGCCTCAATGTGTTCTTATGTGATAAGGACACATGGCGAGTAGTAATGCAACCCATGGTTTTGGGGTGTTATAGCTAAGATGGTATCTTTAAGAACTTAAGTTTGGATCTATAAAGAATAGGTTGATGATCTTCAGGGAATTAGGTTTTGATTTATAGAACACAGGTTGATGATCATGAAAAACTTAGGCTTGTTGATCTTTAGAAAATTACTTATTGATCATTAGACATAAGTTTCAAATAGTATAGCATAAGATATGATCTTTAGAGAAATTAAGTATATGATCGGTAAGATAGTGAGATATAAAGAGAGTGGGAAAATATAGGACAGTATTTATTTAATTAACTATTTTCTTGTATTATTATATTACTTGCCTTCTTTCAATTGCTAAGTTATTTATGAGTATATCAACATGTGTAAGGGTTTATATGTATATATACCAACACATACTACTACTAACATCTGTTGACACTAACATTAAGTCTATTCGGTTGTCTCTTCTCAACAAAATGCTTCTAAAAAGAATTACTAGATCAAGCTCAGGAAGGGGTGCTGGACGTGGCAACCTTAATGAGGAAGATATTCAAAATCAACAACTACAAGGGGGAAGGGGCCAGATGTTTGAAGAGACGATTTAACTATTACATACTGTGAATCACTTAATGTGGCTATTAGCACAACAACACAAAGCCCCAATATCCAACAACATAGGAATGTCAATAAATCCATCGACTTTGATAGGTTCATTAGAGTGGCTAAAGAGTTTAATTCTAGAGTAGATGATCCAATTGAGGTTGAAGACTAGGTACAGGAAATTGAGAAGACATTTACTATCTTTCAGATACTAGAAGATGGGAAGGTCAATTATGTTGCATTCATGCTGAAGGGAGTTATAGCAAAATTGTAGGCCTTAGTTCCTAGACTTATAGGGGAATGCATGAATTAGGCAGTGTTTAAAGAATTATTCTATCAAAGATATTTTCCCAGCAGCTCTAAGGATAGGATAGAGATTGAGTACTATAATTGTGAATAGCGGGATAGAATAGTGGAAGAATATGAGGTAGAATTGAATCGCTTAATCCAATTCCTTCTTGAAAATGCCCGTAATGATGATAGGTCTTGGGCTAGACGATTTCTAAGAGGCTTGGATTTAGACCTTTAACTTGTGATTAAGGCCTTTTAGTTGAGTACCTATGCTGAAATGGTTGATAAGGCTAAGTACTTTAAGCAGAGTAGAAAAACTATAGAGGAACAGAGGAGTTGTAGAGTAGTAATAGCTTTAGGAAAAAGACCTGCCTCGAGTGGAATGGGGTAAGATAAGGGTAAGAGACATCATATACATTAGAGTAGGACATAGAATGTTATAGCCCCTCCTCTACAGATTAAACAATTGCCTTTGGCACTTCCTACAATAGGCCTAAATGTCAAATGTACCAGTTGCTATGGGCCTCATGAACTAAGAGAGTGCAGATAGCTAGATAGGGCATGCTTCTCTTGTGGGAAGACTGGACACATTAATGAGCATTGCATTGAGAGGTTAGTCTCCCTAATTTTTTTTCATGTGTGTGAGCAGAGGGCACATAAAACAATTAACTTTCCTCATGAACAAGTAAGAAATCAGGTAGGCCCAGCTTAATAGGCAGCTAGACCTCCAATAAGGAGACATAGTAGTAGACTACAAACAGGGGGTCCTAAACAAAGAGTTCTCATAGGGGTGTTTGCCATATAGTAGCAATAGCATCGGGACATCCCTGACATGGATAACATTATAGGTATACTTCTAATACACTCCTGCAATGCATATGTACTGTCTAATACCGGTGCATCAATATCTTATGTATTTGAGAATTTTATATATGCATGTGCATTGAATGCTGAACACATGAATGATTGTTTGGCTGTTAATACTTCTTTAGGAGTTGGAGGAAAGGTAAGTAGAATATGCAGATGAGTAAGAATAAAGATACAAGGTAAAGTGATGCTACCGGATCTCCTAATCTTAGAGATGGTAGAGTTTGACATTATTCTAGGTGTTAACTCCTACCACCATTAACTATCACAACATGGTAATGCAATTCAATATACTTGGGGAAGAGTACTTTGAGTACAAATTAGAAGTATAGAGACCTATTAGATTACCACTTATGAGATGTGAGGAAAGAATGTGCTAGCAACTATATTTGTTGAAGTTAGTGAGGAAACCAAAATGGAAGTAGTACCTGTAGTGATAGAGTTTCCATAAGACGACCTACGTTTACCCCCAACTAAGGAGATAGAATTTAATATTGATTTGGTACAGGGCACAGTACTAATATCAAAAGTAGTTTATAAGATGGTACTAGTAGAATTGGAATAACTAAGGAAACAGTTACAGGAGCTATAGGATAAGGGTTTCATAAGATCCAATGTCTCTCATTGAGGTGCACCAGTCTCATTTGTCAAGAAGAAAGACGGAAGCATGAGACTTTATATAGATTACAGCATGGTTGTTTAAATCATGAGTCAAATATATGATTCTACGAGTTTGCAATTTTATGAAGTTTTTCATAATCAAAATAGAAGACAAATCATTTAAGTACAGAATTTTGGTATAATTATGAATTTAATACATGATTCTACAAGTTATCGATTCTATATAATTTGATACGATTTTACTGATTCTATACCATTCAATTCTAGGTAAAATCACGATTTTGACAACTATGGATTGCAAAGAGTTAAACAAGATCACTATTAAGAACAAATATCCTCTTCCTAAGATAGATGACCTGTTTGACCAGTTGCATATAGCTCAGGTATTCTCAAAAGTAGACCTAAGATTAGGATACCATTTAATTAAGAATTAAAGAAGAAGACAACATTTAGGACCGGATATAGGCACTATAAGTTTTTAGTGATGCTCTTTGGACAAACGAATGCACTAGTTGAATTCATGAACTTAATGAATATAGCATTTAGAGATTTTCTAGATAAATTTATAACTGTCTTCATAGACGATATCTTAATGTACTCTAAAAGCACTGAGGAGCATGCAGAGCACTTGAGACTAGTATTGGGCATGTTATAAGAAGAAAAGTTGTGTGCCAAGTTCAGTAAGTATGAATTCTGGCTGGAACAAGTAGTTTTTCTAGATCATGTGGTTAATAAAGATGGGATATCTATGGACCCAGAAAAGGTGAGAGCAATAGTGGATTGGCACAAATCGAAGATAGTTACAAAGGTAAGAAGCTTATTGGGCCTGATAGGCTACTATAGGAGATTTGTAGAGGAATTTTCCAAGATAGCAACTCCTATCACCAGAGTGACACAAAAGAATATAAGATTTGAGTGGAACAACAGATGTGAAGCCAGCTTTCAAATGGTCAAAGAGAAACTTATGTTAGTGCTAGTTTTGACTTTGCTTAAGAGTGGAGAAGAATTTATAGTGTATAGTGATGCCTTAGTTTAAGGGTTAGGGGTGTGTATTGATGCAAGGTGAACAGGTAATAGCTTATGCATCTCACCAACTGAAGCTTTATGAGAAGAGTTACCTAACTCATGACTTGGAGTTGGTAGCGGTAGTATTAGTCTTAAAGTTATTGAGGCATTACTTGTATGGAGAAAGGTGAATAATCTTTATTGATCACTGGAGCTTGAAGTATGAGATAAAGTAGATGGTTGGAGTTGATAAAAGACTATGACTTCAAGATACAATATCATCCAAGAAAGGCCAATGTAGTGACATATACCCTTAGTAGAAAGAATAGGATAATGTAACCACTCTCATTACTTTATAGAAAGAGCTATTAGAGGACATGTACAAGTTGGAATTGGAAATTTTAACTCAAGAAGTGGGAGCAAAAATGGCTACCTTATGAATACAGCCAATTATAATGGATAGAATTAAAGTCGGTCAAATAGAAGATAAAGACACTCAAGAGATTAAGAGCAAAGCGGAATAGGTCAAGGCTCCTGAATTCAGCTTAGATACAGAGGGAACCTTAAGATAAAAAACAAGACTATGTGTGCTAAGGGAGACATAATTGAAGAGAGAGATAATGGAAGAGGCACATTATTCAACCTACATAATACATCTTAGAATTACCAAAATGTATAAGGATCTGAAGAGTCATTACTAGTGGAGAAACATGAAGAGAGAGATAGTTAAGTATGTAGCTAGATGCCGCATATGCTAGTAGATCATAATAGAGCATCAGAGACCAATTAGAGAATTATATCCTCTTCCAATATCAGAATGGAAATGAAAGCATGTGATAATGGACTTTGTTATAGCCCTCTTGAATACCAAGGAGAAACACGATGCAGTTTAGGTAATAGTGGATAGATTGACCAAGTTTGCTCATTTTCTACCTATCAAAGTAGGATACAAATTAGAAAAACTAGCCTAGATTTACATACAAGAAATAGTTAGATTACATAGAGTGCCAGTGACTATCATTTTTTTATAGAGACATAAGATTTATAAGCAGATTTTTGAACACCTTACATAAAGCTTTGGGTGCTAAAGTGTAGTTTAGCACTACATTCTACCCTCATATAGATGGGCAGTCTGAAAGGACTATACAGATACTAGAAGATTTATTTAGAGCATGCACATTGGATTTTGTAGGTAATTGAAATGAGCATATACCTTTGATTGAGTTTGCTTATAATAATAGCTACCAAGCAACCATCAAGATGGCTCTTTATCAAGCTCTTTATGGAAGAAGGTGTAGATCCCCACTACATTGGGATGAAGTGGGAAAAGGGTAGATGATGGGACTAGAATTAGTCCAAGAGGCAGTGGACAAGGTGAAGCTAATCAGGTAAAAAATACAGACAACTCAGTCTAGATAAAAGAGCTATGTAATTTCAAATGGGAGATAAGGTCCTGCTAAGAATTTCTCCAATGAAAGAGGTAATCAGATTCAATTTACAAGGGAAGTTGAACTCGAGGTATGTAGGCTCATTTGAGATATTGGAAATAATAGGTACGGTGGCGTACAAGTTGGCGCTTTCACTAAGTTTAGCTGGGGTACATGACATATTCCATGTATCTATGTTGAAGAAATATATACTAGACCCAGATCAGATAGTGGCTTTGGAGTCATTGAATGTACAACCAAACTTGACATCTGTGGGAAGACCAGTTAGAATTGTGGACACCAAAGAACAAGTATTAAGATAGAGAACAATTCCTTATGTCAAAGTGTAATGGACCAATAAGACAAAACAAGAAGCGATATGGGAATTGGAAGAAGAGAGGAGGAAGAAATATCCAAAACTATTTTAGAATCAGGTACTTTCGAAGACAAAAGTTCTTATAGGGGGGGAGGAAAATGTAAATACCTAAAAATTTATTTTATATTGATATAAGTTATAACGTAAAGCCAAGGCTAAGGACAAAAAATGTACATAAAATGAGGGGCAAATGGGTCATTTTATACGAAGGGTATAAATACCTAAGATAACTTAGAGAGCCTCTTTTGCCATTTTGTGCAGTGAAACAGTAAACAAAAAGGGAAAAACACTCTTAAGAGAGTAAAGCGGCCTAACAATCCATCGGGACGATTATAAGGAAAACTAGGTAAAGGGACTTAATGATTTCATGATTACTATGCTTGTGGAATAGAGAACTTAACCAATCTCTATCACTCATTTCAATTAGGATCCAAATTAAAGACGAGACGTAATGAGCACGAGAATCAACAGATCAAGGATTCAATTCACAAAAATTTTGATGTAAGTATTTTAATCCACAAATTTTGATTAGAAAATACATGTTTTAGGAATAAATTAAATCTACTTTCAAAAAGAATCAAAATTAGGATAAATTGGTATAGAGAAATTAGGGTTGGTAAGATGTATCAAAAGATGTATGGCCTCCTAACATGGCTGTGTCTTGAGCGTGTTAAACCCAAACGTACCCAAAGATACACGGCCTCGACCTTACAAAAAGGAACACGACCTCCTAACATGGCCATGTCTCGCCTTATGTAAAAATTATATCTTACATTGAAAGGTACACGACCCTATACCACCCTATGTTAAATTATACGGTCTTCAACATGGCCGTGTTAAGTGAAACATAACCTAATTTAATACCTATTTAACTTCTAATTAAGCTAATTTCTATGCAACCTAAATAGCTAGTAAGACCTTAAAAAATTTAATAGATTAAGAAAGTTAAGAGGTTATATTATTCTTAGATTAGTACTAAGAAGGACTTATTGATGTTGTATAAATTTCAGCTTAGCTTAAGTTTAGGATCAAATGTGCTTAAGGCTAGGATTTAAGTTATGTGTAACTTGTGTCTTTCTTGTGTTTGCTTAAGTTAGAATATATTATTGAAATGGATTAAGTACAAGATTAATTAAGTGTTTAAGCGTATATTGTTCATGCTTGGCTTGACCTAGGGGCTCGTAGTAGTAGATCCCTAGGGAGCACCCCAATGATCCTTATGTGAAGTTATCCTTAATGGAGTCGTGCTTGGAAATGTTCTAGGTTGGTTTAAGGTTTAATTGTTTAAGTTATCATAGTAGTGGGGTCCGTAGTGGCGTTCTTATCATCGAGCTTAAGTAGTTAAGTGATCATGGGTGTAGGGCTTGTAGTGGTAGTTTCCATCACCAAGTTTAAGTGGTTTAAGAGATCATGGGTGTGAGGCTCGTAGTGACAACTTCCATCACCACATTTAAGTGTTTAAGAAATCATGGGTGTGGAGCTCATAGTGACAGTTTCCATCACCACATTTAAGTTTTTAAGGAATTATGGGTATAGTTTCCAACACCACATTTGCTGTTTAAGTTTTGCATAATGCAATTGAATTAAGTTCCTGTTTGTTCATGCGTATGTGCTTGTGTTATACATACTAGGCATTAACTCACCCTTCGAGGAATATTTGTTTTTAGATACAAGTATTGAGGGTGTTGATAACCTAAAAGGGAATATGGGAATGAATGAACCAAAAAGGGAGGAAGAAAATGATTATCATTACTATTATGGTAATTAGCATTTAGAAGGGATGGTCTTACTTTTATGTAATAAATAGTGGTTTTTCTAGAGAATATGTAATTGGAGTTTTATAGACTTTCGCTGCATTAGATATTCACTATGGAATTATGTTAAATTGGTTTCAAGGTTGATGGATGGAATGATTTTTTTTTTTTAATTTTTAATCATGATGTTATTATTGTAGATAATGAATGGAGATTTACCGGAATTGTAAGATTAAGGGGTATCAGAGTAGATTTAAAGCCTTAACGTGTTCTTATGTAATAAGGACATGTGGCAAGCAATAGTATGACTCATGGTTTTGAACTATTACACAATGATTTTTTTATGAGACTACTAACTTCAAGAAAAAAGCTTATTTGGAAGAATCTGATAGTTCTAGGAATGTCTAAGAAAGTTTACTGACAAATCGAATCAAATTAAATTGTGATATCTTAACTTTACCCAATTGGAACAGTCAAATATGATAAGGCCTTGCAAGTGGCTTTGTGTGGTGCATTATATGACATCCTTGGCTGAGAGTGGTGGTCTCGAAGATGCCATCTTCATGGATGCTAAAAGTGTCGTTTCCAGGGAATATCTTGTATTGTTTTCCATCCCTTCAACGGACTGCGTCTACTTAGTGGAGTCAAGAGGAAGGAGTATGTAGGAAGAAGGTGGGCTAATTGGGTTGGAGTTTGTAAATGTTCAATCTACTTTAAATGAACTAATATTTATGTTTCTGAGTCAAAATTCTATAAATGCTTATTCTAGGGAAGAAGAAAAGGGCAATAATGGTACTTTGACATCAGCTTTTGTTGCGACCGCGCACAAATTGATGGACAATATGTAATAGGAGTATCGTTTGCATGCTTTTTCAAGATTAGAGAGTTTTTTGGCACGTTTTAAAATAAAGGAAAGCTATTCGCACATGAAACAAAGATAAGAGAGACCTTTTACAATTTATCCTAGTATATATGCCTGACTTATGTTTCAAAAGCAAATAAAAGAGCTTGTATCGATTAATTGTTACATGTAGTTATGTACTATGAATAGGATTGAATAGAAGGTATTTGATTCCATTTTTTTTAATTTAAAATTTTATCTTCCACGTTTAATTAGCCTCGTTTAGAATTATTCTATTTAAAATTACTTTTTATTTCTTAGCTTGATAAGGCTTCTAAATCCATTAAACTAAATATTGACTCGACATCTATTTAGCAAATGATTCGAATAGCTTAACTTAATGAAGGGTCTATTTGTTTCACATTTTTTTGTTCGCTCAGCGTTCGTTCAGTATTCATTTAAATATATGTGTTTATCAAGAAAAAAAAATAACAAAAAAAAAAATGAAAGTAAGAATACATATATATATCCTTGTTGAAAAATTAAATGCCCTAATATATCCTTAAAAATTTAAACTTATTTATCTATTACTTTATTTCTTTTTATAAAAATACTAATTAATATCTTCTTTTCTAACGCATAAATATATTTTTTAAACTTCTTCTTTTAAAATACGTGAATTTTTACTTCTTTATACCTATTTTCTAATGACCATTTTTATCATAATTATGAAATAAGATTTAAATAATATAATTTTCCAAACACTAAATTTTAAATCAGATTTAGATAAGATACTAAAAAAAAAAATCCAACCCAAATATGAGAAATTTATACAACTTGCTCGACTCATTAACAACTTAAAGCTAGTTAGATGTATGCATTTGAAAATCAGAGAAGCAAAAAACAATAAGGTAAAAAGCAGGTGTTAAGGTGATGAGTATGATAGCATAAAGAAATTTCCTCTTGAATGTGACTTACAAGTCCCATTGTTTTTCTTGTTGTCTGGAGTTAAGACCCATTGCTTTCTTAATTTATACGAAGCTATTTTTTTTTCCATATAAGCTTTTATATACCTATCGATAATCCTATTCGGTATCTCATCGAATCATAAATTATCAATCATAGAGATATCAATCATAGATGGGGGTCTTGGCAGGAATGGTCATGGGTATATCACGTAGGTACCGCATTATAGGTGACTTTAGAGAAAAGCGATTCAGAGATGATACATGATGGGATGGCGAAGGAGAGAGAGGCAAGGAGGAGAAGTAGGCAATCTCAAGCGTCTTGAATGCACAAATGACAGATAAGGGAGCTAAGGGGACCACAAGTGTCAACCTTGCAATTCTTAAGCAATAGAAATTGTTCGTTGCCTGATCTCTTGTTTGATCTTTGAGAGTAGAGAATTCTTGGTGGAATACCATTTCTCTGATCTCTGGAATTCAAGAAAAAGGTCTTTTAATGAGGAGAAATAACTGAGTATTTATAGACTCTTAGACCTGATGACATCCGTTAGATCAATTTAGTGATTAATCGGCAAGATGAAGTCTGCTCAATTTAAGGTTATCCTAATGAGCTTTCCATAGACTCAAGATCAATAACCTTCCTCATAAGTACATGAGCCTACCTGAGAAAGGTTGGATATGGATAGACCAATCCAAGGATCTCTGTTCTAAGCCTACTAAGCCAATTCTCTCCAAGTCATCCCAATAATTGGACTGGACTCATTAGGCCTTATCACCTAGCCCAATGAGTCAAGTCAAATATTTAATGGATTTAGGCCAATATATTTACATAATATTTTTAGCCCTCTACACAAGTCTCATTGTTTTTCTTGTTGTCTAAAGTTAAGATCCTTTACTTTCTTATTTTATACGAAGCTATTTTTTTTTTCCACATAAGCTTTTATATACCTGTCAGTAATCCTATTTGGTATCTCATCGAATAAGAAATTATCAATCATAGAGATATACATGATAAATAATATTTTAAAAATCAATATTTTTACCCCTTTTCAGTTTAGACATTTGTATTTTGTAAAATTGAAAAAACAAAACATCTTATATACCTCTCTTTGTTTTAAACAAGCCAAGCAAAATGATGGAAAGAAAAGTTCCCTCCTTCCCTTTGACTATCCAATTTTGTAAAACCCAAATCGATAACCATAATTGCATAAAAACTTAAAATATAAATTGTGAATGGTTTTGCATAGAGCTGGGAATGTGGGGTTGGCCCAACGAGTTGGCTCACTCAACCTGCAATTTTTTGTAGGGTAGGCCAAAAACATTTGGCTCGTAAGATGCGTGGGTTGTTTTGGTTTGCCCTATGTGGCTTACAAGTCGGGGCAAGCCAACACATTGCGGGTGAGGGTTAGCCCACACAACCCACAAAAAAAAAAAAAGGTTCAAACTAACTTTAAAATAAATTCTAGTTCAAACTAACCTAAAAATAAGCTAACTTAATTCGATATTAGATGGATGAATGATGATGGATAATTAAAATCTTACGAAAGAAGGAATGAGATCCTAACTTGTAATACACTATATATATATATATATATATAATATAAGAGATAGGGCAATCATGCCAATACAAATAAAAGATGGGGGTAGTTTTTTCTTTTCTAACGGGACTATATATATGTGAAAATGACCTAGGGTTCTCATTTCTTTTCTACACATTTTCACAATAGCCGTCTAGAGACACAAAAAGAGAGAACGAGAGAGAGAGCCTGTAAGAAAACCTAGAGCAATCCGAAGATGTAGCAGAGTAAAGCAAAAAGTATGGTTCTAATAATTTCAATACATATTTTATTAAGAGGAGACTCACCCATGAAATCCATTTGGTTGTTCATAGAAATCAAACTCGAGGATGGATTAACTAAATACGGGAGTGATTAGATTGGGAGTTTCAAGCAAAATTTGGATAAGGTAAGAGATTATAATGTGTATGTTTGGTTAAGCTTAGAAGTAGGAAATGAGGAGATTGGACAAATTAAGGGTAGAAAAATAAGGGTTAGAAAAATGAATTAAGGGATACGCAACCATCTAACATGGTCGTGTTGCTCCCATGTTAATTTACCTAGGTATGTCGAGAGATACACGGTCCCTAACACAGTCATATTTCAACCGTGTTGAATTACAAAGTGTCCTGAGAGATACATAACCATCAAACATGGTCGTGTTAAAATGAGAAGAACACAGCCTCCCAACACGGTCATGTTTTGACCATGTTAAGTCCAAAAGTTATGCCAAGAGATACACGACCTTCCAATATGGTCATGTTTCGATCGCGTTGAATTAAGAGAAATACGGCCTCCCAACACGATTGTGTTCTAACCGTGTTGAAGCCAAATCTCACCAAGAGATACACAACCCCTAACACGGTCGTGCACTAGCCTATGTTGAGCAACACGACCTCTAACTTGATCGTATTAAGTGATGAACAATATTATTATATATCTAAGTATCTTCTTAATTAACCAAGTTCCACATAACCAAAATAATTAGTAAAACCTTAGATGACTTAATAGAATAAGAGAAATTATGAGAGCTATGTTATGTTAGATTAGTACTAAGATTGATGCGTTGATTATACAGATATTGACTTAGCTTAAGTTTGGGACAAGAAGTGTGTAAGGCTAGGATTCTAGGTACGTGTTTACTTTGTTTATTGTATGTGATTGTTAGGAAGCTATATGATGAGTTGTATGTGAAATAATGAAATGCTAAGACATAATGTGAATTAAGTGGTATCATGAAGTAATATTGTGCTATTGGTTGAATGAGATATGTTGCTTGTGCTTAGCTTGGCCTAGGAGCTTGCAGTGGTAGATTCTTAGGGGGCACCTCGATGATTGTTATGTCGTGTTGTCCTTAGTGGAGCCTTGTATCGAAATGATCTAAGATAGATTAGGGTTAGACGGGGCTCATAGTGGTAGTTCCCATTAGGGTTAAACGGGGCCTGTAGAGGTAGTTCCAACTAGGACAAATGTTGTGTGTATCGGGGTCATGAGTACCCTCATGTGTTATAATTCATTGTTGGTGTTGATGTGTGAACTGAATTGTGAATGTGTTGAGGATAAATGCTGCATACATGCATGTGATATTAATGTGGTGTGTCATATACATGTGGGTGTGGTACTCACGTACTAAGCTTATGTTTACCCCCGCTTCCTATTTTTTTTTTTTTTTAGCTGTAGGAAAAAATGATGAATAACTAGAGTATGATGAGAATAGAAACTTAGTGGGACATTACATGGATGAGATAGGAAGAGAACACTATTACTATGTAGAGGAAGAGTGACAAGAATTTTGAATTATTGCAAATTGATGTTTTATTATTAAATTGAAATTATGGAGATAGATTGTAGCTAGAGACTTTGTAGTTATTAAATAATGAAATTTAGAATGACTCATTTGTGAGTCATTCATTTGATTATAGTTATAGTAGTATAATGAATAATGTATATGAGTAGATTTTGAAGTATGTTGAAGTTTTACAGCCATAGCGTGTCGCCTAGTAGTAATGACACATGGCGGGCTGTAGTGTTTCAGGTTTTGGGGCGTTACAACTTAAGTGGTATTAGAGCTTTAGGTTTATGATCCATAGGAGTATATATTGATGATCCCTAGAAGCTTAGGTTTTGATCAAAAGAAAGGAAGTAAGTAGTTTCAAACACTAGGTTTTGATGTTCTTTAGAATTTAAGATGTGATCAAGTAGAGATTTAATTGATGACTTCTAAAATTAACTAATGATCTAAAAGGTGTAGAATTAAATCAATAGACATTAAGTTGAAATCTTTAGAAGATCAAATAAATGATCTATAAATCCGTAAGAATGAAGAGAGTGGGTAAATTAGGTGATAACTATTATGTTGTGGCAATCTTAATATTAAATGCGGATGTCATTTGTTGAATATTCCTATTTAATTTCGTATAGGAATATAAATATGTCTGTGCTTGAATATACATAAATGTATACTGTCACTAACTCCCTTTATAAATTCTAACACTAGTATCATTCTGCTGTCTCAATTTACATAGAATGCCTCTAAGAAGAAATATTAGGTGGGGTTCATCTAGTGCTGAACAAGGTGGAGATGCCCTAGAGGATAGGAACCCTCAAAGGCCACCTCAGCAGGAAACCCCAGAGCTAACTAATGTCACCACTACTCAGCTACTAGAGATTGTAAATGCTCTAGTGGAATGTTAGCACAACAACAACAGTAGCTTATGAGACCTATCAGGCCTATAGAGGAACTTTATGAGCTAGACAAATTTGTAAGACTAGCAAAGGAGTTCCACCCAAAGGTTGATGATCTAATAGAGGTTGAATATTGGATTATTAAGATTGAGAGGACCTTTGAAACCTTTATAGTTCCAGAAGATAGAAAGGTGAGGTATGTTGCCTATATGCTGAAGGGAGCAGCAGTAGATTGGTGACTAGTATGTGCAGATTAACAAGAGCTCCTGACTAATGACAAAGGTTTAAGGAACTCTTTTATGAGAAGTACTTCTCCAGCAGCATTAGGGACAAAATGGAGGCGGATTATTATAACTGCCAACAGGGTAGTAGATCTGTTGAAGCATATGAAGTGGAGCTGAAACGCTTGAGCAAATTCTTGCCAGAGGTGATGAGAGGAGATGATCCTCTCGAGCTAAAAGATTCTTAAGGGGACTAGAGCTTACTCTACAACATGAAGTGGGGGCTTTTTAAATAACTACTTATGCAGGAGTAGTTAACAAAGCAAAATACTTGAAATAGAGCAAAAAGAGAACAAGGGAATAACTATCTTGTAGATCAAGATCAGTTTTAGGATGAAGGCTTGTTTTTAACATACGAGCTGTGGAATAAAGGAAGATTGTCAACCTTATCACTAGAGACAGAATCCAGTTAAAGAATTGAGAACTGTGCAAGTAGTGAATGAGTATACAAATGTTTTTCCCAAGAATTTGCCGAGTTTACCACCATCCAGAGAGATAGAGTTTTGTATTAATCTTGTACAAGGAATGACACCCATTTTAAAGCACCATACAAAATGGTACCTACTGAACTATCTAAATTGAAGACTCAATTGCAAGAGCTTTAAGATAGTGGGTTTATAAGACTAAGTGTCTTACCATAGGGTGCTCCGGTGCTATTTGTTAAAAAGAAGGATATGAGTATGAGATTGTGTATAGATTACAAGGAGCTAAACCAAGTCACAATCAAGAACAAATATCCTCTCCCTAGGATTGATGATCTATTTAATCAATTACAAGGAGCTCAAGTGATAGGAATCAAAATCTGACAAGACCTATCATTAGGGCAAGAACTAAAGAATTTTGAATCTTGGCGATGAGGGCTCATTTTGAGCAAATCGACCCTAAAATTATTCATTTACTAACCTCTTTTATTTCATTCATGTATTATATATTCCAATAGGCACACTTATCATATTTTACAGGGCGATGGAACAAACTCACTGAGACTCAGCTTGTGGGTTATCTATGGACCGACCTAAACCGGCGATGAGTTAGCCCGAGAAATCCTATGGAAGAGCTAGCATAATGGAGACTATTTTTATTTGTAATTATTTCTTTGGACTATTTATGTGTAAGCTTTTAGGACACTTTTCATTTTGTTTGTAATTTTCATTTAGGACTAGCCACCTTAAAAGTGGCATAGTTGTAAAATTTGTGTATTTTCTAACCTTAAATGGAGCAAGTATAAATACTTGCTTAAAGTAGGGTTTGAGGAGGCCATTTTTCAGAATTAGACATACACTTTACGTGAGAGAATTAGAGTTCTTCCTTAGTTCAATTTCTCTTATCAATTTCAATCCCAAGAATTGGAATTGTGGCGAGTGCAATAAGGGGAAATTGTGAGTTATATCAATTTCTTATTGCTATGTTTCTTTTCATCTCTAGTGAGTCATATCTAGGATTGGATTGAAGTCTTCTTGGTCACATTTGATTGCATTTGTAATCAAATTAGTATTGCCTAATTGATTGGTTTTTAGCATTTGTTACTACCATCAAGTTGTCATTACACTTATGGCATGGAATTTTTTTTGTTGTGAGGAGGGTCATGGCTTTAATTTGTGTTTTGTTGATTGGAATTCTCTTAGAACTTAAGTTTTTAATTGATTCAATTGAGAATTATCATCTTTGTGGAATTCATCTCCTTGATTTTATCATTTGGTTCATCTTCCATCAATCAGGGTTCATGCAATTTGTCTTACCTTTGAATCGAATTTGTTCTTGTCTTTTGAGGTTTATACTTGGGTTGTTTTGATTGTGCTTAATCTCCTTTTAGGCACATCATCTTTTTGGTATCAGAGCATCATCATAATTGGATTCATTCTTGATCACGTCCTTGTTGTGGGAATTGGTTCATAAATATTGAAGAATTATGCAATTATTGAACTAGTTTGATTGACATTGTGTAATTGTCTTTCAAATTAGTTTTGCATGTGCTTAATCTTGGTTTTAAGAACATCATCTTTTGGTACCAAAGCTTATCATTCTTGGATATGCAATCTTCATACATGATCATATTTGTGGATATGGAATTATAAAGATTGACGGTTTATGCAATTTAGAGGACTAGTTTGATTTCATTGTGTAACTGGTCTTTCATTGGGTTTTGTGTTCTTGGGCTTGGTTTTGAGCACATCATCAAGTTTCCCTAAATCAACTTAAGATTGGGATACCATTAATTAAGAATTAAGGAGGAAGACATAAAAAAAAAAAAAACTGCTTTTAGGACTCGGTATGGGCATTACGACCTTTGGGTGATGCCTTTTGGTTTAACAAATGCTTCAGCAGCCTCTATGGACCTCATGAATAGAGTGCTCAACGATTGGTTAGATCAGTTTGTAGTGGTTTTTATAGATGATATCCTCATGTATTCTAAAAGTAGAGAAGAACATGAAGCACATCTCAAAACCATATTGAAAAGACTCAGGGAAGAAAAACTTTATGCAAAATTCAGTAAGTGCGAATTTTGGTTGGGACAGGTATCTTTCTTAGGACATGTGGTGAATAAGAATGGAATATCATAGACCTTAGGAAGGTGAAGGTAGTGAGTGACTAGCCAAGACCAAGAACTGTAATAAAAGTAAGGAGTTTTTTGGGATTAGCCGGGTACTATAGATGCTTCGTAGAAGGATTTTCCCGGTTAGCAACTCCATTGACTCAATTGACAAAGAAAAAGACCAAGTTTGTATGGAGTGAGAAATGTGAGAGCAACTTTATAGCATCGAAAAATAAATTGATAACCGCTCCAGTGTTGGTTTTATCGAAGACGGGAGAAGAATTTGAAGTATTCAATGATGCATCAAATCAAGGTTTGGGGTGTGTCCTTATGCAAAATGGGAAAGTCATTAAATATGCTTCCCGCCAGCTAAAACAATATGAGAAGAATTATCCCACCCATGACTTGGAATCAATTGCTATGATTTTGGCATTGAAATTGTGGAGACACTATCTTTATGGGGAAAAGTGTAAAATCTTCACAAATCATAAAAGTTTGAAGTATTTGTTTACTCAGAAGGAGTTGAATATGAGGCAAAGAAGGTGGCTAGAATTGATAAATGATTATGAAGTAGAAATTCATTATCACCTTGGAAAAGCAAATGTGGTTGCAGATGCTTTAAGCAAGAAGAAATACATAAATATTGTAGGATTAATTGTATCTCAGAAGAAGATATGGATAAGCTGAAATTGGAAGTAGTGACACGAGAAGTGGGAAATAGGTTGGCTATACTTAGTATCCAACCTAATCTTCTATATCAGATTAAAACTGCACAAATGAAAGATCTTGAAATTTAGAAGATAAGGAACAAAGTAGAACAGGGGGAAGCCATGGAATTTGTGTTAAACATTGAAGGAGTAGTCAAGTATAATAACAGATGGTGTGTTCCAAATAACACAAAATTAAAGAGGGAGATTATGAAGGAAGACTATTACTCATGGTATATAGTATAACCATGAAGCACCAAGATGTACAAGGATTTCAAGAACACTTACTAGTGGAAAAATATGAAACGAGAAATAGCTGAATATGTGTCTCACTTGTCAACAAATAAGGATTGAACACCAAAGATCAGCTGGTGAGTTACAACCTCTTCCTATGCCTAAATGAAAGTGGGAACATATAACTATGGATTTTGTCACAACACTCCCGAGAATAAGGGAGAAATATGATGTGATTTGGGTGATAATAGACAGATTAACCAAGTCCGCACATTTTTTGCCAATTAGAGTAGGCTAGAGACTAGAAAAGTTTGCTTAAATATATATTAAAGAGATTGTCGGATTACATGGGATCCCAACTACAATTACATCTAACAAGGATATTCATTTTGTGAGCAAGTTTTGGAAAATTCTGCATCAAGCTTTGGGAACCAAACTCCAGTTTAGTATAGAATTTCATCCTTAGATAGACGGGTAATCTAAAAGAACTATTCAAATTCTAGAAGATTTACTACGAGCTTGTACATTAGATCAAGGGGGTAACTGGAGTGATTATTTACCTTTAGTAGAATTTGCTTATAACAACAGTTACCAAGCTACTATACAGATGACTCCTTATGAAGCATTATATGGAAGGAAGTGCAGATCTCCCTTACACTAGGATGAAGTGGGAGAAAGACGGGTATTGGGGCTAAAGATAGTATAGGAAACAGTAGACAAGGTCAAAGTCATAAGGCAATGGATCCTATCAGCCCAGAGTCACTAGAAAAGTTATGCAAATAAACGGCGACGCCCTCTAGAATTTCAAGTGGGAGATAAAGTCTTACTGAAGATATCTTCAATTAAAGGAGTAATCAAGTTTGGATTGTGGGGTAAGTTGAATCCAAGATATGTGGGCCAATTCAAAATTCTAGAGAAAATAGAAACAACGCATATAGGTTAGTACTATCTCCAAGTTTAGCTGGAGTACATGATGTGTTTCATGTGTAGACATTAAGAAAGTTTGCACTAAACCCAGATCAAGTGATGGCCTTAGAACCTTTGAAGGTGCAGCCAGACTTGTCCTCTACAGAAAGACTTGTCAGGATAGTGGATACCAAGGAACAAGTTCTAAGAAGAAGAAGTATTCCTTATGTTAAAGTGCAATGGAAAAAATAAATAGAGCGAGAGACAACATGGGAATTAAAAGAAGAGATGAAGAAAAAGCATCCAAAACTTTTCCTAAATCTAGGTAAATTTTGAGGACAAAAGTTTTAATAATGGAGGGAGAATGTAATACATGATTTATATATATAAACAAATAAACAAATAATAAATAATATAAGAGTTAAGGTAATCATGCTAATACGAATAAAAGATGGGGATAGTTTTGTCTTTTCCAACAGGACTATATATATATATGTGAAAATGACCTAGGGTTCTCATTTCTTTTCTACACATTTTCACAATAGTTGTCTAGAGACACAAAAAGAGAGAATGGGAAAGAGAGCCTCTTCAAGAAAACCTAGAGCAATTTGAGGATGTAGCATAGCATGGCAAAAAGGTACGGTTCTAATCATTTCAATACATATTTTATTAAGAGGAGACTCACCCATGAAATCCATTTGGTTGTTCATAGAAATCAAACTCGAGGACGGATTGGCTAAGAATGGGAGTGATTGGATTGGGAGTTTCAAGTAAAATTCAGATCAGGTAAGAGATTATAATGCGTATGTTTGGATCTACTTAAGCTTAAAAGTAGGAAATGAGGAGATTAGATGAATTAAGGGTAGAAAAATAAGGGTTTGAAAAATGAACCGAGGGATATAAGACCATTCAACACGGTTGTGTTGCTCTTGTGTTAATTTACTTAGGTATACCGAGAGATACATAATCTCTAAAACAGTTGTGTTTTGACTATGTTGAATTACAAAGTGTCCCCAGAGATACATGACCATCCAACATGGTTGTGTTGCCTTCGTGTTAAAATGAGAAGAACATGACCTCCCAACACGGTCGTGTTTTGACCTTGTTAAGTCCAAAAGTTATGCCGAGAGATACATGGTTGTGTTTCGACCGTGTTGAATTAAGAGAAACACAACCTTCTAACACGATTGTATTCTAACCTTGTTGAAGTCAAATCTCACTAAGAGATATGTGACCCCTAACACGGTTGTTTACTAACTCGTGTTGAGCAACATAACCTCCAACATGGGCGTGTTAAGTGATGAACATTATTATTATATATCAAATTATTTTCTTAATCAACTAAGTTCCACATAACCAAAACAATTAGTAAAACCTTAGATGACTTAATAGAATAAGAAGAATTAGGAGACTTATATTATGTTGGATTAGTACTAAGATTGATGTGTTGATTATATAGATATTGACTTAGCTTAAGTTTGAGACAAGAAGTGCAAAAGGCTAGGATTCCAGGTACGTGTTTACTTTGTTTGTTGTATGCGATTGTTAGGAAGTTTTATAATGAGTTATATGTGAAATAATGAAATACTGAGACATAATGTGAATTAAGTGGTATCATGAAGTAATACCGTATTATTGGTTGAATGAGATATGTTGCTTGTGCTTGGCTTGGCTTAGGAGCCCGCGGTGGCAGATCCCTAAAAGGCACCTCAATGATTGGAATACTGCGTTGTCCCTAGTGGAGCCATGTATCAAAATGATTTGAGGTAGATTAAGGTTAGATGGGAGCCCATAGTAGCAGTTCCCATTAAGGTTAGATGGGGCCCGCAGAGGCAGTTCCCACTAGGATAAATGTTGTGTGTACTGGGGTTATCAGTACCCCCATGTGTTATAATTCATTATTGGTGTTGATGTGTGAATTGAATTGTGAATATGTTGAGGATAAATGCTGCATACATGCATGTGATATTAATGTGGTGTGTCATGCGCATGTAGGTATGGTATTCATGTACTGAGCTTAGGTTCACCCCTCTTCCTATATATATATATTTTAGCTGCAGGCGAAAATGATGAACAATTAGAGTATGATGAGAACATAAACTTGGTAGGACATTACATGGATGAGATAGGAAGAGAATACTATTACTATGTGGAGAAAGAGTGACAAGAATTTTGAATTATTGTAAATTGATGTTTTATTGTTAAATTGAAATTATGGAGATAGATTGCAGTTGGAGATTTTGTGGTTATTAAATAATGAAATTTGGAATGCCTCATCTGTGAGTCATTCATTTGATTATAGTTATAGTAGTATGATGAATAATGTATATGAGTGGATTTTGAAGTATGTTGAAGTTTTAGATCCTTAGTGTTTGGCTCGGTATTAGTAACACGTGATAGGCTATGGTACTTCAAGTTTTGAAGCGTTACATAACTAATAATGGAAAATTGAGGAATATGGAAGAAAAAAAAGAGTGGATATTACTTTATAGTCAAAGCAATTAAATGGTTGTAAAAAGAAAATCACATGTGATAAATAAAAGATGAATCGATGAAAATGATTTTGTAATTTTGTAAAATAAAAAAAAAATCATTTTGTCTTATTGGTGAACTAGCTTGCATTGGCACACGGGATGAGCCAGACTGACTTCTTTAGTCCACCTAATATGCGGACCATTGCGAGTCGCCTCATTCGATCCGTATTCTCACCCTTAGTTTTTGCAGCTCTCACACTAGAGACAACACAAATGCTGGACAACCCGAAGGCAAAACCATAAACTGGTACGAAAGACAGCTAGAAAGAAATGCTGAGGAAAATGACAGCACGATCGTCAATTCTCCTGTTGCCACATTTGCTTCATTGCTTCATTTTTATTAAACTTTATCGAGATCGTTCGGACAAATGGATTTTGAAAAGGAAATGAAAGGTATACGGAAGTTATCCAAAAGGGCATCCGGAATTATGCCAATTTGTAGGTGTTAATAGATGAACATACGCCAGGTGTTGACAAGAGTTTAGTTTTTTTTGTTTTTTTTTTTTTTAAACATGAGTATCTTAAGTGTAAAAATTTAAAATATAGATATTTAAAATAGTAAAAGTGAATGGGATAAAGAAAATCCCATAACATTCTTTAATATATCGATTTGTCTTTTTATTTCTTTTTTTAACCAACTGAAACATATTACGACTGTTTAGGAAGAAAAGCTAAATTGGTCAATGCCATTGGAAAACCAATGTATATATCACTACACTATAGAACCTTAACAAGCTATATATTTATCAAGATTACTTAAAAAGCTGCATATAGTTTTATTTTTCTACGTTATAAGAATTTTTCGTCTTAGACAACTTAATGAGCTTGTTGTTAGTGTTTTTACAAAAAAAATTACAAGTGAGCTTTGGGATGCTCGTTAGTGGAACCATTAGTGGATTTAAGCTCTTCATACAATTAGTGATAATTGTATTAAAACTAATAAATTTCTGAGTAAATTTCATATATTATATATGTTTTCATCATTTGTCACTTTGCATAGATTTGTTCTATCATCACTTGTTAATTAGATAACACATATTAGCTCATGATTAGTCCATAATCTATTGTTTAATAAAATAATAATATTAAATATACTTAATTACATAATAAGAATAATAAAAATTATAAAATATAAAAAAATGACAGAAAAAAAATAATAAATCAGAGCCCTAAGCTAAGGAGCAAGTGACCACCACTTGAGGGGGAGAGGGGATGGTTATGCTACTCCTAATCTTGGAGTGGTTGACAAGAACCAAGACAGCATGGTGAAACCTAAGGATAGTGGACTGCTAGTCTGCTACCCACTATTGTAAATTGCAAGGTAGCCTTTGATGTTTTCTTTCTGCAGAGGTTTTTTTTTTTTTTTTTTAATTTATTTATACTATTTAATTAAATATGCTTATTAATATTATTTTATTTAATTAATTACTAAATAATAAGTCAAAAGCTAATATGTATCACTTGACCAAACACGGTATGAAGAGTCACAAAAATGAAAACATAAAATACATAAGGTCGTAAAAGGCGGAAGAAACTTATACGTACGAAAAGGAAAAAGGTCATAAAACATTAATAGTTAATACCAAAGCGGCACAGGCACTGCCGAACCTACAAAAGAAAACCGAAGGTGAAGCTGCTTTCACACACTCTCTCTCTTCCACGTTAATGAGAGAGATGTAACAGCAAAATCCCACGCGAGTCCACGCGCCTCCCGTCGTTTTCCCTGGCAAATATGTATGTCGTTGTTAAGGAATAAAGCCCCACCGACAAAGCGACAAGAAAAGAAAAGAGGAGTGAATTGTAAGATAAATTACACCCAAAAAAAAAAAAAAAAAGAGGAACACATACTCAAGCTTCTCAGTACATTCCTTCCTAGTCCTTTATTACGTTGTGAAAGACAAAACCAACCATAGTATTCTCTCTCTCTCATCGTATCATATGTATGTCTTGATGGTTTGCTAAGGAATGGTTTTGTCTGTCTGTCTGTCTGGAAAATCTGGACTGACCCGTTTCATGTTTCGGTCCCTTTTGATGAAACGGAACTTCAAAATTTGATCTTGTCGGTATCTTTTTTTCCTTATCCTTTAAGTTACAGAGAGTTTCTGTGAAGAGGTACGTATTGCTGTTCCTTTTTATTTGCTGGGTTTTTCTTGTTTTAATGTAATTTATTCTTTTATTTCAGTTCTCTAGTATGTTTTGATTTTGCTTTTTTCCATATGATTACAATAGGCCATTCATTTATTTTCTCGAGTTGAATTAGAATATATGAATTTGAAGTATTAGTGCCACCTGAGTGTAATTTTCCGTTGCGTATTGCCATTGGATTAAGGTATGAAGCGAAATGAGATGGAAAAAAAAAAGAAAGAAACATCTGATTTCAGATGTTTCATTCATCAGTTTGATGTTTTTATGGTTGTCAAAGTAATACTTATGCTACTCGAGATTTGTAGCTCTTCTGCTTGTTGTATGGTTGTGGTCTTACCAATTTGAGACAACTTTCTTAGAGGCCTGTGCATTGATTTTCAGATGTGCTGCACATGTACTTTATTGGTATATATGTTAAATTTATAAGTTTGGTTTACCTTGTGCGTGTGATCTAAGGCTCTGGGATTCTAGACGATGCAATTTTATTTAAAAAATGGCCAGGTTGATGTCGTTTTCTTTCTAAAAGCAGGATTATGGTTTTTTGGTTTATTCCTTGTAAATAAAGTTTCCATTTTCCATTCCAACCTCGCCCCAATTTTTCCATTAGGCTAAAAACTCACTTTGGTAGCTAGTATGCTTATTAAAGCTCAATGTAGCAGTTAAACTTAATTTTAGGTCGATTTGTTGCTAATATAATCAGAATGTATAAATCTTTGCAAACTTGGATGTCAATTAGGAGCAATGCGATAACCAGAGCTGTCCCACAGCATATGCCATTTGATGAAGTTATTGCATTGTCTGTGGTTGCCATACCAGTTTGTAATGATAATACATTTAGGAGATATCATGGACTTGTTTTGGTTTGTGTGTGATCTTTAGGGTCCGAATGAAACCTGAACGAATCATATTGATCTTTCATGGATGTACCGGTAATTGAACCTCTTTTGCTAGGTGAATATAGATCCATAAAACACTAACTATCCTAAAGAGACTTTTTCTTACTCATTGACTATTCATGGAGTTCTTAGACCCTAGCGGTCCATTTACTCAGAAGTAATAGAAAGAGAATAGAATAGCTATTCCCTTTTAACTATCTATTACTTTGTTTATTTAAAAAAATAAGGAGAGAATTTTAATTTTTAGAGTTTTTTTATTCTCACTTTATATATTGTAATTAATGATTAAATAGGATCAAATTAGTAATTTTATCCATATTCCCAACTTAATATTATAATTAATGAAGTGAAATAAATACTTAAATGGGTATTCCCTATAATAAAAATTATATGGAATAAACATTAAAATAGTAATTTTTAACTTATTCTTGGTAATAATCATTCCCAAAGTATAAGTTTTCTATTTCCTATACATTCCATTTTAGAAAGTAAGTGGGCCATAAATCTATTGCAGCAAGTGAAGCACTATGTGGTAAATACTGCACTATTTAATGGATTATTGATGATTTCAGTCTCAATTCTTGTGCATTGTATCATTTGCTCAGCTTGTGCATGGAATACTTTAAGTTAACATGCAAAGCTTGAGAAGTTGAACAATTTATGACAAAATATTGAATGTTGTGCAAGCAAGGTGAAACACATCTTCAAAGTTCAGTGTAAAATTTACTTGTTGAGAAGGTAAGATTTAGCTCATTTCATTGAAGTTAAATCAATGTCTTCATTGACTATTCATGCATTCTATCGGAACATCTTAGTTATGAAAATTAGGAGCTTAGTGGTGAATTAAAAATTTGACCTTGTAAATCGTGGGGGCAAATTAGTAATTTTATTTGTATTTCCAACTTAATATTGCAATTCATAGGTGAAATAAATACTGGAATGAGTATTTCCTATAATAAAAAATTATATGAAGTAAACATTAAAATAAAAATTTTTAACTTATTTTCAGTCATATTTATTATCAAAATATAAGTTTTCTATTTTTTATTTATTTCATTTTAGAAAATAAATGGACCATAAATCTATTACAGCAAGTGTAGCACTATGTGATAAATACTGCACTATTTAATGGATTATTGATGATTTCGGTATTAATTCTTGTGCATGGTATCATATGCTCAGCTCGTGCATGGAATACATTTAAGTTAAAATGCAAAGGTTGAGAAGTCGAACAATTTACGACAAAATATTGAATGTTGTCCTAGCAAGGTGAAACACATCTTCAAAGTTGTGTGTAAAATTTACTTGTTGAGAAGGTAAGATTTAGCTCATTTCATTGAAGTTAAATCAATGTCTTCATTGACTATTCATGCATTCTATCGGAACATCTTAGTTATGAAAATTAGGAGCTTAGTGGTGAATTAAAAATTTGACCTTGTAAATCGTGGGGGCAAATTAGTAATTTTATTTGTATTTCCAACTTAATATTGCAATTCATAGGTGAAATAAATACTGGAATGAGTATTTCCTATAATAAAAAATTATATGAAGTAAACATTAAAATAAAAATTTTTAACTTATTTTCAGTCATATTTATTATCAAAATATAAGTTTTCTATTTTTTATTTATTTCATTTTAGAAAATAAATGGACCATAAATCTATTACAGCAAGTGTAGCACTATGTGATAAATACTGCACTATTTAATGGATTATTGATGATTTCGGTATTAATTCTTGTGCATGGTATCATATGCTCAGCTCGTGCATGGAATACATTTAAGTTAAAATGCAAAGGTTGAGAAGTCGAACAATTTACGACAAAATATTGAATGTTGTCCTAGCAAGGTGAAACACATCTTCAAAGTTGTGTGTAAAATTTACTTGTTGAGAAGGTAAGATTTAGCTCATTTCATTGAAGTTAAATCAATGTCTTCATTGACTATTCATGCATTCCATCAGAACATCTTAGGTATGAAAATTAGGAGCTGAGTGGTGAATTGAAAATTTGACTTTGTAAATCGTGTACAAATACCTTGCACCTGCATTGGGACAAATAGTATTGTAGGTTACCTTAAAAAATATGCAACTGTTAAAAATCTTTTTTTGGATAAATAACAGCTAAAAATCTCAGAATCCTTTATGTGAGGAAGAAGAATGGAAAATAGGATCTCACAGTCAATTTTTACTAATGTTGTTTTCATTCTAATATGTGAAAAATTAAAATAATATCATATACAATGAATTATATGTATGAAGTCTAAAGATTTAGCTGAGAATCCAAAGATATTCAATTTTTCTAGAGTTGTATCATCTATTTAATTTGTTCCTTTATAAGTTTAATATGTCCATCCAGTCATAGGATTCCAATCCTTATTATTATCTAGTAACCATACCAAAAAGTAATGTCATTTGAAAAGGTATATTTTAATCCAATGTCTCTCTTCATGTAATTCTTTGTATCTACTAGAGTAATGTTAATATGAGCTCCAAAAGTTGGGTTTCCATGACTTTGTCTGTCCTTGTGTCACAAAATTCTGATGACCAGCTGCATTGACATGTTCCTGTTAGTCAACCCTTTAAAAAAGTTATAGCATTCTTGTGTGCTGTTGCCATGAAAAACTTTGATCTGAAAAGACAGACTTCAAGATTGTTTACCTGTCATCTGCATCCTAATTTTTGTTTAGTGTGTCATGCAAGAAATACATGTCAATACATTCTGACCCTTTTATCCTCACCTGACATTTTGTTAGCTTTATATAGATCATGGAGAGAAAAACTTTGTGGATGAGTCACTGTACAGATTACATGGGAATATGCATTAACAAGTTTGATACATATTCTGAGCTTAGTGAAGAAGAAAACCAAGAAGCTTCTGTAATTTCTCTTGATTCAAAACTGCCTGATGATCTGTTGGAAAGGGTATTTGCATATCTTCCAGTCGCTAGTGTTGTCAGAGCTGGTTGTGTGTGTAAAAGATGGCATAGGATAGTTAGTTCAAGTGGGTTCCTATGGAAGTCCACTGTTTCGCCCCAAAAACCTTGGTACTTTATGTTCACAAGCTCGGATGAGCCAATAGGTTATGCCTATGATCCTACTCTGGGGAAATGGCGCCACATTGGACTGCCATGTATTGGGACACGGAATTGCTCTATTGCTTCTGCAGGTGGACTGGTTGCTTTCATGGACAGTGACATGAGAAGTAAGTTATATGTTGCAAACCTTCTAAGAAAAAACTGGAGGGAGCTTGATGAGCTCCCTGCTCTGGAGGATTCTGATTATAGTTCAGTTGCTTTGTCAGTTAATAGTACTGGAGAAGGTTATTGTATCTCAATTGTCAAATCAAAGCAAGTGGATGAGAATTTCTTCCAATGGGGTCTTGCTATTCATCTTTATGACTCTGAAGGAATGACATGGGTAACATCTTTACAAGAGGTTTTGGTAGATTGGCGAAGTGGTGCTGAAAGTGTGATATGCAATGGAATTTTGTACTTCTTGATATATGCGAGTGGGGGTAACTTGCTGGAGAATCGCCATGGGATTATAACATACAATCTCTCTCGCAAGCCAACTGGTGGTTTATTGAAGAATTTTATTCAAGTGCCTCTCCCTCTTACTTGTGGCCGTCTAATGAACCTGAAGGAGAAACTGGTTTTGGTTGGAGGAGTTAGGAAACGGGACAGGCCAGATATAATCAAAAGGATTGCCATTTGGGTTTTGAATGGAATGGAATGGCAAGAGATAGCCCAAATGCCTCATAAGTTTTTCCAAAGATTTGGGGAGGTTGATGATGTTTTTGCTAGTAGCGGGACAGATGACCTCATATATATCCAAAGTTATGGATCTCCTGCACTTCTGATGTTCGACATGAACCATCGACAGTGGAAGTGGTCGCATAGGTGCCCAGTTGCAAAGAGGTCTCCTCTTCAACTTTTCACTGGTTTTTGCTTTGAACCTAGGCTTCAAACTTTTCCCTGGTTCCTTTCTCAGGACAATTCAATTGACTTGCCTTGATTAATCAGTCCAAAGAAAGCTTTTGTCTTCCTTCTGTCTTCATCATTGTTAAATTCATGTTATTTTGGGGAATTAGAAACTTACAGAAAATATAAAAATTGGAAATTGTCATTCACAAGTCAAATTCATTCTTATACCTGGCGCTTGCCAAATGCCTGTCTGTTTATATTCATTGATAATTCCAAAAGCAGAGTTATTCTCAGTATTAGCAGTAGCACATTGTTTTCACCATCTGTCTAAACTTTCAATTTTCTTGTAACTTCCTGCATCCTTTCTTAAGTTGGTTCTCTATCTACTCTTGTAGTTTGCTATCCTTTTGTTGAATGGTAAATTATTTGCTCACATCCAGAGAGTTCTTGACATTCATGGTTGGTCGTTTACGGTACTTCTCCATTTTTGGAGCTTATTTTGCATCATCTGTCTAAACTTTCAATTATCTTGTAACTTCCTGCATCCTTTCTTAGGTTGGTTCTCTATCTACTCTTTGTAGCTCACTATCCTTTTGTAGAATGGTAAATTCTTTGCTCACATCCAGAGAGTTCTTGACATTCTCAGTTGGTGGCTTATGTTACTTCTCCATTTTAGGAGCTTATTTTGCATCCTCTGTCTAAACTTTCAAATTTCTTGTAACTTCCCTCATCCTTTGTTAAGTTGGTTCTCTATTTACTCTTGTAGTTCATATCCTTTTGTTGACTAGTAAATTCATTGCCCCCAATGATCATAGATTGACAGTAGAACGTGAGTTAGACCTAAAATAGCAAGTTGTTATGCTGATAGCTCTATGGAGTAACTAATGACCACTGCAAGTTCCTAATCAAAGCTTGTTGTCGAAGAACATGACCTCGTGTTTGCAGGTAACTTGAAGGGAATTGGTTGTTCTATTAACAGAAAAGCAAGGCTAGGTTTAGTTCCGTGTTGCTCATGCCCGTCACTCTTGTTTGAATGTATTGCAGTGATGACCTCAACTGTGATTGCAAAATGCTGGAAGATGCTGCTTTAGGCACTAAGGGTTGCTGGATTAATAGGGTGCAAATCAATTTGCATAGCTCTTGTTGATCTGACGGCTCTCAAGTGACTTGATGGGAACTGCTGTTTTCAGTTGTGCTCATATGTTGTTCCTCTCCTATGAACTGTTTTGCAATTCTCAAAACATGGAGCTTATAATTACAGGCATATAGATGTGAGTTACAGAGTGGGGGCAAGTGAATCCACTTATTGGTGTCATTAAGTTTTTGCTAATATATGTTTGAGCTGTAAATCTAAAATATTCAAGCGACATCATTGGATAATTGAAAAAAAGCAGCCATCCTTGAGCAGTCTTTCCTATAATACGGTTTTCCTATACGTGAGGCCTATGCCTAAAATTAGCCCAATCAGGCTTAAATGAGTTGTAACAAGCTAAACATCAGAAGAAATGTGTGCTTCACCTTCAGCTCTTGGGAGGTCCAGTAGAGAAGGAAAAATATTCGTTGAGTTTAGATGCTTAGTGGCCTAGTACTTCCATTGTACGCACCTGGCAATCGAGAGTGGGTTGCAAGGAAGTTGAACAACATAACCGATTAGTGACTCGGGAAATTATTCCATCTCTTAATCCTGTTAGCTTGCTTACATGGAACTTAAAAGCTCTTAATTTTTGGTTCAGTGGGTTGGAAGATTAGATACGGATGGATGCTCTAACTTAAAGTTAGATATATAAATATCGATAAATTTATTCTGTGGGATGGAGCGAGAGCTTTAGTATGAAGGAAGTTTTGAGTGAGGATTAGCTCCACCTCTCGTGGTTATCCAGTGAGAAATGAAAAAGAAAAAGAAAAAATAAAAATAAAAGGAAAAGACAAAAAAGTGCTTCTAGCCTTAAACTTTAGGAACTTCTGTAAGGGTAACAAGAAACAGTTTTATGTTTTTTTGGGCAGATTTTGTGTGGATTATGTTTACATCCTTAGCTCCGCTTGTACAAGCAGGCCCATCTTGTCTTGGAGGCTCAAGTGCAAGGGGAAGAAATGTCCAAATGCAAAAGGGGCCAAACACCAAAGCTGGCAAAGCAGTCATATTGTCTAACTGCCTAGCAAAACTGTCATATTGTCCTGGGGGAGGGAGTAATTTTAGTGCAAGACGGCAAGGTGTTCTTTTTTTCTATTCTTTTGATGAGCCGCATGGTAAAAGCTAGAGCCTACATGCCCTTTTTAATCATTCCAATCCAAAAGCAATTTAGGTGGCACTGGTCCACTAGAATGAGATAAATCATACTTTAACAAAACATAAAGGTATAATAAAAAACAATAAGATAATGACTCAATATTTTTCTCTCTTTTTTTTTCTTTTTTTGTGCACCTATGTCTCTATCGGCCACTTTTCATCTAACGAACCAATTTAACCTAGTTTTTTTTTTCAAAAAAAAAAGAAGAGACTGCTGATATGTTTGGTACAAACTATAAACTGAAAAGTTTAGAGAGCTACTTTAATTTGTCTAACAGTGATAAACAGTTTTATCACCTTAAAAAAATGTAAAAGAAAAGCTCTTTAACTATATTTTGATGGATGTGAAAAAGAGAAAAAAATCCAACTATATTTCTCATGTAATTTCCAATATCTCACAATTTTTTATGTTTCTTTGCTTGGTGTTATTTTGACGTAGCCTAAGCATCGATTTGAGATCTCATATTTGGAAAAAAGAAATACCAACAAGACAAAATGATAAATATATATATATATATATATATATATATATATATAACAAACTGACCATGCACAAGCCTTCTTGTCCTTTCCTAGGTGAATCCCATTGACATTTCCCTCAGGCTAGGTTTTATTAATTAAAGAGGTGTCCTTGGATCCTTGAAGCATTTAATGAACTTTCATGTTTTTGGCAATTGATTGCATATTTAATGAAAAAAATAACGGTATGAAAACATAAAAAAAGATTTATTTGATATCTTAATAAATAAGATTCCATTAACATTTAAAAGAAAAATGTTTTATGTTTTTTAAGTTGGTTATATACTGTAAGATACATCAAATGTATGAAATATGAAAATGTTCTTATCATTTTTCCTTATTGCTAAATCCTTGTGTAAGCTACACGTGCACATGTCGTATTATATACTCCTACTGCAGTCCAACATAGGTTGAAGCAAGATACATGTACTCATAGGTAAGTTAAATTCTACTTGTGACTTTATAGATGTGTGACCCTCAAAACATGTCCAATCTAATCAATACTTGACCGGATGCAAGTTCCAAGTAAACAAAAAGTAAACAAGCCAAGAAGAAATTAGGAATAAAATAAAATAAAATCTTCTTTGCAGAAAAGAGTAATAAGGGCTTTGATTTTCAGAGTAAGACAGGAGAGTGAGATGGAAAGGGAAAGAGAAGAAAAAGTTACGCAGAAAAAGCTGAAAAAGAAGGGTTTAAATCTAATGGCAAGAAACTTGAAATTTGCTAAAAAAGGAGGACTTAAAACTCCACCACCTACATGGAAAGTGTCTGAGGATGAGGATGGTGTACAAGGATTCCTGACAGGCAACAACAGTTATAGTAAAACCACAGTTTCTGCAAGACAACTTTGTGCTGGTCTCTGGGAAATTCAGCCACTGTTTCTTAAAATGAGCAAACAACATTGTCCTCAAACTAGACATAAGAAGCACTCTCAGTCCTGGCACAATGTGTTGGAATCTCTTAACCGGGTAAGAATAGTAATTTGAAACTTACTAATGTTATTTTGGTTTCATTTCATGTTTATTGGTGTTCAATATGTTGTCCTTCTTCAAACATAATGTCAGATCTCTTGGTAGTAAAAAGCTTCCTTCAAAATTTAGAAAATTTTTGACAATATGTGTAATTTTCATTGTTTCGCCCTTCCTATTTTGTCTCGCCCTCCCTCGGGTAAAATCCTGCGTGTGCCAGCTTGTTGCATTGCATTTGGAGGACATAATTGATGTATGTTGAGCACAAGTGTTTTAGCAGGCAAAAGCAGGAAATATGTTACTCAGAAAAACGTTGAACTTACGTTTTTTACATGAATTCTATATATTTCCAGTGAATTAATTAAGTTAATCCTTTCTAAGCATGGTTGTAAGAATTTAGCACTTATTTGGTTTCTTTTAATCATAATGTCTGTTGTAGCATTTCAGTTTCTTAATAGCCAACTGGATCTAGGCTGAAAAACATACTCTCCGTTGGCAGAATCAGGATTTTACTGTGCAATGCGAGCCACCTTAAAGAGAAAGATAGGGGGTGCAAAATCATAAAAATAAAAAATATTAGGTCTACGCTCTTTTTTATTATTTACTTATTTATTTTAAATCTTCAGTAATAATTTTGGGAAATTCCAGACTGGAGGGAACACAAGCTGACATCAATCCATCCAACTCCGATCCCGAATTCTGCCCCTGCATGCAATGGAGGAATTTATGTTGGTTAATATCTGGGTGTAAATTGCATTTATCCCAAAAAATAGTTGGTTAATATCTGATTGATACAATTTCTTACATTTCTCATTGCACATTTCAGGCCTTTGAAACACTTCTGATTACATGCATTAGTTTTGAACATGACTGTATATAGTTTTGGTGATTTGAGGTGCATAAATTGGAAATTTGAGCTATATAAGGTAATTGTTACTTACTTTCCTCCCCAGTCAGCTAAGCCAGGTAGCAAGATGGAGAAAAATGCTGCATCACCTGTGCAATGCTGCAATTCATCAACAGTCAACCCTGCTGTAGAGACTGAATCTCCAGCAAGTTGTTGTAGGTCTATAGAGGTCAGTTTTTCTCCTAGTCCCTCGTCTTTGTCCTTTCACATTGATCTTATATGGAGAAGTTTAGATAAGAGGAACAGGACAGCATCTTCCTTACGTCAATGTGTTGGATCCTATTAGCTGCATAATTCTAATTTCTTGAATTCTATGGAATTTCTCTGGCTGTAGCAGTTGCTTTCTCTATGTATCTGAGAATATTTATGTTTTTACTTGCTGATTTAAGCAGCCAATTGGCTATTCTTGTGTTACAAATAATCCGAGAAGTTGTCCTTTATTCTTTTATTGTTCCTTTCACTCCTTGTCTCTAATTATGTTATAAATGAAAATGCTCACACTGATCTGCAATTCCCTGTGCAGCCGTATGACTTCCATTTAATTAAATCATCTATTTGATAGGCTTCGGTGGAAATCCCAGTTCACATATGAGGAAGAGTATTAAGTATCAAAGTCTATCCCTATTTTCTTAAGCTTTCAAATCTGTTGATACTTTCTTGTATTGATCAGGTGACTTCTTATAAACCAGCTGTATCACCAACTACTTTACTGCAGTACAAGAAGGGGTCATTTGAATCTTGCAGCAAACAGAAAACATCCACAGAGTTACTGAAAGTACTTAACAGAATTTGGAGCCTAGAAGAACAACATGCTTCCAATCAGTCCTTGCTGAGATCGCTGAAAGCAGAGTTGGACCATTCTCGAGGGAGAATTAAAGATCTAGTCCATGAGAGGCAAAAGGATAGGAAGATAATGGATGAGTTGATAAAGCAAGTTGCAGAAGTTAAACATGTTAGGAAAAATAAGGAGCGAGGTCATATTAAAACTTCCATTGATATGGTAAGGGAAGAGCTAGAAACTGAGAGGAAATTAAGGAAGCATTCAGAAAGTATGCACAAAAAACTAGCTCGAGAATTTGCAGATATTAAATCTCAATTCATGTTTATGATGAAAGATCTAGAAGGGGAGAGATATCTACGTAGTTTGATGGAAAGTTTGTGTGATGAGTTTGCAAAAGCAATAAGATATTATGATCAACTCCTGCAGTCTATAAAGCAAGTACATGATAAGAGTTTGGGAGGTAGGGAAAATGATGTGGATCAGTTGATTATTTACATTTCAGAAGCATACCTCGATGGAAGGATGCAGATGAAGCTTGCAGAGGAGAGGAATAATTTTGATGAAAAGAAAAAGGTTTTAGGGAAGTTAATTTTCGACATTGAAACTTTTATCCAAGCTGTACAGTCCAATAAATCAGCAGGAGATGCAAGCTGCACTGAAAGGAAGCTGTGTAAAAATTGCTTGACTCAAGGTTCCTTGGAATCCTTTGCATTAAATGAAATTATGAGTGCATCCCTTCACAAAGGAGATACAGAACATACATATGAAATGAATGTGTCATGCAATGGAAGCGAGTTCCAATGCAAGGACCAAATTACAGCGAAAAGGGAAAGCTGTGCTAGAAAAAGCAGTTCATCCAAATCAGAGATTAGGAAGAGCACTCTAGGTGGTCTACCAAGTGTGACTTATGAAAGGACTTCGAATAATGCACCAAGATCGGATTGTTGTTTGCTAAGGAATCATTCGATATCTGTTGCAGGTAATAAAATCCACCTGGCGAATGATTACCAAACAAGCTCTCAATGCCAGTCTCATTATATGCTAAATGGTGTTATGGAGAAACAGAGAGGCTTTAAATTAGTTTCACCAGGTTCTCGAAAGTCTGAAGTTCTTTTGAAAAATACCCTTGGTATAAGGGAGAATTCTTTAGTGGCAAAGTTAATGGAAGCACAGCGAAAACATTCTCTTTCAAATGCTTCCAACAGTTCGATTTAGATTCATGGGGTCAGGAAATTTTGTTGGAAATACAAACCTGGTTTTGCCTGTACATCCATTATGGTGAGCAAACAATCTTATTCTAGACTTAATGTTTTTGTTCTAGAACTTTTGATTCAGACTTTTTTGACATTTGCTATAAATGAAGTTTTGAAAATTTTAAACATTAGTGTTGTAATCTTAAGCAGTTGCAGGTATTAGTGGCTTCTGATGGTAAGTGGTGATGGAAAATTAAAGGTAATATCCATCCTTTAGTGATGGTGATTCACAGTGAAAAATATTAATGGAAAATGAAGGAAATCATTTCCTAACTTAAAACGGAAACCATTTTCCTCATTTTCCAGGAACATTCTTTATGATGTTTTATAATGACCACTGTTGGCCACCTTTGCCTCCTGTCACTATTTGCAATTAAAAGCCAGTGGACAACATTAGCAAACCTAATGCTTTTATTGAAAAAAATGTCAAAAAAAGCTTGAGAAACATTGTCCAGAAACAAATACATCCTGGTGTTTTTGTAAGGGTATCAAAAAGAGGTATGTTTATCCTTTCCTTTCAACTAGTTTGAGGGGTTCTATCCGTGGGAAAATGAAAACTTGTATGGCAATGCTAGTCCATTAGATGCATCAACTAGGCTGATGTTCTTTATTTTCCATTTTCCTGAGTGTTATCCTAATCTTCTTTTGCTAATGAAAACATCCAATTTAATTTAGTTCTTTCTCCAATTTCAATGTGGTGAATCCTTAACAGCAGAGTCACCAAAAGATGACTATCTTATGGCAATAGCTGACCTGGTAAGAGCCTTATACTTCTCATTTCAAGGACTAGGGGATGGTGAATTGATTCTTCTTGAGAGTACAACTTAATGTGCAAGTTGGGATGAGGCTGAATAAGTTGAGTTTCATAGAGCTATTGGAGAAAGTGGCATCCAGTAGCTTGAAGAGGTGATGAAGCTGTCTATTAATTATACATGACAAGTGCAAGTGGTTCGCTGTTGTTCTCATGGCCCCAGCCTTTTTCTTTTTATCAATAGTTAATTTTTGGATGTGAATCAACACCGTTATGACAATTCTTGTGACTCTTCTGAATTTTGAAAGGTCAACGTACCCCTTTTTGAGCTTTTGTGCCCATCATGCAGAAGTAGTTGTGGAAAGTGCTAATTCTCTGCAATAGCTTGCATTCTTTTTGTTATATAATATGCTTAAAGGAAGGGCAGGTGCTGCATCACAAAACTGGATTTGAGAGTGATAGAGATGTATTTATTTATATTTGTGTGGTCCAAAGTGCCGATTGAAAACCATGGTTGCCTTTTGCATCATGCTAGATTTTGGATTTCGTAGATCCTTAAATGGACTAGATTACCATTTCAGGAACTTCATTTTTTTTTGTTTTTTTGTTGTCTCATTGCTAATGGAAATGACCATTTGTTCTAAATGGACAAGTGAAATATAGTACCAACAAGTAGCTACTTGTTTTTGCATTTTACTGAGACATGTCTACTGCGGTTGATGCAAGAAAAAGTTGCATACAATTGTCTTTTGATCCCATCCCTAGCACTAGCTGAGGAGCACTTTGTGCACTGAGTGAGCCAATTTTTATGTTCATCGTGATGACTGTTAGGTGGACACGTTTATTTCGTTGGCCATGAATATTGCTAGATCAATGGAGAATGTTGGTACAGGTAATAAATATTAAAGGAAAACATGTTCAGAGTATTAAACCTTGCTTCAAGTTTGAAAAAGGGAACGAGGAAGTTCTGGTTTGAAATAACTATAACATATTTCACTTTGGACTGCCATCAGTTTCGAAGTTCTACTTGCTTTATTTTGTTTTTAGAATGATGATGCAGGTGATTTGTAAGGTTTTGGTATGGATGTATCTTTTTGAAGAATCCTTTTGTTGCGATTATCAATCAGATGCATTTGTCTTGTGGAAAACTTTTTAATATTGTCATAAAAATTGAAAGCATTTATATTAATTAGAAGAGTTGGCGACAGAATGTGGTGACATTAAGATAGTTGGAAGAAAACATGGTGATAAGGTTAATATAAAAAAAAATTCATTAAGTATTACATGCCATATATGCATACTTGTGATATGTAGCTATTCGGCTATTGATAAAATTTTTATATACATCGTATTAAAATTAGTAGTTTCTAAAATAATTATTATTTATGTTTTGTGTGTAAGTTTTATTTTTATATACTATTATTTACACGGTATTGTAATATTAATGTATAGTGGTGGAATAGTATATGTGGTGTGTAATTGTACATATGTATAAATGTTGTATCATTTTATCTTAATTACAATGTAGAATGCATAGCGTATTTATACAATAGGATTAATGATTTCAATCCTAGTATATAAGTACTATTTTACCCCATATATTAATATTGCAGTACTATGCAATAATAGTAAATACCAATAAAATTTGTGTACAAAATGTGGGTGATAGTTTTAAAAACTATTTATTTTAATATATATATATAAATTTTATTAGCATTTATATACCAAAGATATATACACAAAATATAATATCTAATGAATATTTTTCTTAATATACGTGAAAATTGTCATAAAATGAGTATGTTTTAGTTTATGTTGTGTACACGTGGAGTTTTTCTGATGAACAATGGATTTAATGCATTTAAATAGTTAATATCCGACGAAGGCAATATTTTTAGGTGTGCTGTAGAAGTCTTGGATCTACATTGTGAATCGCTATTTTATTTATGTTCCATTGTGCTTTAATAACTATACAAAATTCATGTTGTCAACCACCATTATCCCTTGACCATGCACTTTGTATAGGGATCTTAAGCAACAGATAAATGGCAAGCTATTTTATTATTTTCTTAAAAAAAGAAAAGAAAAGAAAAGAAGATGCCATGATAATGCAACATCTTGTTTGAGTTTAAAGAAGAGCATCCGGATTACAGAAATCATGAAATTAACTATGTTTCTCCTTTTGCATCAAACCGCTTCAAAATGGTTTGGTTGTATTTTTTTTTCCCGTTAATTTTATCATTATTATGTTTTGAAACTTAAAACCATAATCTAATCCACTTAATACGTATATTTAATATTTAGGTTGAATTCATTTATTGATTAAAAAAAGGTTTTAAAATAAATATTTGATAGCTATCAAGTTTCTTTTTAAAAAATATGTTTACATATTATATATATATTACTTTGATTTTATTTTAGAATATTAGAAATTAGAGTGCATCAGCAAATCAAAGTTAAAGTATTGCTCTTACCCAAATCAAGTCAAACTAGACTAGGATGGTAATTAAAGTGAGAACAATAGTAACTGATGAACTAAAGCGATAGCATTGAATGGAGAGAGAGAGAGAGAGGGTTTTTTTGTTGTGGGGGGGAAGAGGCTGGGTTGGGGCGGGATGGACACTAAAGAATAGAATCGAGGAAGAAAATCGTAAAGAATGAAACTAAACTATTGACATTAAAAATATTAATCTTGTGAGTCATATTTGAACATTTTTATTAAATGGGTTTGAGAAGTGTATTCAACTTGAATATATTTATAAATGGGTCAAAGTGAATTTAATTTATTTATTATATATATCAAATCTCGTTTTTATAAATCGATTTATAATTGAATTCTTTTGCATTTAAATTGACAGGTTGAATGTTGAATGAATAACTCTAATGAAAACTCTTTGACATAAATTAATACATTTTCTCTCTATTTTTAGACAATACAACTTGACTTTGTAATAAATCCTCTTGAATAATTCAAGGATTAGACCTAATTGTATTTTGTAATTTGAGTCAATTAGCAGTTAAATGGAAACCTTTTACTTGCTCGACCCCATGGCAATTTGTTGTTTGCATTTGGTCTTATAAGTTTATAGTCGATTATACCTTAGACATTTATCATTTGAAACATATGAAAAAATTTATTTAAAACAAAGAGTAAAAGAATGATTTGCCATTTAAGATAAAGGGTAAAGTAGACTTTGACCCTCAAAAGAGATTTTTTATTCTTATATATGCTACAACGACAAATATCATCTCGTACGATGAAGGGTGACTAATTGAAAAACTCCATTTTAGAATAAGGCATGAAGATTTCTCTGGCATGTCAATCATGAGATATGTTGCCTTGACGGATCTAAGAATTTAGCTATATTTACATATTATTTATCTATCCATCCTGTACCTCTTGAGTAAGTAGAACAACTGATGGTTATGTTTGGATGCATCCAAAATCTTTCTATCCTCCCAACACCATTGAATATAGATTACTTGGAATTTAATTTGTTATTGTTTTTAATGAGATATAACTATGTAATGATGGGAATTTCTTGTTTCTAGGTTTTATTTATTTTGGCATATAAAATTTTGCGATTTTATCTTTGGTGAAGCACTTGCTTTTCAGGGGTTATACATCCAAGAAATGGTTCTCCACTAGAACCCTAGAGTTGTAAAAAACTTTAGATTGTTACACAAAAAAGGCCTCAATGATTAGGAGTACTATCACTTTATACTATGGATGAGGATGTAAAAGTGATGATAAAATGTAATTATATGGGTTTTATTCATTGAAATTATAATAACTAATGTAAAAGGGTAATCTATTTTATTTTTATTTAAACAAGCAAATATAGAGTTATATCTATTTATTCTAACCCTCACGTCCTTACTGTGCTCTAATTTAGAATGTGAACAAAATAAATATAATCGAATTAACTAAATGTTGTTTAATATTTAAGCAATCGAAAAAACATTGGTTATTCACCATCACAATATAATAAGAAATTTTAGAGTGTAGTTAATAAAAAGTGATAACTTTCACACAGTTGTTGACATGTTATTTTGTACGGAAAAATACTTTCGTTTACTGTAAAATAAAAACTGTTAATAATAAAAAATAACTATTTCATATGTAATTATATCCTATAATTTCCCCAATACAACCATTTTTTTCACCTGTCTACATATTACAATATGTAAAAATAGTATATAAGTTATGTTTAGGCAACCCATAATAATCAGACAATCAAAGCCCAATTACCATATTAATATCAAATTCAAAAGTGTTCATTTAAGCTATAAAGTGTCATCATGGCTGATTTTTAATTCTTTCACTATTGTTATGGGAAAAAGGTCCAAAGCAACTAGGATATGGCTTTGTCTAGAATTAACAAATAAGATGCTTCACTTTCTTCTTGCACGAACATGTTTTTGTATTCACAAAACAAAGAAATTAGGGTTAGTGAAAAAATTGTCCCACCACCTTAAATGAAAGCAACTTAGCTTACATGAAAGTGCGTACTTCTTTAATAAATTAAGTCGGTATTGTGTTGCATGATTTCATTCTAGTTTAATAAGAAAACACACTTTGCATACTTCCTGGCCAATGGACAGTGCCGCATCTTGTATTAGACCATGGTGACATCTTAGGTGCTGGATTGCATCTATTCGGCACTTACATCTTAATTGTTTTTTAATGGAAAGTCCCATCAGTTGGCATTTTGTGCGACTTATAAAAAGAAAAGCTTGTGTTGTTGGGTTACAAAAGCGATGGTATTAATATTTCATGTTTTGTATTTAGATTTAAATGGATTTATTTTTAAAAAAATTTAATTTATTTATTAATTGTATTTAAAAATTTAAATTTATAACTCAATTCATTTTATAAATGTATTTTGTATTTGGTTCGAACCTATTTATTGAATAAGAAAAATTCTAAAATAAATGTGTCACAATTATCAAGGTTCTATAAGAAAAGTATATTTACAATTAAAAAAATAAAAAAGAAGATCCAAATATTAATTTATCGAATGCATCTCGTCATCTTTTGGATACAAGTCATAATTCTGGAACTTGTTGAATATAATCTTTGGAACATAAATAAGCGAGAGGTAAAACACCATATAAAAAAAGTTTACCTATTATAAAAGGAATTTTTATATTATCTTCAATTTGCTAAATACATATAATAAAAATTATATTGAAAATTATAAAAATACTTACAAAGATATCTTTCAATTTCTATGCTATATAATGGCGTAATATATATATATATATTGGTTTGAATTTTGAGTGCTATGTGAATAATTTAAACAAAAATTTATAATTTGATTGTTTTGTTGAGTTAATACACCACATGTTATGACTTAAACAAAAACTAATTCATATATCAAATTCAGCTTTTATTAATTGTATTAAGTAGCTTTAGTAATAAAGTTGGAGTTTGAATAATTTATGTCTTTTGTATACAAAAAGTAAACTTGAAATTGCTTTTATACATATATACGTACATACATTAGAATGGTAGAAGTGGGATTATAGAAAGAAAAAAAAAATTAAGAGTGTTATTCTTATTTTAACTAAAGTGAAAGTGGATAATAATGACAAGGTAGCACTAGATGATGTATGAGAGAAGAAGAGGGAGTGGTGTGAAGGCGGTCACTAGAGAAAAGATTAAAATAAGTAATGAGTAGAGTATAAAATTGAATTATAAAAATTAAAAATCATAATCTTAAGCGAGTTTATGGGTTATAACTAAACATGTTTACATGACATATTTATTAAATGGAATAAATGGGTTTAAGGGTTAGACTTGAACCTCGAAATGTTTATAAATGAGTCAAAATGGGTTTTCTTGATAGTGGAAATTCTCTATGACCTTGTGGGTTTAGTCTAGCTCTAAATAGGCTTGCAAAAACAACAAACTTGAGCTAAGAGGGCACCAAAGGTGGCTTCGACATGTGCACTTTGATACTTCAGTTAGATAGAGGGTAAAGATAAAAGTGAAGAATTTTGAGTCAATTGGCCAAGAGGAATTAAGATTGTAAAGTTCTCTCTTTTGTGGAAATGAATGGAACTTTATATGCAAAAGGGATGAAGTATTGGTTGACATTCCTCTACTCCTCAAACCATTATTGGCCATCTAATATTTAATGTAGTGTGGTGAATTTAATGTTGTGTGTGCTCTATAGGATGATGCATGATGTGATGCTTGTCCTTCCTTTTCCTTTCTATGCTGGCTTGTGTATTCATGGAGCATTATTTGGGTTGGCTAGGAGTTACATGGATTGGATTGGTGCTTGGGGGCTTAAAGCCATAATATACATACAATAGGTTTGCATACAAAAGCAAACTTGAAATTGCTTAACCACACACACACAACACACACAATATTAGAATGTTTTGTAGAAAGAAAACAAAAAAAAAAAATGAAGAGTGTTATTCTTATTAAAACTAGAGTCAAAATGGATAATAACACAAGGTATCAATAGATAATGTAGGAGAGAGAAAGAGAAAGTGGAGTGAAGATGATTATCATAGAAGAGATTAAAGTAAGTAAAAAGTAGAGTACAAAAGTGAACTATAAAAGTTAAAAATCCTAATCTTAAATGTGTTACAAGTCAAACTTGGACATGTTTATGGGATTTATTTATTAAAAAGAATAAATGGATTTAGATGTTAGATTCAAAGCTAGATACATTTATAAACGGGTCAAAATGAGTTTGACCCATTTATTAATTATGTCAAGTTTTATTTATATGAACTCATTTATAATTATATCATGTTATGTTTGGGTTGATGAATTGGATCTCAAATTGCTAGACCTAGTTATTCATAAGCAATTGATAGTCCAAGCAATTTACTGATTTAATATGCCTAAAATAGGAATAATGATATTGGATGCTATCAATGAATCGTGTATTTTTCTTATTAAGCTATAAATCATTTGAAAGTGTCAAACTTAATTAGTAAAACTCCTAGTTTGAAGAAAAAATTACTATATTACTTCCACTTTATTCTAATAAAGTAAGTTCACTTGGATAGGTTAAATGATTGCTAAGAGGGGATGAAAAACTTTGCCTAATTAGCCTTGCAGTTGAAAATGACTCATAGGGATAGGAATTTGCACTAAGCTAACTAAATGCTATAGCTAAGTTTGACATGGTTATAGCATGCGATTGTTGTATAGATTACCAATAAAGTACTTTGACTATTTGACTACGTTTTCAAGTGAATTATGGAAAGTATTAGGAGTTTAGAGTTTGATCAAGAGTTTTATCAAGATTAAACATTAACCTAAAGAGTCTATCTAATAAAAGATTATTCAAATATCATATGTTAGATTTAGATAAAAATGAGGAGCTGGAGGTGCATATAAGCACTTTGTTTGAATCTGATAGGAGAGATGCAAAAGAAGTGTACTCCTCTATTTTCCCATGTCCTATAAATAATTTAAATCATATTCCTATGTTTTTTGAGTTGAGTTTTCATTTAAATCTCTAAGTGAGATCTAACGAAGTCCTTATGAGAGACTAAAAAGAAATAATCAAATAAACTTTGTTCGGATGAGGTATAATAGATCCGAATGAAGTGTATTTTGTAGAACTTTATATTGACTTATAGTTTATGAATTTTAATTAAAATGATGAGTGATTTCAAACAATATAGTCAAGATTTATTATAATTAGAGGTTATGATCTCTCCTTGATTGAATCCAATGGCTAATAACCAATTGTAAGGACAAGATCTAAAGGTTATGTCTCTTAAGGAAAGGTGTAATAGCTTAGAAACTAGTTGAAAACTATGATTTTTATCACAAATTTTCTGCACATCCCACTCTCTTTCTTTGTCCAAAGCTTGAAAAATACCTAGATCTTAGTTGATTAAGTTGTAAGTAGGCATTTAAGTAAAAATGTCATATTGATGAAACTTTATAAACTTTTAAAGTCAAGTTAGTTGCAAAATGGAATAGGCATTGTAAAGCTATTAATTGTAGAACTTTATGTTTTGATACCTATGCTCCTATTGGTAACATGATTTCAATTAGGGTTCTTATAGCTTTAACATCCATTTATGAGTATCATGTGCATCAGATAAATGTTTAAACAACATTTTTGAATGGTAAACTTGTTGAAGAAGTCTATATGGGACAATCAGAAGATTTTGTTCTTGTTAGAAATGACAAAAAAGTTTGTAAACTTGTTAAGTTATTATATGGATTAAAGTAAGCTCTTAAAAAATGGTAGCAGAAGTTTGATAAGATTATCCTAATTAATGGTTTCAAACATAATAATATTGATAAGTATAATGTGTTTCCTAAGTTTATATAAAATATGGTGAGATCATTACTCCATATGTAGATGATCTCCTAATATTTGGAACAAACTTTTAAGGATTAAAGAAATTAAAGGGTATTTAACATCCAAACTTAAAATGAAAAGTTTAAATGATGTAGACATGGTATTTGGTTTTAAAATGTTGAAACATAGTGGATGATTAATCTTAAGCCAATTTCATTATGTTGAGAAGAATTTTAATAAGTTTAAACATATAGGCTTTGAGGAATTAGTACCCTTTTTGATCCACATATAAAATTAGTAGAGAATTAAGATAGATTGATAGTATAGTTGGAATATGCTAGTGCAATAGGTAGTTTGATGTATGCTCATATTGCATTATACTTAAAATTGTATTTAATGTCCACAAGTTATCAAGATACACAAGTAAGGTTAATACAAATCATTGAGAAGCAACAACTAGAGTTTTAAGTATTTAAGGAAAATAGAGTAACTCGGTTTGTACTATATGACTTTCTTACTATAGTAAAAGATTACTTAAGCGCAAGTTGGATCATCACTAGTGTGGGTGATCATGATTCCACATTGTGTTGGATTTATGCCTTAAGTGGTGGAGCAATTAATTAGAGCTCTAAAAAACAAACTTACATTTCCCACATTCCACTATAGAGGTTGAATGATAGCTTTAGTAGCTTCTAGAAAAGAAGTGGAATGGTTGAGAAGCTTGTTATTATCAGAATATGAGTTATTGTCACAACTCATGACAATCATTGCATTTTTTTATGGCCAAAAGTAATTTAGTTGATTCATTGACAAAGGCATTATTAAGAGACCTAGTTAAGAACACTTTCACTAAAATGGGTCTAAACCTTAGTAACCTTACTTCATTATAGCAAATCACTGGTTTTGAAGTTTAAAGGGTAAAAATAAGTTAACTTTAGCTTTGATTTTAAAAGTAAGTAATCGTAGGATGAAATATTTTAATATCTTTTAACCAGTCAATTTTATAATGAATATTTCATTTGTTTTGAATAAATTCCACCTATATGAATGTAGACGTGATGTTGCTTCTAATAAGAGTTAATGGGCATTTCTCTTGTAAATACTCATGAATTTAAGATGAGCACAAGGGCATCACAAGTGCTACTAGTAAAATCCATTTAATTAGTTTGAATAGTGCCAATGTGTGTGATTTTCCGATTATGACACAAAGCGAATAAGTTGCATTAGACCATCTAACACCTTGTTGCAACATTAAGAGATTTACATTTATAATGCTTTAAATTTAACTATATCTCTCTTTATGCATTTGCATAGTTTGGTATAGAAATCTTACATAATTAACCATCTAGAGTGAAAATGTTGTACATATGACTAATTATGTACTTAGATTATTTGTCTAAGTGTTCAAATGGATTATGGACATAAGGAGCTTAAAGTTTGATTAAGAGTCGAGTGGTATAGAAGCCACTTGATACAAGATTGTGTGAATCTTATACTTGGGATTTAAATGATATAGGGACTTTGTAATGTCTGAAAATTTTGAAAAACTATATAAAAATTAAAGAAAATAAGCGAGATAGTAGATACTTCTAGGTTGGGGTTGCGAGAATGATAATTTTGTATTATTAAAATTTTTGAGAAATTTATGACAAAAAATTTTAAAACATCGCAATAATTAATATTATTTTAATAATTTATGAATAATAAAAAAATTATGAGAAATAATAATAGGCTTAAAATAGAAAAAAAATGAGGAAGACATGAAATCTGTTTGATAAGTATAACAAACAATGAGAATAGATATTTGAAACAATTGGAAAGAATAATCGTATACAAAGGAAAAGAATAATGAGCGTAGAATTTCAAATTATATTAAATACATTACTAAATAAATTTAAAAATGAAGCAATTGAAAAATATTTGTATATAGGTATATAAGTAAATAATAGAAATATAAATAAAAATAATTATAAGTCCTAATTTTAGCTTGTGCAATTTAAATTAAAAGAATAAATTCATCGAAACATAAATCACAAATAATATTGAGTTAAATAATGAATTAATTGAAATTATAAATTTAAATATTTCAAATGAAAAATTTGAGTAAATATTTATGTTTAGAATAATCAAATTAGTTTAGATGTAAAGTTTTGTTAATAAAATATTAAAAATTAAAAATAACGTCATCCATGTGTTATATATATACATATATATATAGTGAATAGGTCAGGTCGGCTAAAAAAAAATCAAAACTCTATAAAAGGAGGAGAAGCCTCTAGAAGATGCACGAGGAAACGAGAGCGAGAGGGGAAACAGAGGACAACGAGAAAAGAAGAGAAAAGAAAAAGAAAGGGAAACTGAACAAAAAAATTCATATCTTGTACATCCGACTTCTTATTCTCGATCCGAGACCATCAATGTGTTTTTTGAGGTGAATGCAACTCAAATAGATCAATTTTACGCAAAATAGATTTATTTTTTTAAATTTAGATACAATTATCAAAAGTATATAAAATTAGTGTTTAGCTTAGGAAATTGTTACAATAACTAGAAATACACTAGCTATAAGTATTTTGAGCACGAATAGTATATTCTTCCTTATATTTTAGGGGAAACCAATTTGTCTAAAATATATATATATATATATAACACATATATATGTATACATAAGATTGGCAAAGAGAGTGAATTGGCCAGCTTCCAACAGCGTGATGATCAACTTCCAGCAGCGTCCAGGTGAGAGAAGAAGAGGGGAAATGGGAGGAAGGGAAGGATATATATATATATATATATATATATAAACAAGTGTATGTTGGACAACGAGGAAGAAGAGGAAAGGAGTAAGGAAAGATGGGGCTTGGTTTCCTGTTAGTATTGGTGGCGTGGCTAGAGTAGGGCTAGTCGATGGAAAAAAAAAAAAGACGGGAGGAAAGAAGAATAGTAGCTGGTTGTGTACGATTAAAAATTCTTAGAATCAACAGGGAAGGATCATGGTTTTGTTGTTTTAGAGAGTTTCAAGAAGAGGAGCTACCAAAATGAGGAACTTACGTATTATGGAATTAGGTGGTGGTTATTACACAAGAGGCATAGAAGGAATGTGGAAGCAAGTAAGCAAAAAGGGTAGGGCTTATGAAAGATACTCTACAAAATGGCTCTTCACATGATCCTGTCTTGATTTTTCGGCCAAGAAGAACAATTTTCTATGTCCATTGAATCTTTAACCTTAGGGAAACAAAATTCTAGAATCGGATGAACCATTTGAGAAGGAATTGGATCCGTTATAAAAATCAAAAGTGAAGATCAAGAATGGAGACTTGGTTGATAAATCCGTGTGCATGTGCGGTATGGGAGTGTATTGCAAGTACATATATACATCATATCATATGCTTAAAAAGCATGTATTGGAGGTCTATATGCCTATAATTGAGTTGGATATGGCAGCTGCGAGTAGTGTGTGTATGTGTAATTGAAGGTGTGTGCATGTTAGGAAATGTTTTGAGCATGCATGAATGGCATACCCATGGAGAAGCTAGACGTGGGCTAGAGAAGAGAGAAGAGGAATGAGAAAAAAAAATAGGAAAGTGGAGAAGCCTAAGGAATGAAGGGAATTTAGCGAGGAAGCAACAGAAAATGTTATGTTTAGGAGAGCCAAGAGGAAGAAGAGAATAAGGAGAATGGTAGAAGAAAAGTTAGAAGATGGAGTGTAAAACCCGTGAACTTTAATTTCGTATAATAGCGGAATGATTAAAAAATTTATTAAAAGCTTTAAAACACTCTTCGAATAGGTTATAATAATAGAAATAAACATATTAGAGGAAAACCATAAGAAAAATTTGAGTGAACAATAGAATAGATTAAAATTATAGATTTAAGATTGTTAAATAGGAATTTCGAGTGGATAGTCGTACTCAGAATAATTAAATTAGCTTAAGCATAAAAATTCGTAATAAAATGTTAAAATCTTAAATTTTATCGAGATAGTTGCGCGAGTAAAAGTATCCTAAACTTTTCCTAAAACCCTAATCTAATAAAGTATTAAATAATATATATATAAGGTGAGACCGTGGAGGACCCATGGTCATCGTAAACTAAAAAAAAAAAAAAAGAGAAATAGAGAGGAGATAGTGATGTAGGGACCACACGTAGACGAAGAATGGGAAAAGAAAACAAAAGGTGAACCAAACAAAAAAATTTATAACTTGCAGTATGAACTCCGATCAACGATTCAAGACCACCCACCTCTTCTTTAAGGTGAGTGCAACTCAACTAGACTAGCTTTTCGGGAAACGAAGTTCGTTTCTAAAAGTTATAGACAAAGAATAAGTAGATGTAAAAATTAGTATTTTACTTAAAATTAGTCGTAATAGCTAAGAAAACACTAAATAAAGTGATTTAGACTATGTATTTAGTGTATTGATGTACTTTCCCCCAATTTTCTAGGTGAAGAGGGTTTTGATTTGGAGATACCTAAAGACTATTTTGAGTGAACCCCGACAAAATGAGACTGAGGTGAGTAGGACTCCATGACGTGTTGTATCATGTGTATATTGTTGATTTTGTGTATTTATTATGGATTTTGCTGCATATATATAGATATGTATATATATATACTATTCCGTGTATTGTGCACATGTGTGGGTTTTGACCTCTGGAGTGAGTAGCAACAAATATATATATAGACATATATATGTAAACCTTTGTGATTGGTGGAGCTATTTTGCTGTGTGAGTAAGATTTCTTTATTTCTTTTTCGTGTCTTCCTTAACAACTTTTGAGAAACTTTGGCTGAATGCCTTTTCATAATTCATGTTCAAGTATATATATACATTAGGAGAATATCTTTCCAAGCAACTATATCTTACAAACTAGTAAAACAAATCTTCCTCTACAAAAATATACATGCCATATTTACAAACTAAGTCACAAAACAAATATATAAATATTCACAGTCGTGTTACACGACCGTGCCTTTAACCGTGTATCAGGCCGTGTATGTTTCTGGTAGCTGCCTGACACAATACACGGTCATGCCTTCTGACCGTGTATTTGGCCGTGTATGTTTTTGGGAGCTACCTGACACAATATACGGCCGTGTATGTTTTTGGGAGCTATCTGACACAATATACGGCCGTGCCTTCTGCCCGTGTATCCGGCCGTGTATGTTTCTGAGCTACCAGACATTCTTGATTGATATCTCCCCTCAAATTGATGCAGACTGATCAAGAAGCATCAATTTGCCAACAAGAAATTGATGACGCTGCCGAGAAAGAGCCTTAGTAAATATATCAGTCGTTTGAAGATCAGAAGAGATATGAGGAAGAGAAATAACACCATTATCATAAGCTTCTCGAATAGAATGACAGTCCACTTCAATATGTTTCGTATGCTCATGAAAGACAGGATTAGCAGTAATCTGAACAGCACTAGTATTATCGATATAAAGAGAGGTAGACCCAAGTTGAGGAAAACCAACCTCAGCCAACAAACCTCGAAGCCAAATGATCTTAGAGCAAGCAGATGACATAGCACGATATTCGGACTCAGTAGAAGACTTAGACACACGATCTTGTTTCTTACTCTTCCAAGAAATTAAAGAGTTACCAAGAAACATACACCAACTAGTAATAGAGCGACGTGTATCAGAACAACCAGCCCAATTAGCATCACTATATGTGGTTAAGTGAATAAGAGACTCCGCAGAAAAGAACAAACCACGATGAGAAGTCCCTTTTAAATACTTAACAATACAGCGAACTGCTGCTAAATGAAGATGTGTAGGTGCCTGCATAAATTGACTAACTTGTTGTACAGCAAATGAAATATCAGGACGTGTAATAGTCAGATAATTGAGACTTCCAACAAGTTGTCGATATAGAGATGGATCAGATAGAGAGTCACCATCATTTTGTTGATATTTAACATTCACTTCCAAAGGAGTATGAACAGAATGTCCCTCTTGGAGACTAGCTAAAGCAATAAGTTCCTCAGTATATTTATGTTGATGAAGAAAAATACCAGCAGAAGAAGAGCGAATGTCAAGACCTAAGAAATAAGTTAACAATCCCAAATCCTTCATATGAAAAGAACCTTAAAGACGCTCCTGTAACTGAGACATCAATTGAGTATCAGATCCTGTGATGACAATATCATCAACATAGACTAACAACAAAACAATTCCCTTGTCAGTCTTGCACAGGAATAATGAAGAATCATATTGACTTTGAATAAAAGAGAAGCTAAGAAGAGTATTACGAACTTCTCAAACCAGGCTCGTAGAGCCTGTTTTAAACCGTATAGAGGTTGTTTGAGCTTACAAACATCATAATAAATTCCATATTCCTGTCGATTGCTAAGAGCTACCAACCTTGCCTTATATCTGTCAAGGGAACCATCAGATCGAATCTTAAGAGAATAAACCCATTTACAACCAATGGGTTTAACACCAGTAGGACATGAAACAATATCCCAAATGTGATTGTCTTGAAGTGCTTGAAGTTCCTCTTGCATGGCTTTTATCCAGCAAGTCTGTTTAGCAGCCTGAGAATAAGAGGTAGGAATTGTAGTATTAGTTACAATTGCAGAATAGCCATATCTATCTGGAGGACGAGTGTGCCGAGTTGATCGTCGAAGAATCATTGAAGCATTTTCATGAGCAGGGTCGGAAAGGATAAGTCTAGGCTTGAACCATTTATCAAAATAAGAGTCATCAAAGTGAGGAAGTACAACAGTATCAGATGTCGAAAGATGTTGCTGAAAATAGTATTCATGTTCAAAGAAAATCACATCTCGATAGATATGGCATCGATTATTAATCGAATCATAACACACAAAACCTTTATGATTAGGACTGTAACCCATAAAGCCACATCGGACAGACTGAGCTGACAACTTATGACGTTCATGGGTAGGTAAATGAACAAAACAAACACATCCGAAAGTATGTAGCATATGATAATTAAGATGTTTACCAAACACTCATTGATAGGGAGAATCAAACTTCAATTGTTGAGATGGTAAGTGATTAATCAGATAAACAGCAGTAGATAAAGCTTTAGTCCAAAACTTAGCTGGAATAGAAGATTCTAACAACAATGTGCGCACCACATCTAACAAATGTCGATTTTTCCGTTTGGCAACTCCATTCTACTGAGGTGTATAAGGACATGAGCATTGTGAAACAATACCCTTGTTATGAAGAAATGCTTGAAACTCATGAGAAATATATTCACCACCATTATCAAACTGTAAGATTTTAATACAAGTGGAAAACTGAGTTTCAATATATGTCACAAAGGTTTGAAACACAGTAAATACGTCTGCTTTGGAATGCAAAAAATAAATTCATGTAAATCGACTGTAATCGTTAATAAATGCCACAAAATATTTATACTGATCATGTGAAATAATCAGTACAATTCCCCAAACATCACTATGAATAATGTCAAAACATTTATTGGCACGACTACTCAAAATAGGAAAAGGCAATGTCTTACTTTTGCCCAGTTTACAAGGAGAACAATAAACTAATAAACTCTTATCTATGGAACCGAGAACACCTCTTTGCAACAAATGATTCAAAACAACATTATTTGGATGTCCTAAGCGTCTATGCCAGATGCCAGCCTTATTTTCAACAATTGAAGAAGCTAATGACAAAGTCCGAGGAACGGTAAATTGTAATGGAAATAACCTTCCCACTTTAGGCCCCTTTGCTATCACCATCCCCAACACTTGATCCTGCACAGTACAACCATCACGAGAAAAGTGGACATCACAGTTATTATTCACCATTTGCCCAACAGAAAGTAAGTTAGTAGATAATTTAGGAGAAACCAAGACATGTCGAAAGGAAGAGCTAATATCACTAGCTGTCGTAATAGGAATATTATTTCCATCAGCAACCTGAATGTATTGAGTACCGGTATATGGATGTTGATTATGCAATAAATCAGATGTGCCAATCATATGATTTGTGGCGCTGAAATCAACAAACCAAGGAACATAATTAGTAGTCTTACCTTTCCCTTGAAGACCAAGAGCAGAGAAGGTAGAGAGAATCATCTGTTGAACCATATCTGGTGTGAGAACAGATTGATTATTGCTAGCAATTGTGGATGTCAAACTAAGATTGCAAGAGTCGGATACCACATGATGAAAAGCTTATGGCCTTCTGTTTTGAGGCCTTGTAGGACACTCCTTAATAATATGTCCTTTTTGCTTGCAATAATTACAGAACTTCTTACTACAATGACGGGCAATATGAGCAAATTCTTTGCAGCTGTAACACTGCATTGTTCCCTTTCCTCGGGTCTGAGCAGCATATGCAACATTAACTATTCCAGATGATCCACCAGTTGCACCAATAGCGGCTTGTGTCGCCAATCTTTGTTCCTCGCGTAGCAATTCACCAAAACATACATCCAAACAAGGAACTGGATCTCTATTCAGCAACCCAGCCCGAGCGGTTTCAAATTCAGGTTTGAGCTTCATCAAAAACTAATCACGATGACTCACTTCATGAACAGCCTAAAGACTAGCCAAACTCTCCTTTGACACCTTAGCATAGATAATACCAGAATATTCGCTCCATAAATTAAGGAAGCCAGAATAATATTGTTCAATTGAGAGATTACCTTGACTATAATTACTCATATCAAGTTCCAATTGAAACCGTCTTGCAGTATTATCTTGATTGTAGACGCGCTTCAAGTATTCCCACATTTCTTTTGCTGTGCCAAAGGATCGTAAATTGTTCACCATATGAACCTCAATAGATCCCAAAATCCAAGAAACAATCTGAGCATCCTTTGCCTCCCATTGACCACGATCTTTCGACTCTGTAGGGGCTGGAGAAGACCCGTCAATATGACCCCAAAGCTCCTTCCCTTTCAAAAACATCTTGAACTGAAATTCCCATGCAGCATAATTCTTCCCGTAAATCTAATAGCTAAGAGGTCATGTGTTTTCTCAGGAGACATTCTAAACAGAATTGTCACTCACAACTTGATTATCAAAAAAATTGTTGATCGGAATTAATCAACCTAAAGCCAAAGGAAAACCAAGAACAAACCAGCAATTCCAAGACTAAAAAAAGAACTATAGATTCAACACAATACTCAGTTGTGTGTCTTTGATACTATAACAACTTTTGAGAAACTTTGGCTAAATGCCTTTTCATAATTCATGTTCAAGTATATATATACATTAGGAGAATATCTTTCCAAGCAACTATATCTTACAAACTAGGAAAACAAATCTTCCTCTACCAAAATATACATGCCATATTTACAAACTAAGTCACGAAACAAATATCTAAATATTCACGATGTGTTACACGGCCATGCCTTCTAGCCGTGTATTAGGCTGTGTATGTTTCTGGTAGCTACCTGACACAATACACGATCGTGCCTTATGACCGTGTATCCGGCCATGTATGTTTCTGGGAGCTACCTGACACAATATACGGCCGTGCTTTCTGACCGTGTAGCCGGCCGTGTATGTTTCTGGGAGCTATCTGACACAATACACGACCGTACCTTCTGCCCGTGTATCCAGCCGTATATGTTTCTGAGCTGCCAGACATTCTTGATTGATATTCCTTCCCTACAGAGGCTGTGTAATAGACATAGATACATAAATTATATATATATATATAAAGACGTTGCGGGCGTCGTTCTTTCGAGGAGTGTATGTGAATATTATGTTGCTGGACTATGCTAGACATGTTTCTCTTTAGCTTGCCATAAAACAAGGACTAGACATATATAAGTAGTAGGAGTTGGATGTGCTGTGAAGACTGATGCTTCTAGTTGTTGCTACTGTAAATGGGATCATATAGCTACATATATATATATAACAAACATCGTTGTCTTCTCGGTTCTTACCCCATTGTGCGCAGAGCGTGTGTATGGCGTTGTTTTTCCCCTTCTTTTGCTGCTAATAAGTTGCTGGACATGCTGGAACTGTTCCATTTGGCTTGCTGTGAAGGAGGAATACATATATATAATAAGTGCTGGACATGTTCCATTTTGCTAGTCGTGAAGGAGGAATATATATATATATATACAAATATGTGTGTTTATGTGTGGTCTGGCAAGGCATATGGGTCTGCTGTATGTCGTTTACTGTATGTATATATATATGTTCGTCACAGCTGGAAGAGTGGCGTTGTTGCCATGTCCGTAGTGTGTTCATGTTCCTGGCAGTTTATGTTGTTTTGGTGAAAGATGGCTGCTGTGGGTGATCATGTATGCATGTTGATATAGGCACTTTGACTGGAATGGAGATGGTTCAACCACCTTAGTCCTTTGTTGATGCTGGTCATTGGTATGGTTATCTCCCCTGCTGCAAATGGAGTGTAGGATTGAATGAATGTGTATGTAATCTTAGGAGATTGTTGGCTGAATTATGAGAAAGTATTCCTTCTGTAAGCTGCATGTATAGGAGCGAAAGTACATGAGAATACAAGATGGATTAGTGTTGTTTACCACTATTGGTAATGAAGGCTGTCAACTAAATATAGTCATGCTTGCAAATAAAAGGTGGAAGTGGAGTTGAATGGTCCATTTGAGGATGTGGATTTTAGGTGGAATGGAGTATGAAATGGAGATCATATGGGTGTTAATTTTTAGGACTTGTGTGATGGGGAATTGGATGAAGAGAGAAGACCCATAAATAAGGCTATGAGACAATATGTGGGGGTGTGTAAATGTAGAGTTTGTTTCCTTAAGGGGAATCGGTGTAAACTTGCAAATAGTAGGAAAGGATATCGCTGTATCACGTATGATGTTGTGGGTAGTAATAATCGATGTGAAGAATGTAACCAAAATTATAATGCGCATCGCAAATTGTGAGGTAAGAAATCTAGGCTTTAATGAATCAAGCCTTTGCACTTGTATGAACATATGTGGTGCGTAAATGAGATGGAAAGATAAGATGATGCATGCGATGCATGCTATGGGTCTATAGATATGAAGTAGGAAGAGTGATATTACAAAACCACAAATACAACATGCTTAGATCTACACGAGATGTATATGGCTAAAGGAGGCATGGGAATCAAATTCAACATCTATGCACTAATGGTATCTATATAGGCATATTCAAGGATAAAGCATGGAATTATAGTCATGAAAGTAAAGTATAGAAGGGAAGCGAGGAAAGAGGAATGCAACAATAGAAGTTATATTAGTACCCCTTAGTTTAACAATTTATCATGTTAACTGCATGTGTGTGTGTCTTCTTGTTTTGTTGAGTTATGTCTTGCTCTTAGAGGGGGTTCATGTGTTGTGATTGGTTGTTCGTATGTTGTCAAGTGCTCTTATACTGGATTTGATATGATCACCCTCAAACTTTAAATAAATTATGAAGTTTAATTAATAAACTAGCATGCATTGCACGAGACATTGCATGAGATTAAAAGCCATCATTGCTACAAGATGCATCGGATGTGATCAAGAGGATCTCTGTTGCGCTAAGTGCGAACTAAGTGATTAGGGGATTATCGTGCCTTGATGGTTCTGAGTCCGGCCTATCTCTTGAGGGTGTAATGCTCGGTGTATTGAGGCACCTGAGCCTAGAACATTAAAGCTAAGACACAACTTAATTAAGTGATAAGAATAATAAAGATGTGAGTAAGACCCAAGCACTAATGGTGGCTTCGGAATCCCCAACCCAAGGTCAAGGGGGCGTAAACCCTAGACTTCATGTCGGTTATCGGAAGACCACGTGAGATGCTGTATTCATGTAATTGTTCATGCATAGCACTTGTTTGATAACTTGGTTGAATTTTGTTGTGTTTGTTGCAACACTAAGAGATTACATCTTATCTCACTGGCTTACCCTCCTATAGATTTTCCTTAAAGGTAAGGTAAACTTCATGATGAACCAACGAACTAAGGTGAGTACTAGTTGCACCAATGGTAGGTACGGTTGTGGAAAGGACGTGAGGCTTAGATTGAATGTAGACATCTTTAAGATAGATCTTTTATTTTTTAGTTGATAAAGATGTAATTGAGTGACCTATTATGGTCTTGGGTGTACTTAAAGTGGTGAAATGGGACCCATATGATGCCCAGAAATATGTTTTGTAATTAATTATGTTGTGAATAGGAATATTAGTACTCTAATGAACAGGTCAACGTTGAAGATGAGACACTTCGTGGTTGCTTAACAAGGGGTTAAGCGATCATGGCAGATTGTCACGAAAGGGCCCTTAGAGTGGGGCGTGGCAGCTTTTGTTGGTATCAGAGCTGAGTTAGGATAGGTGATGGGAATTTTTCCGGTACTCTAGATGTTCTCAGAACTCAATTTGGATGATAATCTAAATTACTCATATTTCACCTTATTTCTTTTATCTAATAAATGTTTAAGTGATAATCTTACAAGTACAATAATATTTCTCCATGGAATGCCAAATGATTTACATTAGTTGATTGCTACGGGACATCATCAGATTATCATCCAATGGCTCGTTGAGATTGACATTACTTCGATGCATTGGCTCTTTGAGGATTTATATTATTTTTGTATTTGTAATTTTTCTTTGGACTATTTATGTTGTAATCTTTCTTTTGGGACACTCATTTGCTTGTAATTATGTTTTTTAGGACCGGCCACCCTAAAAGTGGCATAGTTGTAATTTTGTGAACTTTTTAACCTTAAAGGGAGCAAGTATAAATACTTGTTAAGTAGGGTTTTTAGGGGAGAAAAATTTAGAATATAGGCTTAATATTTTCGTGAGAGAATTAGGGTTCATCCTTAGTTTAATCCCTCTTATCAATTTCAATCCCAAGAATTGGAATTGTGGCGAGTGTAACAAGGAGAAATTGTGAGTTATATCGATTTCTATTTGTTGTGTTTCTTTTCTTCTCTAGTGAGTCATATCTAGGGTTGGATTGAAGTTTTCTTGGTCAGATTTGATTACTTTATATTTGAGTTATTAGTGCTTAATTGAGTGGCCCTTAGACTTGATTTCTATTCTTCCATTTTGAACATTTTTGAACCGTGAAATCAAGTATTGTGGAAGGTGGATCACAGTCATTGTTCTTATTGATTTTGTGTTATTTCACGTGGTTTTCAAGAATATTAGTGGTCTTCATTGAGGAATGCAACATTATGTAATTCATTTCATGAAATATAGCATTTGGATCATCTATTGCAATTAGGGTTCACGCAACATTTTACTCCAAATTGAACCGATTTGATCTTGTCCTTTAGGGATTGCTGATTGCTTCATTTGTATGTGCTTAAACTCTCCTTTAGGCACATCATAATTTGGTATTAGAGCATCATCATACTTGGAATTAAGATTGATCACACCACTGTTTAAGAATTAGTTCATAAATAGTGAGGATTTGCGTCATTTGATTACTAATTTGATTGACATTGTTTGATTGTTTTTCAAATTGGTTTTGTATGTGCTTAATCTTAGTTTTAGGTACATCATATTTTGGTATCAAAGCTTGTATTTGTGAGAAGGGGTTATTTGATTTTGAATTTCAGAAATCTAGGGCTCTTGATCTTGCAACTTCATTTCGAAATTGAAAGTAAAAATTGAATTGTTGGTGTTGTTACTTGAAGTGGCGTGATTATCTTACTTGGGGAGTTAAACTTGCTGCTTGTTGGAGTGAATTTTGAGTAATTGTTGAAGCTTCTATGTTGTTGATTTCATCGTGAAGGGGAGGGGAGAGTTAGTATATTTTTGAACCTAAATTCAGAAGTGTGAAGTATCTTCAATTGTGTAGAAAGAAGAAGTGTGAAATTTGCTTGTTTGTTTTCGGAAATAGAGGGTGTAATTGAGCATTTCTAGATTTGAGTTGTGTGGAAGATTTGGAAATTATTTGACTTTCAAAACAAACATTAAGTTGAAGAAGTTAATGTATGGTTATTTGAATTTGAAAATTACTTCTTACCAATTGTGGAAAGGTTGCAATTAGTAAAGTGGTTTGATTTTCAAATTTCAATTGTTGCTGTTTTGTGTATGAGTTACGGTTTGCTTTGGTGTTTTGTAGTGGTAAAAGATTGTATATTTGGAAGTGTGAACCGTAGGGTGTGTGTGTTGTGTTTTGGGGTGTGAATTGAGGTGTAAAGAAGGAAATATTGAGTTGTTAGAGTTGTGTTATGTGTGTTGAATAGAAGGGACATTAGCATCTTGACTTGATGATGTATATGTGTAGAGTTGTGTGCATTTGGTGTGGATTTTTGTGTTAAAATTGTAGACAATTGTGTTGGAGGCGTAATTGGAGTAGCACCGTGAGCAAAGAGGAGTAGTGTGGTGGTGGATTTATGTATTTTTGTATTTGTTGAGGTGCTGCACATTGTGGTTATTTGTAGTGTGAAATCAAGGCAAGAAAAGGAATGTTGAGTAGTGAAATTTAAAATTCAAACAAATCATTAAAATGTGAAAGTAATTGAACTAGTTACTTAAACACTTGTTGTTGAATTTAATTCTATCTACTTGAAAATAGTTGTGTGTGCACTTCATTTATTGAATTTATTTGGAATACTAAATTATTTCCTTGTGCCTTTGAAGCTCTTTGAGACGTGAGCTATTATATCATTGTAGTTGCTAAAACGTGTGGATTGCTATTGTTGATTAAGTGTGCTGTAAATTGTGGGATTACTTCTTCAAATTCACATCATGTCCAACAAGAGTGTGAATGGAGGGATTGGCAATGAGGCCAATAGCCAGGTTGGTAGAGGTCAGGGTTATAATACTGTAGGTAGGAGGACTTTGGAAGAACAGCTCTAGGATCTTACTACCATAGTTGCTACTTTGGCAACTAGGATTGATAGAATGGCATTACCACAACCACCAGTGGTGAACCTTCAAGCACTACCTCAGGTAGCTCCACAGAACCTTTAGAGATAAAGGGTAGTGGGAGAAGGAAATTTGGGTAGAAGGATGGAGGGAGATTATCACCCCTACAAGGAAGAGAGGGACGACAACTTTAGGGCTAATCCTTACCTGAATAGGGATTTCAAGCTACCTCAGGGATTGCAATATGTGAAGTTGCAGATGCTTTCTTTTGATGGCAAGGGATCGGTTGATGATTATCTGGACTAGGAGGACAAGGTTGATGGTCTTTTTGAATGCTATGAGATCGATGATAATGCTTGAGCCTGACTAGCTGCTGTTGAGTTTACAGGATATGGTACCTTATGGCGGAAATTTTTTATTATTAGCAGGCATAGGGATGGGGAGGTTGAGGTTTAGACATGTAGGGATATGAAAAGGGTGTTGAGAAAGAGATTTATTCTTGAGCACTACAAACAGGAACTGTTCAAGCGACTACAGACATTGAGGCAGGGAGGTAAGACAGTTGATGATTATGTGCAGGAATTTGAAACCTTCATGATTAGATGTGGGTCAATCGAACCTCCAGAACAAACGTTAGCACACTTCGTCTCAGGGCTAAAATATGAGATAGCGTATGTCGTTGAGCTGCAGCGATATAGTATACTTGATGAGGCTATTTAGTTGGCCTTGAAAGTGGAAAGGCAAAGGAGGTCCAACTTGTTCAAGGCTCCGAGTAGCAAGCCCGGTACTACTACTAGACCCATGGCAGTTGATGGTCAATCAGGAGGGACAAAGGCGATAGGTGAGATAGTGAGAGCAGTGGACAAAACTACCCTTAGTACTGTTAGAGAAAATATACCTTCTAGGAATGGTAAAGAGGTAATAGCACCAAATGTGAGGCAAACTGTTCCCGAATCTACTAGTAGAAAAGTATACCAAATCAAATGCTTTAAGTGTATGGGATTTAGGCATATAGCAGCATAGTGTCTAGATAAGAGGGTGATGACTGTTATGGAGGCGCTGGAGAAGATGTTGAGGTTGAGGAGGAACAGGCTGAGCTTACAGATTTGTCTGTAGCACTGTAGGAGTACTATGATGATCAGGCTGCAGAAACACATGAGGAGTGTACAAGTGAACAGTATTTACCCATTAATGTGTTACGTAGGACTCTAACCTTATCTCTTGATGCTAGAGACATACAAAGAGAGAACATATTCTACACCTTTTGCAGGATCAGAGGTAACCTTTGTGTGCTTATTATTGATAGTGGTAGTTGTACAAATGTTATATCTGCTGCACTGGTAGACAAATTACAATTATCTACTAGTTCACATCCTAGTCCTTATAACTTGCATTGGTTAAACAATCGGGCCAGTAGTGCATGTTACGCTAAGGGCGAAGGTGCTTGAGAGTGTTAGGCAGAAGAATTACGATGAGGTCCTATGTGACGTGATCCTTATGTGTGCATTCTATTTGCTATTGGGTAGGCCCTAAATGTTTGATCGAAAGGTGTTACATGATGGTTTTAGAAACACCTATATGTTTAGTATGAGAGGGTCTCGCATAGTACTATCACCTGTGACTCCATTTGAGGTGCACCAGTTTTAGGAGCAAATCAGAACTACTTCCACTACATCTAGTAACAAGGAGAATAGGCCAATAGAGATATCCGGGTTTAGTTCCAGAAATACCCTCTAGATTTGAGGGCAAATCTTTCAAAAGCCCAAGGAGATGATAAGAATTTTTCTAGCACTCTAGATGTTCTCAGAACTCGATTTGGATGATGATCCAAATCACTCAAATTTCACCTTATTTCTTTTATCTAATAAATGTTTTAGTAATAATCTTACAGGAACAATAATATTTCTCCATAGGATGCCAAATGACTTGCATTAGTTGATTTCTACGAGACATCATCAAATTATCATCCAATGGCCCACCGAGATTGACATTGCTTCGATGCATTGGCTCTTTGAGGATTTATATTATTTTTGTATTTGTAATTGTTCTTTGGACTATTTATGTTGTAATCTTTCTTTTGTGACATTTTCATTTGCTTGTAATTATGTTTTTTAGGACCGATCACCTAAAAGTGGCATAGTTGTAATTTTGAGAATTTTTTAATCCTAAAGGGAGCAAGTATTTTTTGGGGGAGAAAAATTCAGAATATACACTTGATATTTTCGTGAGAGAATTAGGGTTTATCCTTAGTTCAATCCCTCTTGTCAATTTCAATCCTAAAAATTAGAATTATAAAGAGTGCAATAAGGAGAAATTGTAAGTTATATTAATTTCTATTTGTTGTGTTTCTTTTCTTCTCCAGTGAGTCATATCTAGGGTTGGATTGAAGTTTTCTTGGTTAGATTTGATTCCCTTATATTCAAATTATTAGTGCTTAATTGAGTGACCCTTAGACTTGATTTCTATTCTTCCATTTTGAACATTTTTTAACCGTGAAATCAAGTATTGTGGAAGGTGGATCACGGTCATTGTTCTTATTGATTTTGTGTATTATTTTACGTGGTTTTCAAGAATATTAGTGGTCTTCATTGAGGAATATAACATTGTGTAATTCATTTCATGAAATATAGCATTCGGATTATCTATTGCAATTAGGGTTCACGCAACATTTTGCTCCAAATTGAACCGATTTGATCTTGTCCTTTAAGGATTGTTAATTAGTTCATTTGTATGTGCTTAAACTCCCTTTTAGGCACATCGTAATTTGGTATCAGAGCATCATCATACTTGGAATTAAGATTGATCACACCATTGTTTAAGAATTGGTTCATAAATAGTGAGGATTTGTGCCATTTGATTACTAGTTTGATTGATATTGTTTGATTGTCTTTCAAATTGGTTTTGTATGTGCTTAATCTTGGTTTTAGGCACATCAATAGGAACAGGATATAAAATGAGGATATAGGGGTTTGAGAGTCAATATCTTAAGATATTGACCTAGTAACCCATTAGATAGAAGAAAACTTACCATAATAGGAGAGAATGGGTTGAACTTGGGAGTGGATTAACTAACTTAAAAGCTTATGATTTTCTTGTATTCATTGACATGCAGGGTATGCTTTGCCGTCTCAATAGGAAGTGGAACACTTGTTGTATGAGGGATGACGATGACCTGATTAACTATTGGCTGAAGATGGAGATATTGCTATGCCATTATAATTACTTTTCTTGTTACAAGACGGACTGATGAATTGATTGAGGACTAGAGAATAGGATTGACTACGTATTGGTAGGAGCAGTTGGATAAACTGAGTGAGAATCTTAGGAATAGGTATAGTAGGTACATAGCAATACCTGCTCTGGAGGCTAAATACGTGTAGATGAAGGGTATGCTAGAGATACCCTATGAGATAGAGTTTATAGCTTGATTTGACTTGGGGAGGAGGTATCCCCAAGAAGTACTAGCACCCTCCATCACTTCTAGACGAAATAATTGGAGGTATAGGAGGGAGATATATGACTGGAAGCCGAAGTTTGACCTAGGACTCCTATATGATGAGGACTCTTGGGATACTATGGAATATGTGGAGCACCGGGAGTTTGAAATAGTAGACCAAGGGGACATGTTTGTCGTGAAACAAGAGTTGTGGGAGGAAGAGGAAGAAGAGGGATATGAAGAAGAAGAAGACGAAGAAGAAGAAGAGGAAGAAGAAGAGGAATAGAAGCGAGTAATAGTGAAGTGTCGTCTAGGAGGAAGAAAGTAGATGTAAATGCTATCTTTTGGAAAACATGTGTTGGGGATTAGTAATGTATATGCCCTTTTGTAAGGCCTACGAGGGAAAAGTTTGTAGAATAATACATATATATATCCCTCTATGTTAAATTGTGTAACTTTTGAAAAGTATGTATGAAATATCTTGATTTTCGTATGCGTACAATCTTTGGTGCAAAAAAAAAAAAAAAGGAATACATTATGGACTTTTGTTGGTATTTATATCACTCATGATATTTGTACCATTAGAATGTCCTAACATATTTGATATGTTGTAATGGGGAATTTCAGAGGAGCTACTAGTAGGGGGTGAAAGGTCGTCGTGGCACCAAGGCGTCGGGAGGACGAAGGAATCCCAAAAATGGAAACACCACCTGTGGTCTTGTAAGAGAATCCAGATATTCAACCCATAACGCTGGGCCAAGTGGCTAGACCAGGATGACAAGAGCTATAGAGGCTCCCACTAAAGGAAGAGTAAGTGGGGAAGAGTGTATGATGAGGCTTGAAGCGACTGTGCAATAATTGGTACAACAATAAGCTTTATTGATTCAACAGTTGATGCCAGGAAGTCAACCATCATCATAGTCGGTCTCCCCACCATCTCAAGCACATCCAACATCACCGGTAGCACCTCAATAACCCTAACAAGAGTTGGTACCAGTGCCATTAGCTCCAACAACCCATGTATCACCAACGACAAGTGAACTTAGAAATGACCAAGGAAGAAGTGGTTAGATTTAGAGGAATACCTTCCCTGACTTCATAAACTCCAATAGATTCTTTGATGGGGTATATGGGAAGCGGGAAGAAGTTGAAGAATAGATGGCCTAATTGGAAAGATCATTCGCTATATATGAGGTGGAAGATCCTTAGAAGCTAGCGTATATCTCTTATATGTTGAAAGCAGAGCTAGAATATGGTGGGACATGAGGCAAAGAGCATTAACCAGCCGGTCTCATGGGAAACTTTTCAAGATGAGTTTTTCAAGGAATATTTCCTAGAGAGTGTTAGAACCGATTAAGTGGGCAACTATTTCAATTAAAGAAAGGCTGGAGGAGTGTTAACCAGTATGAGCATGAGTTTCTTAGGTTATTGTAGTTTGCCCCAAATGCATATAAGGATTCAAATGAGTTAAAATGACAACTATTCATGAATGGATTGGATGCTGAAGCTTAAGGACGAATCATGGAGTTTGAGCTAAAAACATATGTTGAGGTAGTGAATAAGGCTCGAGCTCTAGAGTAGACTAAATTAAAAATGGAGGAACTGAGGGCTCGAGCGAGACTAAGTGTTGGACCTCGCATTCCTACGAAAAGGCCTTTATTCCAGCCCACCCCAAGTGATAAGGGAAAAAGGCCAATGTTGAATGTAAGGCCTGCAGGTACAAAGCCGCTATCCATTGTCCCTCGAGGAAATTCGATAACAATGGTTTGTTGGAGGTGTGGAAAAACGCATTATCCTAGAGACTGCCCTTACCTGAAAGGGAAATGCTTTAGATGTGGGGTAAATGAGCATAAAGTCGAGGAGTGTCCACGAAAGGGTTCTTCGATCTGTTATGTGTGCGGATAAGTAGGGCACATAGCCAACACATGCCCTAAGAAGTATCAAGGACTTAGACTTAGGGTCATTGGACCTAAAACAACCATTAAGAAACCAGTCCACAGACCACTAGGACTAGGAGTACAAGGAACTAATCCTCAGGCCCCCAATGCTCGAGTTTTTGCCATAGAGGGTGTGGCAACTGAAGAATGGGAAAGACAGGAGCTAGAACAATATCAAGACATTGATTTGGTCGCCATGGAGTATCCAAAGGGAGGAGATGTGGTAACAGGTACGTAGAAACTGAAATTCACCTATTTATGATGTTTTATAGATGTATAGTATAAATAAGAGATAATTGCAACAATTAGGAAATATAGAGGCCTACTACTAATAAGATTTAATTAGAAAAGTATAGTAATAAAATATTACCTAATTGATAGGATTTATCTTAGTCCCTGCTCAACCAACCCTAGTCCTATTTGATACGGGAGCTACACATTCTGTCATAAGCCTAGTTGTGACTCAATAGTGGAGATTGGACGTTCAACCTTCTCTAGGAATCTTAAGGATTAATACCCCTACCAAGAAAGGACTATCACTAAAGATATAGTGAAGGATTGCCGAATCAAGATCTAGGGAAGAAATATGCCTGCGAATTTAATTTTTTTGGTCATGAGAGGCGACGAAGTGATCTTAGGAATGGATTGGCTATCCAGAAACTTTGCCTATGTAGATTGCAAGAACAGGGAGGTGCAATTTAGCAAGCCAAGGATCGAAACAATAGTGTATCAAGGGTAAGTGAAAGAGGCTCGTGAAGTTTTAGCTAGCCAAATTGAGGAGGAAAAGAAAAGTCTTTCAGGCTAGAACATGTACTTAATGAGTGCGGTGGAGGTAGAGAAGGCATTGCTGAAGTTAGAGGAAATACCAGTTGTTAATGAATACCCTAACGTATTTCTTAAAGAACTACTAGGACTACCACCTTAGAGAGAATTGGATTTTACCATTGAGAAAAGCCGGGTACCGAACCAATCTCAAAAGCACCTTATCAAATGGCTTCAGTGGAATTACAAGAGTTGAAAAGGTAGTTACAGGAATTGATTGAGAGGGGGTTTATTTTCCTAAGTGTATCACTATAGGGAGCCCTAGTATTATTCGTCAAGAAGAAAGATGGATCTATGCTGTTATGCGTAAACTATCGAGAGTTGAATAAATTGACCATCAAGAATAGATATCCACTACCAAGGGTTAGCGATCTCTTTAAACAAGTGAAGGGAGAAAATGTCTTTTCTAGAATTGACCTACGATTAGGATACCATCAATTGAGGATTAAGTTGGAGGATGTGCCCAAAACTGCCTTCTGAATGAGATATGATCACTATGGATTCCTAGTTATGTCCTTTGGATTGACGAATGCTCTAGCTGCATTCATGGATCTCATGAATAGGATCTTTAAGCCATTTTTGGATAAGTTCGTCGTAGTTTTCATCGATGACATTTTGATCTATTCCAAGACGCCGTTAGAACATGAGGAACACTTGCAAATTGCTTTGGGATTGTTGAAAGAGCACCAATTGTATGTGAAACTATCCAAGTGTGAATTTTGGATGCATCAAGTGGCATTCTTGGGACACATTACATTCAGTGAAGGGATAATGGTAGACCCAGCAAAGATCGAGGCTATAGTTGATTGGAAGCCACCCACTACAGTGATGGAAGTTAGAAGTTTCCTTGGGTTAGTTGGATATTACAGGAAATTTGTGAAGAATTTTTCACAGATATTGAGACCTTTGACTAGATTAACCCAGAAGGAGGTGAAGTTTAGGTGGGATGAGAAATGCGAGAGAAGCTTCCAAGAGTTGAAGCAAAGATTAGTTACCGCCCCAATCTTAACATTGCCTAACACGGAATAGCCCTTTAGCGTATATAGTGATGCTTCCTAAAATGGATTGGGTTGTGTGTTAATGCAGAATAAGAAAGTTGTGGCTTATGCTTCCAGGTAACTAAAAATCCATGAGAGAAATTACCTTACCCACGATCTAGAGTTGGCTACGGTTGTGTTTGCCCTAAAAATATGGAGACATTACTTATATGGGTAGAGGTGTGAAGTATACACTAACCATAAGAGCTTAAAGTATCTATTTACTAAAAAAGAACTCAAAATGCAATAGAGGAGATGGCTTGAACTCATTAAGGATTATGACCTTAGTATTAGCTACCACCCGGGAAAAGCCGATGCATTGAGTCGAAGAAACCATGGCTAGGTGGTAGCATTGTTAACGGAACAAAAACAGTTAATATGAGAGTTTGAGAAGCTTAGGATTGAGTTTAGGTGGCATAGGGAAGGAGAGGCTCAGATATTTGCTTTGGAGGTACGACCTACACTTTTAGATACACAAAGAATTATAGTGGGTCGACCCAAAGATCACAGAACTTCGGGGAAAGGTGGAATAAGGGGTTAGCACTGATTTTGAAGTGGACCCAGAGGGAGTCTTAAGATTAAAAGGTAGATGGTGCGTACCGTCGGGTTAAGAGTTAAGAAATAATATCCTCAATGAAGCCCATAATTCTTGTTACACCCTACACCTAGGGGGAAATAAAATGTACCAGGAACTTAAGAAAGGCTATTGGTGGAAAGGGATGTAGCACGGTTTGTTTCTCAATGTTCCATTTACCAACAAGTTAAAGCCGAAATCAAAGACATGGGGGATTGCTATAGCCATTGCTGATTCCCAAATGGAAATTGCAGCAAATCACGATGGACTTCGTTACGACATTACCGAGGACCAGGTCTAGATACGAAGCAATATGGGTAATCGTGGACCGATTAACCAAATCCGCCCATTTCTTACCTATTAATATGACTTATTCATTGGAAAAGTTAGCTGGGATCTACCTACGGGAAATTGTGAGACTTGTGGGGTACTACGAAGTATAGTGTCTGATTGAGATCCCTGATTTGTATCAAAGTTCTAGAGAAGTCTACAACGAAGCTTTGGGAACTAAACTGCAGTTTAGTACAGCATATCACCCTCAAACGGATAGATAATCCGAGTGGACCATCCAAACCTTGGAAGATATGCTACGAGCTTATGTATTGGACTTTAAGGATAGTTGGGAGCGGCGTTTGCCATTAGTCAAGTTTGCTTACAACAACTATCACTCATCGATCAAGATGGCCCCGTATGAAGCTCTATATGGATGAAAGTGTAGGTCTCCATTGTATTGGGACGAGATAGAATGTAAGGCACTTAGGCTAGATTTTCTACAAGAGACAATAGACAAGATTGCCATTATTAAGCAACGAATGAAGGAAACCTAAGATCATAAAAAGAGCTGGGCCGATCTGAAGAGAAGGGAGGTGGAATTTGTGCTAGGAGAACATGTCTATTTAAAGGTCACTCCAGTTAAGGGAACTAGATGGTTTGGGATGAAAGGGAAGTTGAGCCCTAGATACGTAAGGTTATATGAAGTATTAGAATGAGTTGGAGAAGTGGCCTACCGTTTAGCTTTACTAGCTCAACTGTCAGGGGCTCATGATGTCTTCCATGTGTCGTTACTTCGAAAACACATTCTAGACCTTAATCGAGCATTGAGATGGATGTCCTAGCAATTCAACCAAACCTGATGTATCGAGAACATTTTATTCAGATTCTCGATACTCAATCTCGAGAGTTATGTAATAAGACCATTAGGTTCGTTAAGGTCTAGTGGAGTTGACACTTGGAACGAGAGGCTACTTGGGAGAAGGAAGATGAGATGAAGGAGAGATAACCCCAACTCTTCAGAGAACTAGGTACGTCCTAAAGTTTTGAAGACAAAACTTTTGAAGGAGGGGAGAATGTAATACCCGTGAACTTTAATTTCGTATAATAGCGGAATAATTAAAAGATTTTATTAAAAGTCTTAAAACACTCTTCGACTAGAGTTATAATAATAAAAATAAGCATATTAGAGGTAAACTATAAGAAAATTTTGGGTAAATGATGGAATAGGTTAAAATTATAGATCTAGGATTGTTAAATAGGAATTTCGAATGGATATTTGCACTCGGAATAATTAAATTAGCTTAAGCATAAAAATTTATAATAAATGTTAAAATCTTAAATTTTATCGAGACAATCGTGCTAGTAAAATTACCTTAGATTTTTTTTATAACTTTAATCTAATAAATTATTAAATAATAATAATAATAATAATATATAAAATATATATATATATATATATAAGGTGAGACCGTGGGGGACCATGGTCACTATAAACCAAAGAAAAAAAAAAAGAGAAACAGAGAGGAGAGAGTGACGCAGACGAAGAACGGGAAAAGAAAACAAAAGGTGAACCGAATAAAAAAAATCATAACTCGCAGTATGACCTCCCATCAATAATCCAAGACCACCTCTGTGTTCCTTAAGGTGAGTGAAACTCAACTAGACTAACTTTTCACGAAATGAAGTTCATTTTAAAAGTTATAGATAAAGAATAAATAAGTATAAAAATTAGTATTTTACTTAAAATTAGTTGTAATAGCTAAGAAAACAGTAGATAAAATGATCTAAACTATATATTTAGTATATTGATGTATTTTTTCCCAATTTTCTAGGTGAAGAGGATTTTGATTCGGAGATACCCAAAGTCTATTTCAAGTAAACCCCGATAAAATGAGACCGAGATAGGTAAGACTCATGATGTGTTGTATTATGTGTATATTATTGATTTTATGTATTTATTATGGATTTTGCTGCCTATATATATGTATATATATATATATACTATTCCGTATACTCTGCACATGTGTGGTTTTGACCTCTAGAGCGAGTAGCAACAAATATATATATAGACATATATATGTAAACCTTTGTGATTGGTGGAGCTGTTTTGTTGTGTGAGTAAGATTTATTTATTTCTTTTCCGTGTCTTCCTTCCCTATAGAGGCTGAGTAATAGACACAGATACATATATATATATAAGACGTTGCGGGCGTCGTTCTTCTTCCGAGGAGTGTATGTGAATATTATGTTGTTGGATTGTTCTGGACATGTTTCTCTTTTGCTTGCCATAAAACAAGGACTAGACATATATAAGTAGTAGGAGTTGGACGTGCGGTGAAGATTGATGCTTCCAGTTGTTGCTACTGTAAATGGGATCATATAGATACATATATATATATATATATATATAACATCGTTGTCTTCTCGGCTCTTACGCCATTGTGCGTGGAGCGTGTGTATGGCGTTCTTTTTCCCCTTCTTTTCCTGCTAATAAGTTGCTGGACCGTGCTGGACCTATTCTATTTGGCTTGCTGTGAAGGAGGAATACATATATACAAATATATAATAAGTGCTGGAAATGTTCCATTTTGCTTGCCGTGAAGGAGGAATAGACATATATATATATATATATATATACAAATATGTGTGTTTATGTGTGGTTTGGCAAGGCGTATGGGCTGCAGTATGTCGTTTACTATATGTATATATATGTGTTCGTCACAGCTGAAAGAGTGGCGTTGTTGCCGTGTCTGTAGTGTGTTCATGTTCCTATCAGTTTATGTTGTGTTGGTGAAAGATGGTTGCTGTGGGTGATCATGTATGTGTGTAGACATAGGCACTTTGACTGGAATGGAGATGGTTCAACCACCTTAGTCCTTTGTTGATGCTGGTCATTGGTATGGTTATCTCCCCTGCTGCAAATGGCGTGTAGGATTAAATGAATGTGTATATAATCTTAGGAGATTGTTGGCTGAATTCTGAGAAAGTATTCCTTCCGTGAGCTGCATGTATAGGAGGGAGAGTACATGAGAATACAAGATGGATTAGTGTTGTTTCCCACTGTTGCTAATGAAGGCTGTCAACTAAATATAATCATGCTTGCAAATAAAAGGTGGAAGTGGAGTTGAATAGTCCATTTGAGGATGTGGACTTTAGGTGGAATGGAGTACGAAGCAGAGATCATATGGGTGTTAATTTTTAGGAGTTGTATGATGAGGAATGGGATGAAGAGAGAAGACCCATAAATAAGGCTATGAGACAATATGTGAGGGTGTGTAAATGTAGAGTTTGTTTCCTTAGGGTGAATAGGTGTGAACTTGCAAATAGTAGGAAAGGATATCGCTGTATCACGTATAATGTTGTGGGTAGTAATAATCGATGTGAAGAATGTAACCAAAATTATAATGCGCATCACGAATTGTGAGGTAAGAAATCTAGGCTTTAATGAATCAAGTCTTTGCACTTGTATGAGCGTATGTGGTGCGTAAGTGAGATGGAAAGATAAGATGATGCATGTGATGCATGCCATGGGTCTATAGATATGAAGTAGGAAGAGTGATATTACAAAACCACAAATATAACATGCTTAGATCTACGGGAGATGTATATGGCCAAAGGAGGCATGGGAATCAAATTCAACATCTATGAACTAATGGTATCTATATAGGCATATTTAAGGATAAAGCATGGAATTATAGTCATGAAAGTAAAGTATAGAGGGGAAGCGAGGAAAGAGGAATGCAATAATAGAAGTTATATTAGTACCCTTTAGTTTAACAATCTATCATGTTAATTGCATGTGTATGTGTCTTCTTGTTTATGTTGAGTTATGTCTTGCTACTAGAGTGGGTTCATGTGTTATGATTGGTTGTTCGTATGTTGTCGAGTGCTCTTATACTGGATTTGATATGATCACCCTTAAACTTTAAATAAATTATGAAGTTTAATTAATAAACTAGCATGCATTGCATTAGACATTGCATGAGATTGAAGGCCATCACTACTACAGGATGCGCCAAAACGTGATCATGAGGATCGTTGTTTCGCTAAGTGCAAATTAAGTGATTAGGGGATTGTCGTGCCTTGATGGTTCTGAGTCTGGCTTGTCTCTTGAGGGTGTAATGCTTGGTGTATTGAGGCACTTCAGCTTGAAACATTAAAGCTAAGACATAACTTAATTAAGTGATAAGAATAATAAAGATGTGAGTAAGACCCGGGCACTGATGGTGGCTTTGAAATCCCCAACCCAAGGTCAAGGGGATGTAAACCCTAGACTTCACGTCTGTTACCGAAAGACCATGTGAGATGTTGCATTCATGTGATTGTTCATGCATAGTACTTGTTTGATAACTTGGTTGAATTTTGTTGTGTTTGTTACAACACTGAGAGATTACATCCTATCTCACTAAGCTTTAGCTTACCCTCCTATAGATTTTGCCTTATAAGTAGGGACTACCTAAACTTCATGATGAACTGACGAACTAAGGTGAGTACTGGTTGCGCCAATGGTGGGCACAGTTTTGAAAAGGACATGAGGCCTAGATTGAATGTAGACATCTTTAGGTTGGATCTTTTATTTTGTAATTGATAAAGATTTAATTGAGTGACCTGTTATGGTTTAGGTGTACCTATAGTGGTGTAATGGGACCCATATGATGCCCAGAAATATGTTCTGTAATTAATTATCTCGTGAATAGGGAATACTAGTACTCTGATGAATAGGTAAATGTTGAAGATGAGATGTTTTGTGTTTGCTTAACAAGGGGTTAAGCGATCGTGGCGGGTTGTCACGAGGGGGCCTTGGAGTGCGGCGTGACATGGAGAAAGCGAGAATTGAAGACGAAAAAGGGTGAGGAAAGGAGAGGAAGAGCGGGAAGATGAAGTCAAGAGGGTATTGATCTTGTGTATTTGTGTAGGTGAAACTTGTGTGTACGTGTGTGTATGATGTTATTATGATGGAGGTAAGCATGTGTGTGTGTAAAGGATGGCCGTATGTGTGTAGTGTTGGAAGCGTGAGTGGGGATGGAAACCGGTAGAGAGGATGGGAAGCTCTGTTGGTAAAGAAGTCCAGGAAAGGAAGGAAGCAAGTGTGTATGTATGTGAAATTGAACGGAAAAGAAGAGATATTATTGGTATAGAAACGGCGACTCAAGTAGCTTAACCAAGTGATCAAGTTATAAAAGGAAGTCTTAAAAATGCATGCGTGCCGTTGATGAAATGATTATGTCTACGAGTGAGTGTGGAGAAGATATATAATTATAAAATTATGAAGTACTAATGCAAAACGAAGAAATTATACTAAAATACTAAATTAGGTATAAGTAAAATAAAAACGAACCTTACTTAACACCTTTAACTAAATTAAGACTCGACTTAGATTCTAGACATTTATCTTATTTTATTTTATCTTATCATTAGGTAAAGGGATTACATGTCAGAACCACTCGACAACAACTAGAATTAAGATGACCATAAACAAGTGAGTGAGAAACTCTATGATAAGCTACAGTGTTTTGTTTAATTGTGATATATTATGTATATGTATACTTTCTTGCTAGGCTACAGCCGTAGTTGTTGTTATTTTTATTATTTTGGAGTTAAAGGTGTGTAAAATGTGAAGTTATGCTGCGGTGTACATGTAGTGTGAGCTATGGTGTGTGTTATTATTGTTGCTACTGTTATTGCTACTGTTACTATTGTTATTGCTGAATTTGTTGCTACCTTTGTTGCTGCTGCTGCTAAATGGAGGGCTGTTGTGAGCGTTTGTGTGTGTCTATGAAGGTTTTTACAGCAAAGTGGAGGTGATATGGGGTGAAAGGTGTGCTGGGATTGTGTATCTTGTATGTGTACAATTTGGCCTGTGAGTGTAGATATGTTTATGTCATTGCGAGTTGTTTTAACCGTATATATATGTGAGTGTGCATATGGTTAGAGAATGTGTGTGTGTGCAAGATGGTGAGTGAGTATTAGGAGAATGGAGAAATTTCAAGAAAACTAGGAAAACATATTTTTCAACCTTAACCTCTAACTAAGCTAAAAATACATGCATATATAGATAAGTACAATGGTTAGATAATATATAGTTATATATATCTTTATACATGATATATGTTGGTTCATGTGAATAGGACTTGTGATTTTACATTTTTACAAATTTTGGGATTTGATTATTGAGGATGTTGGAAGAGTACATCCTTAGTTACCTTGTTTAACTTTCGAGTGTGTGGAATGGAGCACTTGAGAAGTGTCAATGAGAAAGAGATGTCGAGGAATGAGGACTGTAAGTCAATCCTGAGTGGTAGATTTGACGTTTAAGTGAAATGGCATAGAGGTGTCGAGAAATGAGAACTATAGCTCAATCTTGAGTGGTTGATTTAACGGTCGAGGATATTTGAATTATATTACACTATTATTTAACTAAAGTTTTGTGTCTAGCTTGATCATTTCTATTCAGTTGGTTTGGCTTTCCTTGCTTTATCTATGATGTGAAATGCATGATCTCTTTTTGTTGTGGTAAATGTGAATATGAGGTATAACGGATTTGCTTGTGGGATTTCACTTGGTTCCTATTGTTTATCCTTGGAATTGTATTCTTTAAATGCTTGATAGTTTACTTTATTGCCTTGAATGTGGATTGGCTTGTGATTATATATTATTCTATCACTTCGAACTAATTAATTAAAGGATTGGATTTAACTAAAATTAGACATGCATTTACATGAGACATTGTATGAAATTGAAGGCTATCACTGCTACAAGGCTTGCTAGAAGTAATCAGAGGATTACTGTTCCGCCAAGTGCAAACTAAGTGACTAGGGGATTGTCACCCCTTGACGGTTCCAAGTCCAGTCGGTCTTCGAGGGTGTTGGTCAATGCATGAGGCACGGGAGTGCTCAGTGTATGAGAAACTCGAGCTGATGATATCAAAGTTAAAAGATATTTAAATTATCAAAGTGACAAGATAATTAAACTAGGTAATGAGACCTAGGCACTAATGGTGGCTTTAGAATCCCTAACCCAAGGTTAAGGGAGCGTAAACCCTATACTTCATGTCGGTTACTGAAAGACCACTTGATATGCTATATTCATATGGTTGTTCATGCATAGCATATGATTTGATAACTTGATTTGAAATTTCTTGTACATGTGTAGCATTGAGAGTATCGCACTCTCATTCACTGAGCTGTAGTATGCTCACCCCTCTATAGACTGTTTTGTAGGTAAAGATCTTAAAAGCTTGGGATGGGATAAGATGCAAAGTGTCAAGAGTTTTTGGAAGTCGAGAATGATAAAGTAAGGATTATAATTGGTAGGCTATCTAGATGAAATGCCATTTTAGGACCTTGAAGTAAAATTTGAATCTATGAGACTTAAGGTTTTATTCCTTTTACTAGTTGGTAGGGGATTTCGACTCTCTGCGATTTTGGTTGATCGTGGGACATGGAATCCATAGTTATATTTTTATTATATGATTATATGTAATATGATTAGTCATAAATGTAATTAATTATTTAGAGTCTTGCAATCTCTGACTTATAAAATGGTTATCATGTAGCAGGTGTACACATGCCATGATAGCTTTTAGTTGAAACTCCTAAGCTCCCTTTCGGGCATGACAGACTTGGAAGTATAGAAAAGAACTTTGTTTGAATCTCATTGGTGACATCTAAACTAAGTTCTTTTCCTTATTTCCCATGTCCCATAAAATGATCGAAAAATTCTTTTTGTGTCATGTGAACTAGGTGTCTATTCACATCTTTCTATGCAAGGTATGTAAAAAGTCCATGTGAGAGACTAATAAGACATAATCGAAGACATTTCATTCAGATGAAGTATGTAAGATTTAAACTAAGTGTTATCTATAGAATTTTGTATATCTGCTTTTAGCTTGTGATTTTTTATTAAATCGTTGTGCCATTCCAAATAACTAGACATGATTTATCATAATTAGAGATTATGATTTGTTCTTTATTGAATCTAATGTTTGAAAAAAATTTGAAGGACAAGATCCAAGAGTTCTATTTCTTAAGAGAAGGTGTAATCAAGTATGTTGTTTAAGAACTAATTAAATACCATGAGTTGTTTCCTAAAGGTGAATTTTATCATGAAGCTTTTGCATATCTTACTCCCTCTTTTGTCCAAAACTCAAAAAATACCAAACTTTGTGTGGTGTATAGGAACATTAAGATTGCTATCATTGTTCCTAAGACTTAATTGTATCCTAAGAGATGCATAAGATAATAGAAAACTTTGTATAGGATGTATAAAACTCTTTAAGGAGAGTGATTTAACTTGTTGCAATAGTTTTTTTTTTAAAAAAAAATTTATGTGTTAATTATATTAGATTTTGATACTAATTACAAATGAAATATAATTGTTAAATTGCAAAATTTAAAACACTAATAAATGTGTAAGTATCCTAAAAATGTAATTATGTAATATTTGTTATAAAATATAATTAAGGACAAAAGCATAAATATTATAAGAAATATGAGGGTCAATGGGTCATTTTGTAAGTAGAGTATAAATACCCCACTTTAACCTAGAGCACCTCCTTTTGCCATTTATATAGTGACAAAACAAGAGAAAGAGGAAACACTCTTTGGAGAATTGTAAGGCGGATTAACGATTCTCACAAAGGTTAAATTGAATTCACTAGGTAAGGATTTTGATGGTAGAATTTTATTTAAGATTATCGAATTGAGGGATTTAAATTGATTTTCATTATATTGTTCAGCTGAATTTAGATCGAGGAAGGGATAGAGCGAGCAAGGAAATTTCATGTTATAGGATTAAATTAAATCTAGGATCAAGGAATTTGGAATTAGGAAAAAATTAGAAAAGAAAAATTAGGATTCGTGAAGAATAATAGGGAATACAGTCAAGTATATGCTTGTGTACTTGCCTGTACTGGAATGAATGTGTGTACGAAAGGTATATAACCTACGACACGATCGTGTACTTGCTTGTACTAGAATGAATGTGTGTACGAATGGTATATAACCTATGACACGACTGGGTAGATTCCTTAGAATAGTGTGACTTCCTATTTCCCCATATCACTTTTGAAAATGTATGTACATTCTAAATTGTTACAAAAGACTAAATTGTCAATATTTATGGTCTTTTTAGCAATGGATTTGGGCTTTCAACAACGCTTCAAGGGTTATTTGGATATCTTAAAAAATTATGGGAATATAAAGTCATATTTTAGTATATTCAATCACATGTAAATGAAATTACAGAGATTAATTAACAATTTATGAAAGAAAGCGTACGTTCTTTTGTAGTGTCTATAAGTTACTATTTCCATGCCACTATAATTATTATTTTTTGTTATGTTTAAACATCATAAATTTAGCTAAACAGATATGTTAAATGTCACTAATGTTGTGACTTGTTGAAATTTTGAAAGCCAAAAAACATGCATAATTGTAAATTTGCATTTTTTAAATGTCACCAATATATTAACTTCAGTGATGTTTAAATGTTGTCAATTTAGTGAAAGAGTAGTGTTTAAATGTCACTAATGTTGTCATTTCTTCATAGTTTAAAAGGTGGGAAATATATAAAATTGCAAATTAGCGATATTTAAACATTACATATATGTTAAATATAGTGGGGTTTAAAAGTTGTGCATTTATTCAAATAGTACCATTTAAATGTTGCTAATGGTGTCATTTTTTGACATTTTGAAAGGCAAGTAACATGTATAATTGTAAATTTATGATGTTTAAACATCATCTATATGTTAAATTTAGTAATGTTTAAAAGTCACTAATGTAAATTATTAGTAAAATATAAATGTCACTAATATATATATATATATTGCTAATTCTATAAAGGCACTAATATGCATAATTATAGTCTCATGACACTTAAATGTTACCAATAAAATAGATTCATTTATGTTTTAATGTCACGCAATATAAGACTTATAGCCATGTTTTTGTGTTTTGGTGATGTTTATTTTTAAAAGTTGAGTACCTAATACATTACATGCTTTTGGTGACACATATTAGCCATGATTATTATACGTGATGAAATGTTTTTAGCGATATTTATTTCAAGTTCATCGATATTTATTAAACGTTGCCAAAACCCAATTTTGTTGTGGTGATTTAACTAATAGCTTAAGGTGTATTTATAATTATCCCTGAATTTATTTTTCCTTTTGCATTGGCTTCCTTTAATGTTAATCTTTTCCTATAATTAAAATATTTAAGCAAGTTGACAATGAAAATAAGACTCTTATTTGTTGGATTTGTTTATTATTTGCTAATTAACCAAAGTAAATAAACATAAATGCAGATACATTAAGGAAAAGGCTAAGTTAATAAAATTATGAAGCTTTACTTGAAAGCACACTAGCTGCGTCATGGGAAGAAATGTCAAACAACAGATTGAGCTAAACAAAGGAGGAGTAAAGAAAATTATTATTTAATTTTTAGAAAGCAAATCAAATAAGAAATATGTGACAATAAAGGGCAGCTCTTAGCTTTTTCAGGCCATTTAGACCCTACTCTATTGCTAGGAACATTAAAAAATAAAATAAAATTCTTGACCAATTCTATGCTTAGATAAGTGTCCATACTTACTGGAAGAAATGTCAACAATTGATTGAGCTAAACAAAGGACTAAAGAAAATTATTATTTAGTTTTTAGAAAGAAAATCAAATTAGAAAAGTGTGAAATAAAAAAGGGGCAGCTCTTAGCTTTTCCACGCCATTTAGACCCTACTCTATTGCTTGGACCATTAAAAAAAAAAAGTTACTCTTGACCAATTCTATGCTTAGATAGGCGTACCTACTTATAGGAATCCTATTTTCCTAAAGAATGAGAATGTCATTATTTTGTTTCATAGTCAAAATTAAAAAAAAAATAATAATATCATTCTATAAGAGTTTCATCAGTAGAATTTTATTTCTTTTTAAACTTATCATTAAGATGATATTTTCCTGAAATATACCATTCAGTAAAAAAAATTTCTCATCAAGACCAACACTAGCACTACAATTATTATCACCACTACTAGTAGCGTTGCATCAATTTAACAATTCCACTATTGTATTCACCATCATCATACCTTTATTATCATATTACTAGCACCACCACTTCTGCTATCATCTAACCATAAGTATCATGATCACCATCTTAAAATAATAGGATTCTTTTTCCATTCGCTGTGATTTTGATTGAGAAACCAATTCCAAAGACCAAGCATGGCCTCACGTTAATTTCACACCATGGAAGCATACTTTTTAGAATCTCTTGGGTTTGACCGCCTTAGTTTTATGTTGTTTTCAATTCTATCTTAGGTTTTCGAATTGAATTTTTCCAACAGGTTTCTTAAAATTTGTTGATTTGGATATTTTTAAATTTTAGAACTTACATGCCATAATAACATAATGGAATTAATGTAAAATCCTAAAAATTTCGAAAAACTATATAAAAATTTAAGAAAATAAAGAGAATAATAAATACTTCTAAGTCGAGGTAGCGAGATGAACAATTTCGTAATGTTAGAAACTTTGAGAAATGTATGACAAAAATTCGAATATCTAAATGCATAAATATTATAATATTTTGTGATAATAATAGGTTTTAAAAATTTAAACAATTAGAAGAATAAATTCTTCGAAACATAATTTTCAAATAATATTAGGTTAAATAATGAAATTAATTTAAATTATAGATCTAGGAATTTTAAATTTAAATTTAGAGTGAATATTTATATTTGGGATAATTAGATTAGCTTTGATGTAAGCTTTCGTAATAAAATGCTAAAAATATAAAAATTTAAAGATATCTTTATACGCATGCGAAATATATATAAAAAAAAGGATTTTCAAATCTGCCGCCATCCCATCTGCCCGTTACGTCAAGAACAGGCGGCAGCAGCAAACCACTAGGCAGCGTTAGCAGCCATCCTGTCCTACCCCCTTCCCCCTCTTTCCTTTCCTTTTTTCTTTTCTTTCTTCTTCTTCTTCTTCCCTACTTCCTTCGTTCTTCTTCTTCTCCTTTGTTCTTTTTTTTTTCTTTCCTCCAACGTGGTGTCTTCCCTTCCCAGTTGTCCCTGCCTTACGTTTCCCCTTCCTTCGTTCTTCCTCTCTATCGTCTTCGTATTCCCTTGATGCCATGCCGTCCCCCTTCGTCCCTCTCTCCGTCACACCCTCTTTCCACTCCCACTCCGACTCCACTTGGTTGATGACTTCCAATTAGCGATCACTTAAGGTGACAACTCTCTTGAGATTTGGTTTGTGTTTTCTAGGTTTGTGGGTGGTGCTGCCAGTTGATGAACCTTAGGTGGCCTCAGTCGAAAGTCCCATCGCTCATGTGGTGTTGTGCTAGGCTCGAAAGACGACAATGGGGGCAGCTAATCTCATCAAGCATGGATGGCTCAACTCTAGGAAAGCAACAATGGCAACAGCAATGACGACGATGGCAACCATGACAACCACATAATGACAACAGCAGCAAAAGCTGAAGAAGAAGGGGAGTATGTGTGCATGTGCTTGAGGTGGAGGAGCTGCTCGGTGGTAACCATGTGGGTACGTGTGTGTGCGAGGAGGAAGACAACAGCAACAGCAACGACGATCTCAATTGTGGTAGTAACGGTGACTCCAATAGTGGCTGCAACAATAACAATGGCGACAATAATGAACAGTAGCAACAGCGGCCCCAACCGCAGTGACAGTAATGACCATAATGACCACAACTGCAGCAACGGTGACAACAACCACAGCAGCAATAACAACCACGTTGACTAGGGAAAGGGGAGAAGGAGCAAGGTGTGTGGTGTGTGTACGGGTCAAGAATGGTATGTGAGGATGTGTGTGTGTGGGTGAAGGTGTCGTATGTGTCAAGAAAGGAGAATAGCAATCGCAACAGCAACCGCTAGCGACCGCAACAACAATAGCAATAGCAACCGCAACAACTGCGTTCTGGAGGAGAAAAGAAGAGGGGAAATGGGAGGAAGATAAAGACATATTTATGTATGTATACAAATGTATGTTGGATAGTAAGGAAGAAGAGGAAATGGGAAGGTGAATCTAAGGGAGAAGAGGGAATTGTGTGAAGATAGTGAACGTGTGTGCGAGCGTGTATGTGTGGTGTACATGTGTGTACACAGTATGTGTGTATATGTGTGAAATGGTGTATAGATATGTGTGTGTGGATACAGAAGATGGGTGTGATGTATATGGAGATGTTTATATGTGTAGATGATAGTGCATGGTGTGTGTAGGGATGTGTGTAAGTGTAGGTGATGGTATGTAGTGTGTGTAAGTGTAGGTGATGGTATGTAATGTGTGTATAGGTATATGATAGTGTGGTGTGAGGGTGTGTGTATGTGTAAGGAAGGAGGAACCATGTGTGTGTAATGCTTGTGTGTATGTACGTATGTGCATGATGTGTATGTGGCGTGTGCAGCATGTGTGTGTATAAAGGTGTATGGTGTATGCGGGATGTGTGTGTGTAGGATGATATGTGGTGTGTGTGAAGGGAGTGTAAGGATATGGATGGTGTGTGGTGTGTGCGATTTGTATGCGTGTGTATGGATTGTCATGAGGCATGTGAGCGTGTGTGTATATATGGAAGTTCTGGATATGTGATATGCATATGGAACTTGAGGATGGTGTATGTAGGATATGTATGTATGAGTATGAGATGATGTGTGGGGTGTGAACATGTGTGTGTGGCTATGGAAGATGAATGTAGTGTGTGCGAAGTATGTGGGTGTGTGTGTATTAGTGGTGTGAAGTGTATGTGGAGTATGTGTGTCGGCGGTGTGAGAAGTGAACGGAGAGTGTGTGTATGTGTGCACTAGTGGCGTGTGTGTATGTAGACTTGAGGAGAAAAGAGGATAGCAAAGTGCAGTTGTATGTACGTGTAATCAAGTGTGTGGTATGATTATATATATGTATGTGTAGGTACGTGCATGGTGTGCGGAGTGTGTATGTATATGGATAAGAATATGTGGGGGTGTGTACGTGTTGTGTGGGAAAGGTCGATGTATGTAAAGTGGAAGCGTGAGTGATGATGAAAACTAGTAGAAAGGATGGGGAACCCCATAGGTGGAAATATTAACAAAGGAGAGAAGAAAGAAGGTGATACAAAACCTTTAAAGACTATTAAATCCTACGAGTTGTCCTACAAGTAGTTCGTTGGAAGATATTAGAGAAAAATTGATAAAACGAAAGGTTCAAAGATGCTTCATGGAAAGGAGAAGTGTTTATGATGGCATAGATGGTGAAGAAGATGATTCAAGCAACATCCAAGATGATGGCCTGAGGGATATTTGGAATGAAATGGATTTCACAATGGAATGTTCAAAGGATATCGAGGAAGATCATTCTTAGCTAAATACCCTAATGCAAGACCTTTAGTTGTCCTTTCTAAGGGTATCTTGCATACATGGAAGAAGGAATTCCTAATTTGGCAGATCGAAGACATTCCATTGCTCGACTTCTACATAATGAAAGCAGACAGTCGATCACAGTAACTTGGGGTATTGGAAGCAATGATTCATAGGAAGATCGTTCCTTTTGGAACCCTGTATCAGAATCAAGTTGAAGAAGTGTTCAACATTTTTGTTCGCTTAAAGTTCCTTAAGGAGGAGACTTCACGCTTTGCCATGAAACGCAAGATGAGCATAGTACACATATTAGGAGTTGGAAGGTTACTAAAGTCAAGTGGAGATGCGACTTTCTATGATTGGGTTGAGGAAGCATCGCAGAAGGACATTGATTTCAAGAGGAATGCAAAGGGGTTACCTATTAGAATTGCTCGATTCTGGCTAGGACTACGACGACCCTAAACAGGTGAGTGGGAAACTTAATGATATGTTACCATATTGTATCATATGTTGAATGTTATGTATGTGAAATTGCTATTTGTTATATTTGCAGTTGATTGTGATTATTGATAAGTTGAGTTATGTAGTGGGGATTAACTAGTTAGGAAAGAAGTTGTAAAGTGTAGAGGAACGAATGGTCCGAGGGTATAGATGTCATTACCTTAGCAATAGCACTTAACACCATATTGCTAGTGCTATTAGCATAAGCCTAACCCATGATTCAAAAATCGTTTTCTTCAAATCAAACCAAAATATAGAAACCTAACTTTTCCGTTTATAGCTACCGAGTAGGTGTGCTTAGTTGGAATAGGGTGTATAGATATCATTATGTATACATGTTAGAGTTGGTTCCCGAATGTGTATATATATTAGGCAAGCTTATTTTTCTATTATATCTATATAATACACTTATGAAAACAACCATACAAATCATGAGTATAACCTTGGTTTTTACAACTTAACGATCATATTTTCTTGCCCTCTTAAGTACATAAGGGAAAGTGTCTGGTAAATGGTCCTTAATTAAAGACGTGTCACGAACATATATATATATGTAGATATGTATATGTATATATTACACACAAATGTCTTGAGGACATCAAAAAGGAAATACGAGATGACTTTATGGCTCTCGTAAGTGAGAATGATAGAGCACTTGAGAAGTGCGATGACACAGAGGTGTCAGATAAGATGATGTAAATCAACCCTAAGTGGTTGGTTTGATATTTAAAAGAAATGGCATAGTGAGGTGCCAAGTTAAATTAATTTATTATAAAATTGGGTAAGTCTATGTCCACGGGGTCTGGCTTCAATGTTTGTCTTAAGTGATAAGAAAGGCATGATCTGTGTTTGTTATGATGAGTGTGAAATGAAATGCTTGATAGTTTCTTCATTATTTGAATGAGAATTGATTGTGATTGTATATATTGTTTGGACACTTTAAATCAATTAATTAAGGGAGTGGACCTGATTAAAAACCTGACATGCATTTCCATGAGATATTGCATGAGATTGAAGGCCATCATTACTACAGGGCTCGCCGGGGTAATAAAGAGGATTACTGTTTTGCTAAGTGCGAATTAAGTGATTAGGGGATTGTCGCGCCTTAACGATTCTGAGCCGATCGGTCCTTGAGGGTTTTGCTCCGTTTGGTGTAGAGAGGTACGGAGTGTTCATTGTTGAGTTAAAAAGATATCATAATTAACAAAGTGGTAAGATAAATAAATCGGGTAATGACCTGAGGATGGTGGTTTTGGAATCTCCATCCTAAGGTCAAGGGGAGTGTAAACCCTAAACTTCATGTTGTTTACGGAAGACCATGTAAGATGCTGCATTCATATGGTTGCTTATGCATAGCATGTGTTTTGATAACTTAATTTGAAATTGCTTGTGTGTACGTAGCATTGAAAGTGTTACCATCCCATTCACTAAGCCATAGTGTGCTCATCCCAACGCACTCTTTTGTAGGTAGTGATTATGAAAGCTTGGGATGGGATAAGATGTAAAGTGTTGAGAGTTTTAGGAAGATCGGAACAACAAAGTAAGAATTGTGAATGATAGATTTACTTAGATGAAATGTTAGGACCCTCATGTGACTAGAATTTGAAATTGAGAAACCTAGGGTTTATCCTATTTTACCGATTGGTAAGGGATACCGATTATCTGTGATCATAGTTGACCGTGGGATACGAGATCCATAGTTGTATTTTATTATTTAATTATATGCAATATGATTAGTTATAAATGCAATTATTTATTTAGAGTCTTACGATCTCTGACTCGTAAGACGATTATTATATAACAGGTACACACATGCCATGATGATTTTAGTGGATACTTTTAGGCCCCATTTCGGGACGTGACAATTAAACCAAAAGATAGAAAACACGAGAAAAACCTAGACCTAATACGTGAGAAAATATTCTCATAAGAGTGCTTTAGCTTTATGGTAGTTAAAAGAATTCTTCAAAGTCTTGGTGGCATTTGTTTTGCTAGAAAATGTTTTGGTTTATTAATATCGGCTATTTATAATCCTCAAATATTATGGCGCTAATATCTTCTTCTTCTTCTTTTTTTAATTCGGGCCCTCTACCAATCAAAGTGGTTGATACTTTAAGCATCCCATGTAATTAACTTGTAAAGAACCCTTGAGTTGGTTTTTCTGATTCTAAAGCTAAAGTTACAAGCGCACTACATTACTTTTGTATATCTATTACTCTAACCAATAATATGTAGGAAGAGGAAAGTTAAAAGCAAATATGCCTAATTTATAATAATAACTTTAATTATCAGCATCATTTTGCATCATCAAAGAACCAATTCATAATCTATCTTTCGTAACTTAATTTACATTTATGTCAGTATTAATAAAGATTTTATATGCTCAAATTATGTTACTGCTTAGCCCATCCCATCACATAGTGACGTCTATGATAGAGAGTAAAAATTTAGAAAAATATCAGATATTTTTCATATACAATAATATGTGATTGATAGTATACAGTTTATGGATAGGAAAACTTGGTCTCTATTTATCACCCTAGATTCTTGTAATAATTAAATTGAATGATAAGGATTTAATCATAGTTAACCTACTAGGATATAAACAATTCCGATTTGGTCCACACACATGGATTATTTATAATAATAACCATAAAAACCAACATCAATTTACATCATCAAAGAATCAATTGATAGTCTATCTCTGGTAACTTGAATTGGTTATAGCTATGTCATTATTGATAAAGTTTCCCATCCTCACCTTGTGTTCTTGCCCATCCCTTTTGATCACATATTATCATATTCATATATGAGCAAGAAAGTAAAAGTTTGAATACACATTCAATACTCAATTTATATATGGCAATATGCAATTGACAATGACTTAGACATAAACTCTATTTGGAGATAGAAAAACTTGATCCTTATGTATTGCTCTAAATTCTGTGAGTAATTAAATTAAATATTGAGGATGTGAACCTAGGTCACCTATGAGAACTATATAAGCACTTCCCTTGTGGTCCTTACATTCATGGCATTACTCATTTATCTTCCATGCAATGTAATTAGAGTAAGTACTTTATGGGAGGAAAATGAGAGTAAAGAGCTCTCCTCGCTCCTATGCTAAGGAGAGATGAGGGGTTGCCACAGCTGCTAGTTCATGAATACCCTTATCATGCACACAAGAGTTATCGCCAGTCAATATATATATATATATATATATATTTATTGGCGTAGCAGTGCTGGTTAAGGGTTTGCATGAGCTTGGAGATGAGGTTGCCTTGATCCTTTTGGTATTGGAGTGAAGGGAGCTCTTACTTCTAGAGCCTACCCAAAAATTTATAATGCATAAATGATCATATAATCAAGCCTCTCTTCTATATGGCTTTCTTGCTTTGATTTAGTAGTATTTCATTCATACTTTTGTGTAATCATATTTGAACGATCTATTGGCAAGTTAGTTTGTATGTGAAATGATTTTTATCCTCTTTGAAGAACAAATAAATATGGAACTGGGTTTATTTCCTTTATCTCAATAGCTTTGCATGTAGGTGTATGAAAATTTTGTTGCTCTGTTTGATTTATTTTTAGAAATTCTACGAAATTCTATGATGTTTTAGGGATGATAATGATAGGAATGTTCAGTCCATCATTTGATCATTGAGATCGTTGATAGAAATTAATGTAATCCGAATCCTAATGATTAAATGATGGATCAAACGGCTTATTAATGAGACGTAAAAGGGAGAAAAATAGGGAAAAGGTTTAGAGAGTTTAATTGTTTTACATTCGTATAATCTCCCATTATAAAAAAAGAGAAAGATAAGGAAAAGTTTCAATCATTGTGTTATGTAAGTATGAAACAATAATAATAAAATATGTGTAAGCTAGTTGGAATAATTATCATTAATCATGAAGGAAACCTGGCATGCATCATATTGACTGTTGCATCATCTTCATATTGATTCAGAATTGTTGACTTCTTCTCGAAATTTCACTTGAAATGATTGCAATTTCTTTTTCTATGTACTTGACGATTTGATTTTACGATTTTACTTGCTCATCAAAACAGCCCAAACTGCCACATTCCTCTTTTAAACAAATAACGTGTAAAGTACTAACACTACTGTTGACGATTAATTTTTCAAAAGTTTGACTTTTAACTTTGATACGTTGTAGGTTGGAGAAAGTGGATGTAAGTAAAATGAGACCAATGCTTCAGGTTTAAGATACTATGGTAATTGAGCGAAGCTCCTCCAGTCAAGCATGGCCATCTTCACATTGGAGGAACATGATCGATCCGCATTGCGAATATATATTGATGGAAAAATATACAAGTATGGGCTACTATTTGATATTTAATCTATATAATTTTGTTTTTAACATATGTGATGTGGTTAATTTGATAATTACTATAGAATATATCCTCATTCATGGTTGACACTTTTACTTACTGAAACCTATCAGAATGATGAACCAGTTAATTAAATAAAGATAGACAAAAAGACAACGTGGCAATTGTAGTTAATTAGGATGTCCTTTTCTCTTATAGTATTACAAATTCGGCATTGGGTATAAAAAGTTCAAAGTTCATCACTGGAATTTGAGTTTGTCAGGAAGAGTAATGGAGAAAATGTATTAGCATTCCTATTCTCTCTATTTACACTTTCATCTCCTTTATCGTAATATTCATAACATTTTAAATTCATAACAATTCAAGACAATGGAGACCAAAGTGTAAGTAAATTTATCCATGTTGAGATATTAGTTGACGAAATCTACACAAATTTAAAATACAGTGAACATAATTTATTGGAACATAACACAGACACACTAGTTATGGAACCTTCAATTACCCTCAAAATTTCATCCCCTAATACTCTTTCTTATGTTTAAGTTTTTTCCCCCAAAACTGATAAGGTCTTTAATTCATGATTGCAGCAGCCTTTGATAGGTTTCTTCAATTAAAAATAAGCTTTAAGGGCTTAACTACACATAGGATCATATTTTAGACAATACCCTACTTAGAAAGGTCTCCATTAGTTGAGCTAAATCTTGGATGTTGATAAGTTGTAACAGCAACTCTGTTTTTAGCAGGTTTCATGCCCTTGCAAATGATATTTCAAACTCATCTAATGATTTGTGACTAATACCTAGATAGCATTTGGTTGGTGAAATTGAATAATATAAATAGAATATGATAGCATGTACAATAAGAATATGACAACATAATTCTCTTATATTATATTTAGTTTATATAGTATAGGATATGAATTTTTATAATGATATAGGCTTATTCTTTATGTTAACGTGAAAACTCACTGAAAGAACTCTAGCATGGACATAATAGCAAAATGAACAATAATAATATAGGGTTATTTTTTGGATTTTGAAATATACTTATTCTATTTGGTAAAATAAATTTTTGTATCATAAGATATATGATATAATTTTTTTTTCAGTTTCTTCCAATGCCATAAGGCCTCTTTTATCTAGTGACATGATTCACTATACAAATGAAACATAAGATTAAGGATTTTGTCTAATCCAATATCATAAAATAATGGCAACCAAATGCTATCTTAAACTTGTAACTAAGGAAACTCCCAAGATAATTCACTAAATATCATGTTTCTAGGAATAAACACTTGCATAACTAAATACTTTGATTTGCATGTTAATTGAATCTACAAATCAAATTTGATACTAAAAAATGAAAATAGACATGATATATTGTAAAACATCAAAGCAATAACTCTCCACCATTTAAAACATAGCTTTTAAGTTCTAGGTGAAAAAATTTCACAAACACTTTTGTCTTCTCATCTCTTTCCAATTGAAATTTCATAATATCACTGTACAAGCAATTGAAGTCATGGAAAAGCATTACAATTTGAAGCAAGTCATGTATCTCTAAATCTTTCGTATAAATTCCAAATTGCACCAACATATTAAACCATCATAACTTCGCTGGCCATGGAAAAACCTCTACAACTAATACAATCAATCTTTCACATTTTTATGGTAATACATTACCACATTCTAAGCAAATTAGCAAGATAGAACTATTGTTTCTTAAGTTTAGAGCTAAGCTCTTTGATTTTATAGATTAAGAAAGAGTGTATTCCAATAGTATGTGGATACTTTAATTTGGTTTTATTTTGGGAGTTCACAGTTCATTCGTTCTATAAGTAAAAAAAAAACATAAAATTAAGCTGTAAAACAAGAATAATGGTACTAACATAAAATTGTGCCTCTAAAACTGTGTTCTCATGAATCACATACTACCATCCAACATAAATATTTAATTTAGAAACTATTTTTTTTTCTACACACTGCAACATAAATTGGCTGAAATAGGTAAATATAATGAATGGGGACTAACTAGGAGCAGGTATAAGGTGGGTAGGATATAAGACTTTACCTATACTTGACCTTATAAGATATAAGTTTTTAAATTTTAGAACCAGAACCTATCTTATAATACCTTGGAATCACCATGTACTCTATACTTTGTAAAACCTACATGATATAGGGTATTTTGTGAAAACTATAAATATTATCTTTCTTCCTATAAATTTTAAGTTTATATGATATTGAAAAATTAACTTACACATGATATTACAAGTCCTTTATATGCAAAACTCATATAACCTATATTAAAACCTATAAAATAAAAAAGTAATTTTTTATCTTTTCATTATTTCAAGTTTACACGATTTTAATGAGTAAATAGGAAAGAATAAGGAGAAAGAATGGAAAGTATAAAGTTGGAGAGGAAAATGGGGAGAAACAAAGAAAACAATGGAAAAGGTAAAGCAAAAAATGCGATATTAGTTTAACTATTTAGATTATTAATTTATGGACCTAAGCTCCTTCAATTTTTATTTTACTAAAACACTTACTAGGTGAAAAATATAATATTATTATTTATTTATTAATGATATTTAATAATTTTTTATAAAACGGGTATATGATACCTTAGAATCTATATTCTATATATCTTAAAGTATAGGTTTTGGGATGAGTACATGATAGAAAAATCTTATATCTATATCTTATCTTGTGAGAAAGAGCTATAAAAAATTTATATTTGGAATTTATTCTATAAACTATCTAATCTAGTAGATATGGATAAATATCTTGTAAGTTAGGTTTACCTAGCTCACCCTTAATAGGTCATTGAAATTATAATGATAAACATAGTTGCTCATTATTAGGAGTTGCAAAAATTATACAGAAGAAAAACTCGTTTACATTGATGTCAAAATATCTTTTTAACCATTTCTGCTTTCACGCCACCCCACCCCCCAACTTTCTTTATCACATTCAATAATGACATTAACTACCAATACCCACAGATCACCGTCCACTATTGTCGCCTCTCACTTCTACTACTTGCTAATAATATTTAATATTTATAAATATTGGGTTATAACATAAAAATAGTATTAAAATACATTTTCAAAGAACAATATGACATCAAGTCTCACCTTTTTTATTTTCTTGTACTTAATATTGTTACTCAAAACAACAACATAAACATGCCAATCATTACCATATAGGATCATACTTCACGATATAAAATGATACACCAAGATATGTCATCGCAACCATCATGATGCTAGCGAAAGAGCATATTTACATGTAGGATTTAATAATCTTACCTTATAGCTAGGACATTATAAAAAAAAAATTATGAAGTTGCCTCGACCCATTTACTTGGTGCTTTAATTTGAGCGATCGTTCCCTACGAGCCAGCTACCCTTTACCTTTCTTTTTTATAATATATTAAGATTGTTAAATTTTATAGTGTATAAAACACAATGAAATTTTTTTTTTTTTTACAAAATCTATTATAAAATTCACGTGTAACATGTGTAGTATGAATATTAGTTACAAAAAATTTACTTTTTCTTTATATTACAAAACTTTCTTCCCCTGGGATAGAATTCAATTGAGATGTAAGATTCGAAGCACTTTCCAAAAAGCATTCCTTTGGTTCACCACAAGGATACCAAGTGTTGTTCCTCTATTGGTATTCACACATACCATAATAGGAACAAATTCTAATCCTTATACTGCTAAATAACTTGGATGAGAATTTATAAATCTTGAAAATTATTATTTTCCTTTTTTTTTTGTTAGTGAGTGGAAGAAAATATTATGTATCTCGTGTTTTTTCTTCTCTCTTTATATATATATAGTCTTATAAGAAAAGATTCTCTCCTTAATAAATATATATATATATATAAGAATTAGATAAAATTTGATAATCAAATCTTTTAATATCGGTAACCATAACTTATAAAAATAGGATTTAGATTACATGAATCATTATTGACAATTAAATTTCTTTACATTATTCCATTATTTCAAAATAAATTAATTATCCAATTAGTTCTAACTCTAAAATAAATAATGTCATGATTGGAGTGTTCACTAAAACCTTAGTTAGTAAAACTTGTTCCTATTAGTTATGCTATTGTGTTCAACTCTCTAGGTTACTATACACAAAGACAATATCAATTTAGATATAGATTAAGGTAATTGATGTGCCTTTGTCCAATTACAAGCACACAATGCAATTTAAGATTTGATTGAATGATACACAATCAAAATAACATGAACCCTAATTGAAAATGGAACCTAAAAATGGCGTGAAAAAGGATAGAAAAGAAAAGAACTAATTCCTTACTAGATATTACGCACTAGTTGGAATTAGGTTTGATTTTGATGTTGTTGATATTACACACAATACAATCAAAATCCACTTGCCACAAATTCTAGGAGAATTTGATAAGAGCAATTGTGTGAAAGGAAGTGTCCCTCACGATTTCAATATCTCTAAAATGATAAGTTCAAAAGTCCCCTCTAAAACCTACGTAGCAAGTATTTATACTTGCTCTAATTAGGGTAAAGTCAACAAAACAAAATTACAAAAAAAAAAAAAACCAACAAGTGATCGGTTTTGAATCAACAAATTATAAGTACAAATGATCTTTAAGTGGTTGGTTCTACACTTCAATTGAACATATTGTTGGACCGATTCATATTTGATTTATATAGGTTCATGAATAACCTACAAACTAAGCTTTAGCGAATTTATCCATTGTCCTGTAAAAACTGACAAGTGTATCTACTGGAATGCATAACAAATATGAAATAGAAAAGAAGATATTAAACAATTATTCCCAGGGTCTGATTATTCAAAGAAGACCCTCATTGCCAAATTTGGTAATCTCTTGGCTCTTGCTCTAGTGATAGGTCCTCTAGGAATTTGATTCCTATCATCTCCTCGGGCCTCGAGAAGATTTGCCCTCAAATTTGATACGTCTTCATGAACATCATCGAGTAAATGGAGTGACAGTTGTATCCTCCTAGCACGTTATCTGTAAAAATATCACTATAGTCACTTAGTACCTGAGATACCACAGGTGGTAGTTGCTCTTGCCCCTCCATCTCTAGGATATACCTCATCTGCAATAAATATGATGGTCTATCATCTGCTATGGCCTTCCTTAACTCAAACTGTTCCCCCAATAAGGTCTTCTTCTTCCTAGTTTTACTTATATGTCTTTGAACCTCTTGGTCTTCTAAAGGTTTACTCATCTGCCTCTGAACTTCTTAGACCTCTAAAGGTTTATTTATTTTCCTCTGAACCTCTTGGTCCTTTAAAGGTTTACTGATCTGCCTCTAAACCTCTTGGACCTTTGATGGTGACATTGGGTTCAACACTATACGTTTACCTCCTACTGGAGCATATAAGTATTTCTATAGCCATAATGCAAAACCCTCCTATCATACAACTAAGGCTTGCCAAGCAATATATAAGATGCACACATAGGAAGAATGTCATATTCAATTTCATCATGATATTTATCCCTTATACTGATAGATACCCTAGCCCTCTGGGTAAGATGGAGACTACCCTGCTCACTCAGCTAATGTAATTTATAGGGTTTTGGATGTGGGGTAGTTACAAGTTTCAATTTCGATATTAACGATGCAACCACTACATTAGTATAACTACCGCCATTGATAATAATAGCACATATATTACCTTGTACTCTGTAAGAGGTGTGGAACAAATTTTCCCTCTGCTCATCATCAATAGTTGGAAAAGTAGTCGTAGCTCGTCACAGTACATTAATAGATAAATATCGATTATTTGACATGGTTGCTTACTAACTTCAACAAGCCAACAACACACTTCACTACATACACCACGGCAACACACACTCACATACCTACGGTGCGACAAACAACTAATGCAACACACACCTTCAACAACTTCACATATACACTCCCACAATCATGCAACACACACTCTCCCATGGTTCATTTTATTTTACACCACAACACACACTTCCGGCATAACAACAACACCCTTTACACCCACGGTACACACACACTTATGATACTTCAACACACAACCAAAGGCAACAAACACTATCACAACAACACGTCTACACCCACGGTATACACACACTTCACACCTCACCTATACTCATGGTGCAACACCCATAAGAATAATTCCACAATTACAATTAATCACGATTCAACACAAATGATTCCAAGTGCATTCAAGGGAATTAATGCACAATTTACTACACAAGATAAATATGGAATCAATTTGAAAAATATCTTCCCAATCTTTATGGCAATATCACAATAAGATGACTTCCACATAAGAAAAAATTTCTGAAATTTTACACTTTTAATTCTGAATTTACCAATGTAGAACATGGCACAATTGATTCAATTTCAATTCTAATAGAAATCAATTACAATCATTTCTCTAATTTACCCACGGCAAAGGAACCCTAATTCAATCTCCTTCTAGTTTTAATTCACAAATACTATGGAATTAAGGAATAATTCAACACAAGAACTCAATTCCACTTCTCACAAATTCAATTTTTAGAATAAAGGAACAAGAAACCTAAATCCCAATTTGTGATACACAAAATTCCCTTCTCAAAACCTATGCTCTGATACCAAATTATGATGTGCCTTTATCCAATTACAAGCACACAATGCAATTTAAGATTCGATTGAATGAAACACGATCAAAATAGCATGAATCCTAATTGAAAATGGAACCTAAAAATAGCGTAAAAAGGATAGAAAAGAAAAGAACTGATTCCTTACTAGATATTACGCACTAGTTGGAATTAGGTTTGATTTTGATGTTGTTGATATTACGCACAACACAATCAAAATCCACTTGCCACAAATTCTAAGAGAATTTGATAAGAGCAAATGCGTGAAAGGAAGTGTCCCTCACGGTTTCAATATCTCCAAAATGATAAGTTCAAAAGTCTCCTTTAAAACCTACTTAACAAGTATTTATACTTGCTCTAATTAGGGTAAAGTCAACAAAAAAAAATTACAAATAAAACCAACAAGTAACCGGTTTTGAATCAACAAATTACAAGTACAAATGATCTTCAAGTGGTCGGTTCTTCACTTCAATTGAACATATTGTTGGATTGGTTCTTATTTAATTTATGTAGATCCATGAATAACCCACAAACTGAGCTTTAGCGAATTTATCCATTATCCTGTAAAAACTGACAAGTGTACCTGTTGGAATGCACAACAAATATGAAATAGAAAAGAAGATATTAAACAATTATTCTCGGGGTCTAATTGTTCAAAGAGGATCTTCATTGTCAAATTTTGTAATCCCTTGACTCTTGCTCTGGTGATAGGTCCTGTAGGAATTTGATTCCTATCAATAACCATCTAACAACAATTATTGACCAACTAATGTGATAAAATGGTTGTGAACCATAAATCACTATGAACAGATTACTACATAATTAAATCTCATTATTAAATAATATCTTGATTAAACTATTGCATGTTATGTCATCAATATTTAATCATTTACTTGGCTTTTGAGATAATTAGAATCAATAATACTTGTCATGGTTAATAACTTATGAATCACTACTATCCTAACCAAGCAGTTGTGGATATCGTTTCCTTAATTTAAGAAAGTGATGAATTATATCATGACTCACTATTATTCTCTCTATAATTTATGTTGTACCCAATAACCATATTATTTACAATCTTAAAGAAGATTGTGCTTAATAGCATTAAAGTGCAACATTTTATATATAGGATATATGAAGGTCTGAAGTTTAGGGATTATTTACACTTATTCTTATAGAGATGGAGCTAATAACATTAAATATATGGTATCTTCTATTAGTAGGTTGAGTCTAGTGTACCCACTTAATTTTAAGCACTCACTTGTATAACTTGGTATTTTTCCCTCGATCTAGTGAGAATGATATTAGTTGTACAATAGGTTGTCTAAATATCTATATCCCCTCTAGATATTTATTTGATTATAAACACTTAGATAATAAAATGTCATGAAATTCTCACTAACAATATATTTTTATTATTATTTCAGATATATATATATATATATATATATATATCATTATATACACCTATAAGAATCTACTTCTGAATACGTATATATGCTTAGACAAAATTGTTTTCCTATTATATTTATAGAATACATTTATGCATATAATTATACAAGTCATAAGTGAAAATTTTTATTCTGTAAACTTAACAATTATATTTTTTTGCCCCTCTTAAGTATGTGAGGGGAGGTTCCTAGCAAATTCATCCTTTAGTTAAAAATACATTTATAAATCTATATATATATGTATTTTTATATACATAGGTATTTGAGGACTTGGAAGGGATATATATGTGGTTACCTTGTTTGACTCTTGAATATATGTAAAATTGAGCACTTGAGAGGTGCGATGACATAGAGGTGTCAAGGAATGATAATTGTAAATCAATCTCGAGTGGTTGATTTAGCATTTAAGTGAAATGGCACAGAGGTGTTGAGAAATGAAGACTGTAGCTTAAACCTGAGTGGTTGATTTGATGGTCGAGGAGATTTGAACTATATTATAATATTATTTAACTAAAATTTTATGTCTAGCTTGATCGTTTCTATTTGGTTGGTTTAGCCTTCCTTGCTTTATCTATGATGTGAAATGCATGATCTCTTCTTGTCGTGGTAAATGTGAATATGAGGTGTAATGGATTTGCTTGTGGGATTTCACTTGGTTCCTATTATTTGTCATTGGAATTGTATTCTTTAAATGCTTGATAGTTACTTTATTGCCTTGAATGTGGATTGGCTTGCAATTATATATTATTCGATCACCTTAAACTAATTAATTAAAGGATTGGATTTAACTAAAACTAGATATGCATTTACACGAGACATTATATAAAATTAAAGGCAATCACTACTATAGAGCCTGTCGAGAGTAATAAGAGGATTACTGTTCTACCAAGTGCGAACTAAGTGACTAGGAGATTGTCGTGCCTTGACATTTTCGAGTCCGGTCGGTCCTTGAGGGTGTTGCTTAGTACATGAGGCACGAGAGTGCTCAGTGTATGAGAACACTTGAGCTTATGATATCAAAGTTAAAAGATACTTAAATTATCAAAGAAATAAGATAATTAAACCGGGTAATGAGACCTGGGCACTGATGGTGGCTTTGGAATCCCTAACCCAAGGTTAAGGGAGGCATAAACTCGAAACTTCACGTCGGTTATCGAAAGACCGCATGAGATGCTGCATTCATATGGTTGTTCATGCATAGCATATGATTTGATAACTTGTTTTGAAATTGCTTGTGTGTGTGTAGCATAGCATATAATTATACAAGTCATAAGTGAAAATTTTTATTCTGTAAACTTAACAATTATATTTTTTTGCCCCTCTTAAGTATGTGAGGGGAGGTTCCTAGCAAATTCATCCTTTAGTTAAAAATACATTTATAAATCTATATATATATGTATTTTTATATACATAGGTATTTGAGGACTTGGAAGGGATATATATGTGGTTACCTTGTTTGACTCTTGAATATATGTAAAATTGAGCACTTGAGAGGTGCGATGACATAGAGGTGTCAAGGAATGATAATTGTAAATCAATCTCGAGTGGTTGATTTAGCATTTAAGTGAAATGGCACAGAGGTGTTGAGAAATGAAGACTGTAGCTTAAACCTGAGTGGTTGATTTGATGGTCGAGGAGATTTGAACTATATTATAATATTATTTAACTAAAATTTTATGTCTAGCTTGATCGTTTCTATTTGGTTGGTTTAGCCTTCCTTGCTTTATCTATGATGTGAAATGCATGATCTCTTCTTGTCGTGGTAAATGTGAATATGAGGTGTAATGGATTTGCTTGTGGGATTTCACTTGGTTCCTATTATTTGTCATTGGAATTGTATTCTTTAAATGCTTGATAGTTACTTTATTGCCTTGAATGTGGATTGGCTTGCAATTATATATTATTCGATCACCTTAAACTAATTAATTAAAGGATTGGATTTAACTAAAACTAGATATGCATTTACACGAGACATTATATAAAATTAAAGGCAATCACTACTATAGAGCCTGTCGAGAGTAATAAGAGGATTACTGTTCTACCAAGTGCGAACTAAGTGACTAGGAGATTGTCGTGCCTTGACATTTTCGAGTCCGGTCGGTCCTTGAGGGTGTTGCTTAGTACATGAGGCACGAGAGTGCTCAGTGTATGAGAACACTTGAGCTTATGATATCAAAGTTAAAAGATACTTAAATTATCAAAGAAATAAGATAATTAAACCGGGTAATGAGACCTGGGCACTGATGGTGGCTTTGGAATCCCTAACCCAAGGTTAAGGGAGGCATAAACTCGAAACTTCACGTCGGTTATCGAAAGACCGCATGAGATGCTGCATTCATATGGTTGTTCATGCATAGCATATGATTTGATAACTTGTTTTGAAATTGCTTGTGTGTGTGTAGCATTTAGAGTATTGTACCCCCATTTATTGAATTATTAGCTCAGCCCTCCATAGACTATTTTGCATGTAAAAATTTTAAAAGCTTGGGATGGGATAAGATGTGAAGTATCAAGAGTTTTTAGAAGCCAAGAACGATAAAGTAAGAATTGTGAATGTTAGGCTATTTAGGTGAAATGTTATTTTTAGGACCTTAATGTAAGATTTGAATTTGTGAGACTTAGGGATTTATTCCATTTATTGATTGATAAGGGATTCTGACTCTCTACGATTTTGGTTGACTGTGGCTCATGGAATCCATAGTTATATTTTTATGATATGATTATATGCAATATGATTAGTCATACATGTAATTAATTATTTAGAGTCTTACGATTTTTGAATCGTAAGACAGTTATCATGTAACGGGTGCACATGTGTCATGGTAATTTTTAGTAGAAACTTCCAGGCCTCCTTTAGGGCATGACAAGGCTAGTTGATGTAGCTTGGGACAATCAACTATAACTAGTTAGAAGAGCTTGCTCAATTGTAAATTTGAGTAGGTCAATCGCGATTCTAAGGGTTTTTAGCTTAGGTTTTTTTCTAATTTGATCCTATATAAATTTTTAGGGTCTAAATGCTTCAATTAAAACTCTTCTTTAATCATCAATTATGATTCTTTAATAATTCAATTTTTAGGTTCTTTTTATATCTATAATAGAATTAATCTTATGGTTCCAAGTTTAGGATTAAGGAAAAGAGAAAGAGAATTGAAATCATTACCTTGAATCCATTTATAAATAAAGTATCCATTGAATGAAATTTGTTACTAGCGCATGCACAAGAAACTAACTCACATGAGATTGAGGAGTTTAGACCTCATCTTATTAACAAGGGCGATTGACTAAGTTATTTTGACCAAAGGTGGTTAATTGATCTTGGACCTAAGGCACTTTGATGATAGGTTTTTCAAGTTAGTTTCATGAAGATTTGTACATAATTTCTATGTTATTTCCTTTACTTTAGTTAATTTGTTTTAAGTCATTTGATAAATATTATTTTCCTTCGATAGTTATAAGGAATATTTTTATATTTAGTTTCCATTATTATGTTTTTGCTTAGTTAATGTGATATCATTCTTTTTAAGTTATTTCCTTTGATGATATTAGTTAACAGGGTTTCTAAGAACCTATAAATAGGCTACTTATGTGTTTGGTTGATAATAAAATAATAAGTTAACTTTTAAGTTTTATTGAACTTGTATGGTTTTAGTGATATTGAGTGTTCCTTTCATTATTCAATTTAGTTTTGACCAATCTAGTTTTAAATCACATAAACTATGTTAGTTGGATCCATTTCCTTTTAATGGCCCTTATAGTTTCACATCATGAATTGTATTCATTAGTAATTTGATTACAAATTAGTTCAATTTCAATATTTGTACATAATATTGAATATTGATTTTATCCAATCTCTCTCTCTCTCTCTTTTTTGTTGGGGCTCCATAAGACTACATAACTCATGAAAATTCCTTTTTTTCTTTTTCTTTTTTCTTTTTATTCTCTTTCAATATCGAAAATCCTATGTCCAAGATCAATTATCAGTTTGGTATCAAAGTGAGATTGGATCTACATCATTTGGTATCAAGACAAAGACAGATCTTAATCATCTATTGTGACACCTTTAAGGTTAATTTTTTTCTAAGATTACAATAAACATCTTATCTTTTGTTATACGTTCTTGCCATATTGACTCCTTGATCTCTACAATACCAAAAAGGCTTCATGACTAAAATCCTTTAATTTTTCTAGCTATAAAGAGTTTCTTGGATAAACTAGGGAGAGATCTCATGCATTGATGCTAATAGGGACAAACCTTACACATAGAGAAATCTAGAACCCTTGATTGAGAGATAAAAGCAATAGGTTTGCTCTAGGGAGAGAGGACCGGTGGCTTCTAAGAGAAAAGAGGAGAGGACTTCATTCTCTAGATTTATTAATTATAGTAACTAATTTATCTTTACTCTTTATATGAGTCCCTTTATGTTTATTTCCATATTACCTATAATTTAGTGAGTTGCCAAAAATCAACTAATAATTAGGATTGTATATATGGAAATGCATTATACAAAAGGTAAGTGAACAAAGCTTTGCTTAAAAAAAAAATTCCTATCAATAATAAGCTATACTTTTTGTTGGCCACGATAAGAATTAAAGTTTCTTTGAGCTAAACAAAAGAAGAATGAGAAGATTCTTATTAAATTTTTAGACAGCTAATCACAAAAGAAATTGTCAAATGCAAGGAAGAAAAAACGATAAGCTTTTTAGGCCATTTGAGCCCACGTCTATTGTTAGAGGAAAAAAAAAAAAAAAACTCTCTACAAGGCAATACTGATTGGCTGTAAAACCTCTGAAAACTCACTGCAGTAATTCTATCAAGTTTGAACTGGTTAAATAGCCCATCAAATCAAATTTTAGTCTCATCCTACTTGGCTCTAAGCCCATGAGTTTGATTGATGTTAAGTGATGTGAAAGTAAATATTGAGTTGTATGGACTTTGAATCAAGTTCAAATTGTAACGTAAATTTGATTCAAAAATAATATAACCTTTTTTTTTTCCCCAGAAAATCAAGTATAAAGGACCATTATAAAGAAAAAGTCAAGCTCCAATCTTTGACTTGAGCTCGAGCTGGAGCTCCCCACTATTTGCTCAATTCCATTTGATCCTTCGATAGCCCACAAATAGTGAAGGTGGATTATTTAACTAGTAAATGTCTATTGAAACGAAGAGGATTTTTATCTTTCAAAAGTTTTCTCATAGCTTGTAAAATGTTAAAAAAGAAAATAATAAATCAAAAAATATATATCTAATAAATTAAACATCTGACAAATATTAAACTTCTACATCAAATTGATATATTCATCAAATTTAAAAGATGTTAGAACGTTTTTTAAGCTTAAAGCACATATGCCCACTGAATTATATTTTTGTACATTAATTACTATCTACAACCAATAACATAGAAAAGGAGTTAAAAAAGGGACATTAGGATAATAAATCTTAAAATGATGTGGCGATCTATCTTTGGTGGCACAATTAGCATCTGTTATGTCATTGATGTACATACCATAATTAAATATAATCGAGGGTTCTTTGAATAATCAAATTGAATGGTGAGGATTTGATCATGGATCACCAAGGAGGACTATATAACCACTTCACTTGTGGTCCTGTATTTCATAGCCAAACACAAATTCATAATATGTGTATTGTAACATAATACTAGTCGTGTGATTTTTGGGGAGAAAAATAGAAGTAAGGAGCTCTCCTCGCTCCAATTCTAAGGAGAGATGAATGGTTGCCACAGCTACTAGTTCATGAATACCCTTATCATGCACACATGAGTTATATATATATATATATATATATTTACATAGGTTATGTTGCATTAATATGAAATACTCGTGCTAGTTAAGGGTTTGCATTAGCTAGGAGATGAGGTTGCCTTGATCTTTTTGGTATTAAAGTGAAGGGAGCTCTTTCTTCAATAAAGAACCTACCCAAAAATTCGTTGTATATTTTATCATTACTAGTCGCCTATTATTATCTTGTTCTGATAGACTTTCTGTATTTGGTTTAATTTGTGGTTGATTAAGCCTTTTGAATATATTATGCGATGATGTGGATATAATTATACTAGTGGACGCATGTAGTTGTTTTTGTACATCTATCATTAATATTGTAACATATACAATATTGAGTCCATGAAGAGGAAAATGACCCATATGTATCCCAATTTTTTTTAGGCTACCGTGTAAATGAAATATTTATAAATAGGTATTATTATTTTTAGAAAATAAAAAAGAAATGAACAAAATCAACTTTTACAAGTAAGGCCTTTCTCCTGATTATTGACTTAGCTTGTTTATATATCATTATGATTCCTCTTTATTACTTTTGTAGCTGCTGATATGAATTCAGCGATAACCTGGATCTCGATGGAGCAATTGGATTGGCTGTCAGGATTTAGCCATAATCAATCTTTCAGGATTGTGCAAAAAATTTTCGATATGTTCCAGCTTTGGATTTTCACAGATGATGGACATTTGCATCTATTCAATTTTGTTCGTCTTTCTGTTAATTAGTTAAACATCATTTACTATAAAGAAATAGGTATAGTAAATGTCTCTTATTTATTTATTTTTTGTTGATATAGAATTTGATTACATGCCACGGGATATGAATGTACCAACCATAATTTAACATTTGAATTATATGTACGTTTTTTAAATAGTTAATATTTCTGCAGCTTCCAAATTCATGTAGACTTTGTTTGTACTTGTTGATGGCAAGTAATATTCTCCTAGGAAAATCAACATTTACATAATAGTACGGTACATATGGTTTTTATTTAAAAAAATGCTAATCAAGCTAGTCAAACCCAAATAAGGATAAGGATCAAAGGTTAAAGGGTAGAATTAAAGTTTAACCAAGATTATTAAATACAATTGATATTTTAGTTAAATCAAACTTAGATAAATTTAAATGAAAATAAAAAATAAAATTAAACAAATTATATATCTAATTAAATCTATCAACTTAGAAGCATAAATATAAAACAAAGATGATTGAGTTATATATTTGGATCATGTTTTGATCAAATTGCATCAAATGACCATCATCTCTTAATTCTAATCCATGTAAATCATTTCTTGTATCTCTAATGATACAAGTGAGAAGAGATTGTTTAATTTTAGAATTTAGAACATTTGACGTTTATATATATATAGTAAATAATATTTTACTATTTTGCATTTTATACAATTCTATTTCAATTTTTTTTCAATATTTAAAAAAAAATCGTTTATTTTCATCCATTCAACTTGTTTGGATCAAGGTAGGACCATCTAGGTTAATAGGATCTCATGGAGTCATCACCGATAATGGTTATGGTTAGATTGTTCAACCAATTGAACCAAACATGATCGAAACTTGTAAAGCTCTTAAGGATTGTTGATGTAGTAATAAGAGCAAGAGAGCCATTCATCCCTTGATGTTACAAGGGACCCATAAGATCAAATATGGTTTTATTTTTCGTCATGACAAAAGTACTTAAGTTTGCTAAGAAATGATTTTTTTTTAGGCAATGTTTTGAGTTTTTAAGTTTTTAATCTAATATAAAAGTTGTGCAATTGTGCCACTAAACTTCCCTATATCTCTTTTTCAACTAGACTAGTTCCAATCAATTGTCTATTTGCATTTTTAAAAAGTAATGAACCAATGCCTTTCACCTTATTTCTATTGGAGAATGTTAGTTATGATATCAAACATTAAGGCCTTATTTACTTCGTTGTAATAGGAATTCTATTATGACCCTATTTTATATAAAATAGGAGTTACAATGCTTACTTCAATGGGATCAAGAAGAGGCATTCGAAGATGAATAACAATTACTAAAATCGGTGAATAGCCATTCCTGTTCAAAACCTTGGAATTCCAGTTCGATGAGTCTCCCTTTTCTTTTTTCCTATTTGTCCTACATTGTAGCAATTAGATTTGTGTAGAAGGAGGGGAAAGTTGTTGAGCGAAGAGGAAGCTGGAGAGAGAAGGGAACCCTAGTTTTGTCGTTGTCGTCATTGTCGAAGGAGAAAGTTCAGATCTATCCAACATACCTAGATTTGTCGCCGTCGTCGCAAGGGAAACTAGAGATCATCTCGCTGGATCTCCATCAATCATCTTGTCGGGGTCGTCATTGTGAGGGAAACTATTCAACCTCTCTATCAATCTGTTGAGGAGCTATTACCAGATTTGCTTGATAACAAAGACTAAGATTGGAGGTCCATCTGTTACTAGACTTGCTCGGCATCAAAGCCTTCTATGAGGAGCTAATCAAAGGGAGATTTAGGATAGTGGGGATTCGCCGAAGAGAAAAGGTGAATCGAAGCTAGGCCTGCGCCATCGATTTGACATCTCGCCATTGCAGCATCTCATCATCCGTTCTTTTATATGATTTAAAAAAATTTATAATGCTTGGTTTATTCCAACTTCATGAGTGTTTTCATTATTTCATTTATTATTCCATTCTTATTCCTTCTTTTATTCCTTTAAGTAAATAATGTAATATCAATTTCATTTCAACCAAGTAAACATCATCATATCAATTCACATCTATTCTATTATCTAGTAATAGCTATTCTATTACATACTTATTTTATTCACTGAAATAAACGGGCCATAATATACCTATGAATAATTCATTCTTATAGTGTATCTTGTAATAATTATATCAAAAGAGACAAAGTCGAATTCGTGCATAAGAATTTTAACATCCCCATTGGTGATCTCCTTAATCAACGTGGTTCATAAAAAGCTCAAGCTATGTTTGTTGTTCACCAATTTGAAGTCGGTATATTGTTGCCACTTTAAGATTGGCAATGTCCCATATCTTCTCTTCCTCTAGAAGATGTCTGAATCTATCAACATGTTAAGCTCTTACATATGCATAAATATTGTCATTCTCTAAAGTAGAAGGATCATATTGTTCTTCTTTTTTTTTTTTTTTTAATTTCATGTGTATAATGACATGACAATCGTGCCTATAATGATTAATTCATTGTTTTTCTTAGTACTAATAGCATTCTATATTTTTGCAATTCATATTCTATCTTCCAACCTTCTTGATGAGGGATAGGTCTTTGAGAATATTTTATTTCCTATATGCATCTCTACGTCAGGAGAAAAGCTAATTACACTACTTTGATACATCAAAATGTTATGAAATGGATTGGAATGGAGTCATGATTGAAATGAAAAATCTATTCCTAAAAATATACATAGAATGGATTTCATATAAACTAGTAATTATTAAAAATACTATCAATTATTAAATATTATAATAAGATTAAATATTAATTAAGTAATTTTAATTAATAATCACTAAAGAAACCAAAATGGAATCACAATTTCCCCTTTTCAAAGGCAAAATCAAATTTCTTATATCTTATAGGGTATAACTTCATACCTGGCAATTAAGGATACTAAGCAAGGAATATGATGCTGGGGTAGGCTACTGCTGCGACTAGCCATCTAAGAGCTGCAAGGTAGCCATGGATGGGCAGCAATGGATACGCTCTGATAGTATGCTGCTTCGATGAATATCTAGACAGGAAAGAGGTGGTGGGCGGCCACAGATATTGGGGGGCATGGATAATATTGCTTGGCAGGCAAATTATTTTGGCTCACCCTCATCTCTACCATCTGCTGTTTTGGTTCTACTACCTCCTACTATAACGACCGGGCGCTACCGGATTCCTCTAAGTTATACTCTCGTGCTTGCTGTTGTGAAGGTGGGATCGGTTCTGTAAACCGCAAGCTACAGCGGTACCCGGATTTGCATTCAAGTACCTCCATGATTTTTATATCATAAAAGCGCTCATCCCCGCTCTTCTGCACGCATCTGTCATCCTCGGACTGTTTCTCCACCATCTTTTATTTGCATATTACAATAAACTTATGATTAAACCAAGATAAAAATGTTAGAAATACGTGAAATAAATTAAAAGTAAGAATTCTTATGATCGTCCCTCTCCTCCTCTAGCACGCGTACTCGGAGATGCCAATCTTGCTAAGATCCTAGAGAACTTGCTACAGTTAAGACATGTTGAAGAAGTTAACCACATTGAAAAAAGAGACTAGGGAGAGATGGAATGCAAACGTTTTGGAACTTCCAAAACATAAATGAGATTGTGATGGATGTGTAATTGTAATTCAACTTCAAAATGTTGGTCGAATCAACTTCTCGACAATGCTACGATAGCTAGCACGAAATTGTGCTAAATAGCTTTACGTATAGTAAATCATAGCAATAGGATAAAGTAAATACTTGCTGTATGACTAGAATCATGGTTGAAGAAGTCACATGTCTCTTCAATTATTGGTCCTGTGCTCAAACCTCTCAAGGGGTGCATTTTAGGTAGCCTCCCCTTCACCTATTTCCTCATAAATACTCCTTGCAATCCAAGCGCATGTCCATATAGGATTTAAAGGCAATTCAATTTAGATGGTTTTCTTAAATTTGATTACCTTCCCATAGTCCTTATATTTCAACCTTGTCTTGCCATCAGGGAAATGTAAAATTATCAAATGACGACCTGTTTAATTCAATTAATAGCAATAAAGTTTAACACACATTACCATGATTTTTCTTGGTAATGTCTAAGCCGAAACTCCAATCTTAGCTGTCTAATCTTTTCCGACTAACCCCAGGACAGGCAGCGGGCTCTCTTGGCGATGTCTGAGCCTAAATTCCTATCTTAGCTACTAAGGAGGTGTGCACATGAGCCCCTTATAATCTTCAGGAACCTATGTTTTAAGCCTCTGCCTTATCCACCTAAATATCTGCCCAACTGTCCTGCTTGTATGTATGCCTCTGGTCCCAGCAGTGGGCATTGTAGCGAGTGGAACATGATCTACCCCTCCATCACCTCCAGCCCCACTAACACCTTTTCCATGGCCACCATCCTCACCATCCCCATGCCCTTACCATCACCCCACATCTGTTTATAGGCCACGAGCAGAGGAAAGTTAATAGCAAGAGCTGTGAATAAACCACTTGCATGAAGGAAACTGTTAGTTTATTGCTTATTAGGACAGCAGATATTTTAGTTTTGGTTTGTTTGATTCAGTTCTAATTTCTTAGAAATAAATAAGTTTGTTTAGATTCATTTTGCTTCAATTTTGGATGTCAAACTTATCAAGTTTATTGCTTCTATATTTTTAGAAGCTTGAAAATATTATGAATGATATATCAGATTTCCATTTTCGTGTGTGTGTATCCTCTATTTTCCTTGCTTTTGAAACAACAGAAACTAATTAAACATTAAGCAATAATAACATGCTAAAGTGAAGCAAAATAGATAAAACTTGACATGTATACTACCTGATCAAGTCATTGCTCATCTTGTACAAGTGTAGACAAAACATTAAAAGAAACAATAGAGCCATCAATGACTCTACAGTTGTATTGATTAGAAATAATAAATGACAAATCTAAATTATTTATTCATTTGCACTGTCATCAGAAGAAGGTCCATCCAATTGGTTTCGCATTGCCACCAACGTCTTCTTCTAACGCAGATACACATTGGCTCGCAACCACATCATATGCTCTTATACCATTCATCCACAATTGGTGCAACTCTTCGACGAGAGGTTTTAAGTACATATCAATGTCGTTTCCCACTAACCGTGGTCAGGGAATGAGGAATGACATCATCAGGTATGTCTCCTTCATGCATCTCCAACGGAAAACATTATATATAAACATTATCGTCAACTACCCACAAGAAGTTTTACTTAGGTTCCCAAAGGGGTTAAGCCTGTCTACAACAAGTCCCATTCTCATGTTACGTGGCTCAGAACTAAATGAAAGAAATTTAACTTATGAGGTTTCCATTGTTCATTGTTGGATGGATGCCTAAGGACACCTTCCTTGACGCAGCGTAGAAAGCGTAAAAGCACGAGATCAATTCTAAGATTGGATCTCAAGGATAAACAAGGAACAATCTTACATTATTCCTTAAAACTCTCAATTGTGCACAATTAAAGAAACAGAGAAAACTCTCTCTAAGTGTTTGTAATTCAATAGATGATGAAAGATAACCCTAATAATAATCTAGGAAACTATATATAGTCTTTAGGGAAACAAATAAAAAGGAAATGACAAATTACAATGAAAATTCATGTAAATAAAACAATTAAAATAAAGGCTGGCGTGCTAACAAAGAAAGCCGACGGCCTTGAATGCCGGCCTTGATGTCGGTGTTTCTGTGCCGGCTCAAGGCCGGCAACTTTCATGTTGGCCTTTAATGAAGGCCGGTGGCGTTGGGCGGTCTTCCTTCTACGCCGGTTCAAAGCCGGCAGCTCTTCTCCTCGTCATCCAATTCACTTCTGCCTTCCTTTTTTAGCCTTGACCGAGTCCATTTTGCGCAGATAATCGCTAGCTACGATGTCCACATCATTCTCTCCCACCAATGAAGAACTCGACCCCGAGTTCTCTTCCGAATATAAAGGTTCGTCATCGGGATAGAATGGATATAAGTCAGCTACATTGAAGGTATTCAACATCTTCATGCTTTCGGGAAGCCTGACCACATATGCATTATCATTTATCTTTGCAACAATCTTGTAAAGACCATACTTCTTTGGTTGCCATCTACAAGAAGTGCCCACGGGAAAACATTCTTTCCTTAAGAACACCATCGCCTGATCTTCCACTTCAAAGAGCTTTTCCCTCCTATGCTTGCCTGCAGCTTCCTTGTACTTCTCATTAGCTTTCTCAATCTTCTCTTTCACGTCAGATGCAATCGCCTGATGTTGTTCAGCCATGTGTTTTGCAACTACATTGAACTCCACACCTTTAGGCAACTGAGCTAAATCCAATGCGTGAGATGGCGCTTTTGTATAGACCATTGAAAAAGGAGAGTTCCCAGTAGTTCTATGGGTGGAACTGTGGTAGGCAAACTCAGCTTGAGAAAGCGCCAAATCCCATTGTCTTGGTTTCTCTCCACAAATGCTTCGTATTAAATTGCCAACAGTCTTGTTCGTCACCTCCGTCTGCCCATCAGTCTGAGGGTGGGTTATACTACTAAAATTGAGCGAGGAATCAAACATGTACCATAGTATCCTTCAGAAGTAGCTAAGAAACTTGGTATCCCTATCTGATGTAATAGACTTGGGAACCCCATGCAGCCTGACCATCTCCTTAAAGAATAACTTGGCAACACCCCGTGCATCAACTGACTTCTTACAAGGAATGAAGTGAGCCATCTTGGAGAACCTATCTATAACCACAAAAACAGTGTCAGCACCTCGTTGGGTACAAGGCAAACCTAAAACGAAATCCATAGATAGATCATCCCAAATATTCTCAAGTACTAGTAGTGGAGTGTATAACCCAGTATTCTGAGAATGTCCCTTAGATGTCTGACAGATATAACACCTTTACATAATCCTCCCCACATCTCTTCTCAATTGAGGCCAATGATATCTTGTAGCCACTACTGCCAAAGTCTTGTCTCGCCTCAGATGTCCTACTAATCCTCCTCCATGTAGTTCTCTAATCAACTTCTCCCTCAGAGATGATTTAGGGATACAAAGTTGATTTCCTTTCATTAAGTAACCCTCCATGATATAATAATCATCACTAGGCTCCTGATCAAGACACTTCCTCCAAATTTTCCCGAAATCCACATCCTCCTCATATAGTTCTTTCATTTGCTCAAAACCTACCACCTCAGCCCTCATGGTGATCAATAAATCAGCTCTCCTACTCAATGCGTCCGCCACCTTATTTTGAACTCCAGATTTGTGTATCAAGCGGAATGGAAACTTTTGTAGAAATTGGATCCATCTGGCATGCATATCTTTACAGATGCGTGTCTAACTACTCAGATGTTTTAGAGCAACATAATTTGAATATAGGATAAATTCTTTCCCTACCAAGTAATGCTTCCACATCCTCAGAGCTCTAACCATGGAATAGAACTCTTTATCATAAGTAGACCAACTCCTCTAGCTTCATAGAGTTTTTTACTATGGAAGGCCACAGGTCTCTTCTCCTGAGATAACACTGCTCCAATGCCTACCCCACTGGCATCACAGTCTCCCTCAAATAATTTGTCAAAGTCTAGTAACGCCAACACCGGTGCACTACATAATCTCTCCTTTAACGCAGCAAACCCAGACTCAGCTTCTTCACCCCACTGAAACTTCCTCTTTTTCAAGCACTTAATTAATGGGGCAGCAACAGTACTAAAATGCCGTATAAAGCGCCTACAAAACCCCACCAACCCCAAAAAGCTCCTCAACTCATTCACCGTCTTGGGAGTAGGCCATTCTCTAATAGCCCTTACTTTTTCCTCATCCACCGTTATCCCTTCACCACTCACTATAAAACCCAAGAATAGCAACTTCTTTGACATAAATATGCACTTCTTAAGATTGGCATAAAGCTTATTCTCCTTCAACACAGTTAATACACTTTTCAAATGCACAGAGTGCTCATCCTCAGCCTTACTATATATTAAAATATCATCGAAATACGCCACTATAAATCTACCAATAAAAGGCTTAAGTACCTGATTCATTACACGTATGAAGGTACTGGGTGCATTACTGAGGCCGAATGGCATAACCAACCATTCATATGATCCTTCCTTCGTCTTGAAAGCGGTCTTCCATTCATCCCCAGGTTTGATTCGGATCTGATGGTATCTACTCCTAAGATCCACCTTTGAAAATATCACCGCTCCATTTAGCCTATCCAACATGTCCTCAATGCGAGGAATTGGGAATTTATACCCAATTGTAATTTTGTTGATCGTACGGTTGTCTATGCACATCCTCCAACTACCATCCTTCTTTGGAGTCAATAGCGCCGGAACAGCAAACGGGCTCATGCTATCCTTGATAAATCCTTTGTCCAGTAGCTCCTGGACTTTCTCCTGCAAAACCTTAGTCTCCTTGGGGCTCATCCTATAATGAGGGTGATTAGGAAGATTAACCCTAGGGTCCAAATCAATATGGTGCTGGATGTCACGCAATGGAGGTAACCCCTCTAGCAAATCTTCTGGCACTACCTCTTTAAACTCTTCTAACACCCCCTTTACACCTTCTGGAACCTCCTCACTACTCACATCCTTTCCAGCATTCTTCACGACAAGTGCATGCATCACCTTAGACTCTTTTAGGTCCTCAATTCATCTCCTTCTTTGACTGAGTAATTGTCAGAAAGGATTTTTCTTCAGCCTTTTGTGACTTGGGTCGTTTATCCATCAATGGCAGCAATGTGTATTTCACACCCCCTTTCTCCAACTTATACTTATTCTCTTTTCCAGCATGTTAGGCATCCATGTCAAACTGCCATGGTCACCCAAATAACAAGCGGTAGGCATCCATATCGACGATGTCACAATAGACTTCATCCCGATATTTGCCTATAGAGAAGAGAACCCAACATCTCTCCTTCACATCAATCCGCTCTGCTGCCTTAATCCACCTTATGGTGTAAGGGTTCGGATGTTTCTCTACTAGCAGCTGGAGTTGCTTCACCACCTCTCTCCCAATTATATTCTCACAACTCCACTATCAACAATCAGGTCGAACACTCTCCCATCGATTGTGCACCTAGTGCGGAACAACTAGTGTCGCTGCAAACTACCCTCCTGCTTTGGTGCTAACATCATCCTTTTAATCACATAGCTCGGCTCCATCCCATTATCAGCCTCATCATAATACTCATCTTCACCATCCGGCTCACAGCACACTTCCTCCTCTTTCTCCCTTTCGACAATATTTATGGTCCATCGATTCGGACATTCGTTGGATCGGTACCCCGGTTGATTGCACCTATAAAACTTCCCAAAATTGGCTTAGCATATAGATTACTTTGCCTTGGGGTTTCTTTGATTTCAAGAGGCTTTTTCCCTTCAACCTTATCTTCCTTCTTCTCTCTACCTCCAGCAGGCTTCTCAACTATTCCTTTATTCTTTTCACCAACCACCTGGTTGCTACTGCCAACACTATTATATCCATAATTCCTCCTGCCCCCACCAAGCCTTGTATTTTGCTCTTGAATCACCATCTTGGCTCTAAGGGCCAAATTCTTTACCTCGTTCACATTTTTAAATATTGTCACCCCAATTTTATCTCTAATATGGGGTTTCAACCTGTTGATAAATCGCGTTACCTGCTGACCCTCGGTCTCCCTCAGATCATTCCTCTCCACCAATCTCATGAACTCGGCGGTATAGTCATGCACCATCCTCTACCCTTGACGGCAGCGTTGGTACTGTTGGAAGAGAATACGCTCATAGTCTAGTGGCAGAAAATCTCTTTACAGCAGGTTCTTCATACGATACCATGTCCTTATTTGTTGCTTTCCCTCTCTCTACCTCCTGTTTTGCAACCGATCTCACCACGCAGATGCTCCTCCTTTTAGCCTACACGCAACCAACCTCACCCTCCTATCCTCGGGGATCTCCATATAGTCGAAAAATCTATCGACTTCTGCAAGCCAATCCAGAAAATCCTCTATGTTAAGATTACCATTAAACGATGGGATACCTACCTTGAGACGGAAATCACCGCCATCTGTCTGATCGTATCCCTAGTAGTGTCTTCAATATCCACCACCATACTCATGATCATTTTTGTTGTCATTCTCGCGATATCTTCCACCATCATCGCCGCCTCTCCTCTGTTGTTGCCCTCTCCTTTGTAGGAAGTCACCCTCTTCCTCAGAAGAACTCCCATCTAACCATTGATTCCATCGATTTGCGGCTGCAGGTTGATTGACAGGACCGCCACGAGCGACTGCTACCCTTGGTTGATCTCCACCAACTTCCTTGTTACCATTGTGGCCCACTACCATGGGGTCGAAATGCGTAATCATATTCTCCAAGCACTACTCTACTCGCCCGAGCCTCCGATCCATGGCTTCAACCACTGCCCTTGGAGCCCATTGATCGACTCCTTGGACTTCCGCATCCCGATCTAGGTCGAGAACACGACCGCCGTCAACACCGTCGTTAGCCGACATCTCCGCAGGAAAACGCCTTGCTCTGATACCAAACTGACGCAAGGTAGAAAGCGTAAAAGCACGAGACCAATTCTAGGATTGGATCTCAAGGATAAACAAGGAATAATCTTAAATTATTCCTTAAAACTCTCAATTGCGCACAATTAAAGAAACAGAGAAAACTCTCTCCAAGTGTTTGTAATTCAATAGATGATGAAAGATAACTCTAATAATGACCTAGGAAACTATATATAGTCTTTAGGGAAATAAATAAAAAGGTAATGACAAATTACAATGAAAATTCGCGAAATAAAACAATTAAAATAAAGGCTGGTGCGCTAACAAAGAAAGCTGGCGGCCTTGAATGCCGGCCTTGACGTCGGTGTTTCCTATGCTGGCTCAAGGCCGACGGCTTTCATGCTGGCCTTTAATGAAGGCCGACAGTGTTGGGCCGGCTTTGGGCCGACCTTCCTTCTACGCCGGTTCAAAGCTGGCAGCTCTTCTCCCCGTCATCTGATTCGCTTCTGCCTTCCCTTTTTAGCCTTGACCGAGTCCATTTTGCGCAGATAATCCGTAGCTACGATGTCCACATCACTCCCAAGTAACATTTCTCTTTATGTCATCTCATATGTGGAGCGATTTTTCTACACATAAACATTCATTGTAGTTACAGAATCAGTGAAAAATGATAGAGCTTTTGCTATAAACTTTTTTGCTTCCGGTTTGAGCCTTCCACGTTGACTCGTTAGAATCAGACAGCTGTTCAGGTCACAATACTCCTTCCTAAATAGCATGCAAACATTCTTGTAAGCATGAATTTAGTTGGCATCCTGTCCCAACTTCCTCAATATCTTGCATGTGTCGTAATAGGATGCAGGTAATCTTTCACCATCAATCAATAAACTCTATACGAATGTGAACTAATTGTTAAAGCTTTTGATGGATCGCCGACCTTGAACTTCAGATTCATCATCTGTATCACAGTCGATAAAAGTGAAAACTTGGAACACTTTGGGTGATCTTACGTTTCGCGTCTTCAACGTAGTAGTCAACTTGTTCGGATCCACATCATCATTGTTATCATCTTCCTCTATCGCCATAATTTACAATACCTGATTATCCGTAGCGTTGTTGAATGCTCATAGAAATCGATGGAGCGGAATTGCTTGCTTCGCCCGAGACCTCCACCAGATATGTCCGTGTTGTGTAGGTCGTCTAATACCATTCCCCTTCAAATCAAATGAATCTCGATTATTTTGATGGGATGTCATTTCACACTAAGGCAATCCCAACATAGACAACGGATAAACTCATCTTCTTTCCGTGCGTATTGTAGTGGCACTTCCAAGAAACTCCTTACCCTATTAACGTACTCTTTCTAGGCCTGGTTATATGTCATATGTCACGTTCGCTTAGGTAGCCTACGTCTATACACATAATTTTTACAATTGATTTGTTCTAACATTTTCTACCTACACATTGTTTTATACATAATCAATAATTATATATATAATTTATCACTAAAAATTTTCAACCAAAAACTACGAATTCTAATTATCACAAATGTTCATTCTATAAATCACATATATCTAGAATATTATTAATAGTGATGGAAGCATCGGATTGTAATCTCAATATATTTATCAAGTTCTTAACCAGTACATACCATAAATAGGATACATAATAAAAAATCTTGCTATGTAAAATACAAACAACACAATATGTATTAGAAAAACAAAATGTTTCAGAGAGCCATGTTGATTGCATTGAGTTAATTGAATACAAAGAACATACTTATAGTTTTTGAATGCATAAATTGTCCATTAATTTTTATTTGAACTTGAATTAACTATTGCAATATTAATTTTGGATTGACAAATAACATGTGAAATTGCTAGCCTAAACGCAATAAATGGTATGCAAATTCCGATGGGATCAAATATGGAATGAAATCAAAGAATCTCGGTCCCAAATGGCAATTTTGGGACAAAGAGATTCTTTCCATCAAACACATGGTCTTTAGGGACGTTTGCTAATATTAAAAAAAGTAAAATTTTATTCCTTTTAACATTTTTTTATTGTCTAAAACTAATTATCTTTTAAAATATTAATATTTATTTTTTAATTTGTTAGCTATAATAGCTTTTCGCATTAGAAATAAATGTGATCCACAAGTCCTTTTTTTAGCTGTATAGCGTCGTCCACTTATAATAAATATTTAAATGCTTGATTACCCGGATCTATGCCTATATTATGATATATGTATAACAAAATGAAGAGTGAAAAAAAAAAAAAAGAAACTTGAAAGAAATTTAATGGAATGAGAATTGAGATCGATGTTTTTTATTTTTCTACCATAGGTGTAGTTGTATATACTTTCATCTTTTGACGGTTCCATATATTATGTTTACACATGGAAAAAACCGTAAATAAACACAAATTTACATTTCACTACAATTTTTCCCTCTTTGTAAACATGATTTCTTTCTGTCTTTCTTTCATCTTCTTCTTCTTCTTCTTTTTTCATTTTCTTTGGCATTTAGTCACATACAATAGATATATATATATATATATATATATTTTGTAAATACCCGAGTAATATTTTATATAAATGTGTATAATTAACAATAATAATAAAAAAATCATGATCTAGGCATATAAGCTTCCTTTTACTTAGGGTTAATGTTTTTTCTACACTTTTCAATCCAGAACCCTAATTACACGCTAAAGAGACCCTCTTAGAACCTACGGTATAATCTAAAGGAAGTCTAATTGAAGAATGTTGGAGACAAGCCAATTACAATCTAGTAAGAATTTAAGTTTATTGTTACATGTATATAGTTGTGGAGGTATGAACTAAAGATTTTTTATGATGTATAATTAGGATTTGAGTCAAGAAACGAGTGATAAGTGCAAAAGAATCGGAGAGGCTAGATTGCATTTTGTAACAAGTAGCGTAATTCATTTCAATGTAGTAGAATTAGCAATTTTTGTGGGAGCATAATGCATAATGAGGATTAGGATTGTTAAAAATTAGGTTAGGGTTAGAAAAGTTTAGGGATTTTGAAATTTAGAAAGTGTACTTATAGTGAACATAGAGATACATGGCCTCTCAACATGATCGTATTGTGACTATGTTGAAACCTAAAGTGGATAGAGAGATATGCAGCTTCTCAACATGATTGTGTTAAAAACCTAAAGTAGATAGAGAGATACACGCCTCTCAATACAACCGTGTTGTGACTGTGTTAAAAACCCAAAGTGGACAAAGGGATACGTGACCTCTCAACAAGACTGTTGAGATCGTGTTAATGAATAGTGGACAGAGAGATACATGAGCTCTCAACATGACCATGTCGAGATCGTGTTAATGAATAGTGGACAGAGAGATACACGACCTCTCAACATGACCATGTTGAGACCGTATTGATGAATAATGGACAGAGAGATACACAACTTCTTAACATGACCATATTGAGACAATGTTGATGAATAGTGGATAGAGAGATATATGACCTCTCAACATGACCATATTGAGATATGTTAGGAAAAAAAAATATATACGACCTTTGGCACAGTTGTGTATTACCTTGTATTCAATTACATGGCCTCCAACATGACCGTGTTGAGTTGAAACATGTCTATTTTCCTTTTGATATTTATAGGAATGCAATTCTAAAAGAAAATAATTTGAATCATGTATAGGTTTGGGAGAGTTGTGAAGCGAGAAAAGTATAATACAAACCAAGTTTTGCAAAGTTAGGTATGTGTATTACATGTTTGTTGCTTGTGCTGAATAAATTAGATTTTTGAGTGTAGGTTTAATAATATTGTAAATGAACCTGATTGAGTGTGCATGTGATTGTGAATTGTTGGGTCGAAGAAACTAAGTGTGGGTTGATGTTCTTGGGGTGGTACCCAATGATCGGTATGTGACGTTGTCCCTAGTGGAGTTGTGTACCGAAATGATTCGAGTCTTATGTGAAAGGTTATGGTGTGGAATGTTGTGATGTGTAATGTGGACGGTTAATGTATATGGACTCATGGACTCATGGATATTGGAGAATACCCACTGTCATATATATATATATATATTATTATGTATGATTGTGGAAGGTTGATGTGTGAGGACTTAAGGACAGTGTGAAGTACCCATTGTCATATATATATTATTATTATGTATGGTAATAGACTCATGGGAATACCTTTGTCAATATATATATATATGTAGATATTGTTTATGGATGGATTGTGAAAGGGTGTTTATAAACGTTATGTGTGAAGATGTTTATGATGTGATTGTGTATCGGCTAAAAGTTGTGAAGATAAATAAAATTGTATATGAATATTATGATACATCTTACTGTATTATTACTTCTAGCATGGCATGCGTGTCTATGTGTAGGTATGTACTGTGCTGGGCGTTAGCTCAATCCTTGTGGGAATTTTTTTTTTAGTTGCAGATGCTACAGGAGAGATTGTAAGGTATGAGGAAACTTTAGTAGAAGCGAATTTGGATATGGAAGAGAATGTGGAATGCGTGTATTATGACAAATAGGATCCCGATGAGGAGAAAGGAGAATATGGAATAATTTGTAATTATGATTTAGATTATCATGTTATTTAAATTGTTGAAGGCTTTCATTGTATTTAAATTGAGGAAATTAAATAGGAATTATGATTAAGAGGATATATATTTCTTTCAAAAATTATGGTATTGATGGAGTTTATGAATGCTTTCGCTGTAGTAATTTAAGAGATTCATTTATTATCTTGAGTAATTGAAAGATAATGTTTGGAGGATCGTAGAAATTAAGCCTTTGCGTGTCTTCTAGTACTAAGGACATTTGGCATGCCGTAGTGTACCTGAGTTTTAGGACGTTATAGCTTTGGTGGTGTCAGAGCATAAGTTAATGATCCTTAGAAGCATGGGCTTTAATAAAAAGAATTTAGGTTTGTGATCTTCAGAGCTTAAGTTAATGAATTTATAAACTACATAGGTTTGCTGATCTTTAGAATTAAGTGAGGATCAATAGTATAAGTTCAAACAATATAAAAGTAAGTCATGATCTTTGGATGAATTAGGTATTGGATTTGTAGGGTAAAGATATATATTGAGAGTGGTTAGAAAATGGGACTAATATTACTGATTTGTGAAGTCCTTCATTAATATTGAAAATGTCATGTTTAAATTTTTCATACTCCGAGGAATGTATATATATTCCTATATCATTCCTCAATATTGTATTTTGTTTTGTAGAATGCTTATAAGAATTTCAGGATTAGGATCATCCTCAAGAGTTACTGATAATAGAATGTCCCCTAGAGCTCCTCATTAGGGATAAGGAGGGAATGAGGTGAATGCTGCACAAATGCTACAGGTTATCAATACTTTAGTAGGAGTAGTAGCATCACAGCAGTAGCAGATACAAGGCATGCAACCACTTGATAGGAATAAAAATCGACAAGACCTATCATTAGGGCAAGAACTAAAGGAATTCAAATCTTGGCGCTGATGGCCCATTTTGAGCAGATCGACCCCGAAATTATTTATATATTAACTTCTTTTCTATTATTCTTGTATTGTGTTTTCCAACGGGCACACTTATCATATTTTATAGGGCAATGGACAAACTCCCTTAGACTCAGCTTGTGGGTTATCTATGGACCGACCTGAACCGACGATGAGTTGGGCCGATAGATCCTATAGAAGACCGGCATCTTGAAGACTATTTCTTTTATATATTTCTTCTTTTATGAACTATTTTGGTTGTATTTTGGTTTTGGGACACTTTTATTTCCTTGTAATTTTCATTTAGGGATAGCCACCTTAAAAGTGGCAAACTTGTAATTTTGAACACTTTTTAACCCTAGGAGTAGCAAGTATAAATACTTGCTTAAGAGAGGGTTTGCGGAGGCTGATCATTTTTGCAGATTATACACCTCTTTTCACGTGAGAATTAGGGTTCATACCTTGGTTCCAAACTCTTATCAATTTCAATCCCAAGAGTTGAAATTGTGGCGAGTGCAACATCTTGAAATTGTGAGTTATATCAATTTCATTTTGTTGTGATTTCTTTTCTTCTCTAGTGTGTCATATCTAGGGTTGAATTGAGATAGTTCTTGGTCAGAATTACTTGTTGTTATTCACGAATTCTTGTATTTATTTGAAGGAATTATCAAATTGATCCGATTCATCTTTGAGGATTTCCCTTGATAACGTGTTCTTCACTATTGGAAAAGGGATTATTTTGTTACGGTTTCTCTTTGTCAAACTGAGGTTTTATTTGCGTGGACTACATGAAATTAAAGTGTTGTTAGAAGTCATTTTCATTGTGGTATTCTAATTATATCATTGGAGGTTTGAATTTCATCATTTCATCATTAGTGTTCATTTGAAAAGTGCCCTTTGTGGATCCGATTTTTGCCTTGACTTGAGATAGCCTTTCTTAAGTCTTTTGAATGTGCTTTCAAGTGTGTTTAGGCGCATAATCTTTTTGGTATCAGAGCACATGTTGAGAGAAGGGAATTGGTTTTATTTGATTTCGTGGAATTGATCATCAATTGGGGTTGATCAAGTGAAAACCGCAAATTGTGTTGTTGTTGTTGTTTTGAGATTGCGAAATTACCTTGGCTTGGAATTTAATTTGCTGATTGTTGGAGTTGGTTTGGGAATGTTGTTGCATCATTTTATAAACAATAATTTTTGTGGAAGGGTAGAAGTATAAAGTGTTGTTTAATTCAACAATTTTTGGAACTTGCAAAACTTACCAAAATCCTTGCCGTGGCTTGTTGTGGCGTGAAGGAGGATGTGTTAGTTGTTGTTATGACTTCCATTGTGTAATTGTGAATTAGAGGAGTACAATTTACAGATTGCATTGAGTTTTAATTAGTAAGGAATTGTTTGAATTCAAACATATGCAATTAAGTTGTGGGAGTTAATGATTGCTATTTGAATTTGAATTCATTACTTACCAATTGAAGAAGGCTTGCAATTAGTGAATTGGTTTGAATTTCAAATTTGAGTTGCTGCCCATTTTGTTTTAAAGTTGCGGTTAGAACTTATGGAAAGTGGAGTATGTCTTGTTGATATTGTCGTGGAAGTAGAGTGTATTTGTTGTTGTAGTCATTTGTTATCATTGTCGTGGAAGTGGAGTGCATTTTGTGTTGTTGCCGTGGAGTTATTGGTGAAGTGAGTGCACCGTGATTGAGGTGTGTGTGGTGGTGCAAATTTGTGGAGTTTTGCTTAGTGTAAGGTGCTGCACATTGTGGTTATTTGAAGTGTGAAATCAAGGCAAGAAAAAGGAAAGTGAGTAATAGAATTTGAAATTCAAACAACTCATTAAATGTGTGAAAGTAATTGAACTAGTTACTTAAACACTTGTTGTTGAATTTAATTCTATCTACTTGAAAGTAGTTGAGTGTACTTTATTTGTGGTTTGGTTGTGTACTTGAACCTTGGAAGTGAAGATAATTATTGTATTGTTGGATTTTAGTATAATCATGTCTAGTGAAATGTTTCATTATGCTAACATATTGCATCGAGACATGACTTCTTTTCAAACCATTGATGCGGGACAAAGAGAAAACTTGTTCCATATTTCTTGTAGGGTACAAGAAAACTTGTGCGCAATTATTATTGATGGCGGTAGTTGTACTAATGATGTAGCTGCATCATTAGTATCAAAGTTGAAACTTGAAACTATCTCACATCCTAAACCCTATACATTACATTGGTTGAATGATCAAGATGGTCTTTGTGTGACCCAAAGGGCTAGGGTACCCTTTAGTATAGGGGATAAATACTATGATGAGCTTGAATGTGATATTCTTCCTCTTTGTGCATCCTATATATTACTTGGTAGACTATGGTTGTATGACAGGATGGTATTACATGATGGGTATAGAAATACTTATATGTGTAAAAAGGATGGTAAACGTATAGAATTGAACCCTATGTCACCATCAGAGGTCCAGGAGATGCAAAGACAAATAAAACAACCATCACAGAATCTTGAGGATCATAACCACATGATCAAACCATCAGAGGACCAAATTGTGCAGATGTAGACACCGATGTGCCAACCTTCAGAGGATCCTAATGATCATAGTCAGACGAGCAGACCACCAAAGAGCCAAACTGTTCAGAAACAGTTATGTTCACCTTTAGAGGTTTTAGAGGGTAATGAGCAGTTGGGTCAACCATTAGAAGACCATGAGGATCAACCACATACAGATGAGTTAGAAAAGGAGGAAACAGTTTCAGTGGAATAGGTTGATACAAGGGCGACTTTATTGGATAATGGAGCATTATTTGTGTTGCAGATGAGATACATCCTACAAAGGGAGGAGAGAAAACAATCACCACCTATAGTATTTCAGATATTGGGATTCTATAGAGATACTTCTTCAGATAGATTGCCAGGAGGAAACAAAGTCTCTACTGCATTTGATCTACCGGATTTGAGGACAAATCTTTTTGAGGCCCGAGTAGATGATAGGAATAAAAATCCGACAAGACTTATCATTAGGGCAAGAACTAAAGGAATTCAAATCTTGGCGTTGAGGGCCCATTTTGAGCAGATCGACTATGGAATTATTTATATATTAACCTCTTTTCTATTATTCTTGTATTGTGTTTTCCAACGAGCACACTTATCATATTCTATAGGGCAATGGACAAACTCCCTCAGACTCAGCTTGTGGGTTATCCATGGACCGACCTAAATCGGCGATGAGTTGGGCCGATGGATCCTATAAAAGACCGGCATCTTGAAGACTATTTCTTTTATATATTTATTCTTTTATAAACTATTTTAGTTGTATTTTGGTTTTGGGACACTTTTATTTCCTTGTAATTTTCATTTAGGGATAGCCACCTTAAAAGTGGCAAACTTGTAATTTTAAACACTTTTTAACCCTAGGAGTAACAAGTATAAATACTTGCTTAAGAGAGGGTTTGCGGAGGCTGATCATTTTTGCAGATTATACACCTCTTTTCACGTGAGAATTAGGGTTCATACCTTGGTTCAAGAAACTCTTATCAATTTCAATCCCAAGAGTTGAAATTGTGGCGAGTGCAACATCTTGAAATTGTGAGTTATATCAATTTCATTTTGTTGTGATTTCTTTTCTTCTCTAGTGTGTCATATCTAGGGTTGAATTGAGATAGTTCTTGGTCAGAATTACTTGTTGTTATTCACGAATTCTTGTACTTATTTGAAGGAATTATCAAATTGATCCGATTCATCTTTGAGGATTTCTGTTGATAACGTGTTCTTTACTATTGGAAAAGGGATTATTTTGTTACGGTTTCTCTTTGTCAAATTGAGGTTTTATTTGCGTGGACTACATGAAATTAAAGTGTTGTTAGAAGGCATTTTCATTGTGGTATTCCAATTATATCATTGGAGGTTTAAATTTCATCATTTCATCATTAGTGTTCATTTGAAAAGTGCCTTTTGTGGATCCGATTTTTCCCTTGACTTGAGATAGCCTTTCTTAAGTCTTTTGAATGTGCTTTCAAGTGTGTTTAGGCACATCACTGCTAAACATGAGATAAGCCCAAATGATGGGAGAGATTAGAGAGAGGCCAGTTGGAGAAATGGTTTTAGATCATTTTGTTAGAATGGTCAACGAATTCAAGCCTAAGGCTAAAGATCCATTGGATGCTGAGTAGTGGATCGATGAACTAGAGAAGACTTTTGAGGTGTTGGGGACACCTGAAGATAAGAAGGTGAAGTATGTAGTGTATCTACTGAGGGGCTTAACTTCGAAATGGTGGTTGAGCATTTCCAGACTCACCTTAGGAGTAATCACTTGGGATAGGTTTAAAGAGATGTTGTATGAGCAATATTTCCCTACAACCATTAAGGATGTAATGTAGACATCATACTGCAATTGCTGCTAGGGAAAGAGATTAGTAGATGAATATAAGACGGAACTCAACCGTCTAATGAAGTTCATGCCACCTGCATTCAGAGTTGATAAGAAGTCCATAGCACATCAATTTGTATTGGGATTGGAGCCCACACTATAATGAGGTAGTTGCCTTCCAATGGAAAACCTACTCGAAAGCTGTAAACCAGGCAAAACTTTTAGAATAGAGTCACAAGAGAATTGACAAGATGAGAACTTTGGGAACAGGAGGGAAATTGAATCCCGGATATATAGGACCCTTCAAAATTCTTGAGAGGATTGGACCAGTAGTATATAAACTAGCATTGCCACGAAGTTTGATTGGGGTACACAATGTATTTCACATTTCTATACTAAGGAAATATGTACCTGACTTAGACCAGATTACTCCATTGGAACCTCTATAAGTGCAGCCAAATCTCACAACCTTGGAGAGACTTATTAGAATTGTGGATACTGAAAAGCAAACCTTAAGAAAACGGGTTACCAAGTATGTCAAGGTACAATAAAGCAATCAAATCGAAAGAGAAGCAACCTAGGAACTAAAAGAAAAGATGACAAGAAGACACCCATAAATCCTTAGTGATCTAGGTAATTTTTTAGGACAGAATTCTTGTAAAGGGGGGAGGATGTAAATACCCGAGTAATATTTCATATAAATGTGTATAATTAATAATAATAATTAAAAAAAATGCCAAAGATAATATGAGAAATAAGATTTATGGCTAGGGATAAGATGGTTATTTCACGATCAAGATATATAAGCTTCCCTTTACTTAGGGCTAATGCTTTTATGCACTTTTCAATCCAAAACCCTAATTACATGCTAAAGAGACCCTCTCAAAACCCACAGTATAGTCTAAAGGAAGTCTAATTGAAGAACAATGGAGACAAGCTAATTATAATCCAATAAGAATTTAAGTCTATTGTTACATGTATATAGTTGTGGAGGTATGAATTGAAGATTTTTTATGATGTATAATTAGGATTTGAGTCAAGGATGGGGTGATAAGTGCATAAGAATGGCCAATTCGAGAGGCTAGATTGCATTTTGTAACAAGTAAGTAGCATAATTCATTTCGATATAGTAGAATTAGCAATTTTTGTGGGAGAATAATGCATAATGAGGATTAGGATCGTTAAAAGTTAGGTTAGGTTAGAAAAGTTTAGGGATTTTGAAATTTAGAAAGTGTACTCGTAATGAACAAAGAGATACACGGTCTCTCAACACGACCGTGTTGTGATCGTGTTAAAAACCTAAAGTGGACAAAGAGATACACAATCTCTCAACACAACCGTATTGTGACCATGTTAAAAACTTAAAGTGAATAGAGAGATACATGACCTCTTAACATGATCGTGTTATGACCATGTTAAAAACCCAAAGTGGACAGAGAGATACATGAGCTCTCAACATGACCATGTTAAGATTATGTTGATGAATAGTGGATAGAGAGATACACGACGTATCAACATGACCTTGTTGAGATCGTGTTATGGATAGTGGATAGAGTGATACATGACCTCTTAACATGACCATGTTGAGACTGTGTTGATGAATAGTGAATAGAGAGATATATGACCAATCAACATGACCATGTTGAGATTGTGTTGATGAATAGTGGATAGAGAGATACATGGCCTCTCAACATGACCATGTTGAGATTGTGTTGATGAATAGAGATACATGACCATGTTGAGACTGTGTTGATGAATAGTGAACAGAGAGATACATGACCTCTCAACATGATCATGTTGAGACCATGTTGAAAGAGAGAGAGAGAGAGAAATGTATACCACCTTTGGCACAATCATGTACTAACTTGTATTGGTCTATACAGCCTCCAACATAACCGTGTTGAGTTAAAACACATCTATTTTTCTTTTGATATTTCCCGAGTTCCACTTAGTTCCCAAAGGTCGAAACAAGGTATGCCCATGGAATGCAGCCTCCATGGGGCCTTTTCAGTATCACCACATGATGTCGACGGCCTTCTTACATGTAGGACTCCATGATGCATGATTCATTTTATTCATGACCAAGTAATCTTAAGTCAAGTTATTTAGCGTTTATAGCAATTAAATACAGACACTAGAAATTTCTTTAGTCTACATGCAAGGGAAAGCAATTATCAATTACTTGGGTATAATTAAGATAAATTGGTACTCAATCATAGCATTTAAGCACATACAATTCCCTAATTTATCCTCACATAAAATTCCAATTCATATATTCAACATTATGCACATGTAAGTGCGTTAACTACAAACACAAGCAAGGAACAATAACCATTAGATTTTTACTCACCCGGCCATATTGTCCTCAATCATAGTAACCGAGTGGTAGGTTGTCCTCAAATGATGTATCACCTAATAGGACAAAATAACTCTATGAGTTAAGGTTAAAATCACCTATACTAGTTTTGTTAGTTTTGGTGATTTTCTTAGTTTTAGAGGTTTTAGGGTATTCTTCATAACTTTTTTTGTTTTAAGTCCGTTTTTTACGTATTTATAGTTGTTTTAAAGGGTTTTCAATGTTATTTCCATTTCTTAAGTCATTTTTGTGGTTTAAACTTCAGAAGATTGCGCTAAGGTTAGATCAGGTTAGGTGCACATGGTCTAGGTCCTCAATTTGCATTTTCTCCTCCTTTTTCATGTTATTTTCATATTTTCCTTCAAAGCTTTGATTTCTAAAATTTTCCTAAGATTATTTACTCATATTCAAGCTCTAGAAGTTCTAAAAATCATACGTAAAAATCAGATTAGACATTGGTTTCGGTATCAAGAACCAATCTTGCAATTTTCCAATTTTTCCCATTACAAAGGGTCTTAATTATTGCTTAGGCTCCACTATAATTGGGAAATCCTTAAATACATAAAAAAAGCATTGATTTAACCTTCCAATGTTGGCATTCACAAGGGGATCAATTTCCATAATTTTTATTTATAGAAAGTTTCTCAAAGATCAAACATGAACAACTCCTTACATGTTGATTTTTCACATTGTTTAGCATCCTACTCTTAGGTTGCATTTCCAACTCATTTTCTAAGCTAAATATTCTCCAAGTATACATGTAAAGTTGAAAAAGCAAGGCAATATAATCTTTTTCTAATATGATATGTATGGAAATGGAGAAAAATAGAGAGATTACCAAGTGGAACAAGGATCCTACTCTTGAGTGCTAGTTGAGGAAGCTCCAATGATCACCTTCTCACTTCCTCTTGGAGTAACTTTTAATTTTGATTTTCATGTGGATTTTTTTTGTCTCTTAAATTAACACTTGAGGTATTTAGAAAATAAAAAAAATTAAGCTTGATGGGTCATTGGTTGGAGGGTGTTTTCTTTGTTGAAATAAGGTGGTCATGTGTAGGAGAAAGGGTTACAGTTTAGAGTGGTTGTTGGATCCGATTTTTGGAGAGGTTTTTGGGGATATTTTGGGAGATTTTCAAAGTGTTTTTCTTGAGGGATTTCTTCTAAAATGAGAGGGTTTCACATGGAGATAAGTGAGAAAAAAAATCAGACATAAGGAGCTTGTTTTATTAGCCCATGGTTTGATGTTTAGGTGCAAGTTTTTACCCATGGAATAATTGATTAAGTCTTATGTGCTATGGTTTGAAAACTAGGGGAATTAACCTCTGATTTTTTTATCCTTTTTGCCTCCTAATTAGTCTCTAATTACACTTGCTTTTGGTTAATTAATCTTAGTTAGTTTTCCTAGTTACACCAGTTGTTTCTCGTAAATGCTAGGCAGATTTGGGGGCCATTTTTGGTGTATCAATTCCTCTTGTTTTCTTGTGATTAAATGAGCTTTAATTAGGACTTACATGGAGGGGTTTCCAGATTTAATTTAGGCTAATGATCAGATGATTTGATGGCCTAAATGTTTCCATTTTTCTCCTCCTCCCAACGCCACTTGCAAGGATAATTTAGGGTGATGTTTTTCAATTTTTGTTTTGCACAATTTGATTGTTTAGTTGAACTGGATTTGATTAAAATTTTTTCTATTCTTACAATAATTATAGGGTGGTTTATTTTCATTTAAGTTTTGATTTTGTTCAGGTCAAATCTTAGGTTTTTCTGAGCTTAAAGTTGGCTTTTCTCGGTTTCGACGGAATTCCTAATGTCAATGAATGATAATGAGATTTTTTGTGAATTGAATTTAGGCTTTTTTTGAACATTCAATTCAATTTAGCTTTCCTAAGGTGATGTTCTATTGTTTGGGTTTACTTAGGTTTTGAATCCCTTAGGTTTTAGATACGCTAGTCAGTTCGTGTATCACCGAGTGAATTCAATTTCGCAATTGGGTTTTCCTACATGTGTTTTCAATATGTTTCTTGATATTTTTCCTTTATACTAATTCTTGAATTGAAGTTTTTTGGGGTTTACATTCTACCCCCCTTAAAATAAGTTTTGCCCTCAAGACTTCAAAACGTACTTAGATTTGTGAACAAGTGAGGATATTTCTTCTTTACTTCGTCCTCCGCTTTCCAAGTGGCCTCTTCTCTTCCATAGTTTCACTATAGAATCTTAATATACTTGATTTCCTTATTTCTTAATTTCTACATCTTCTAATCCAAGATCTGAACCAGATGTTCTTGATATGTTAGATTCTCTTTTAGGATCACTGGTGGCAATTTGGTTTAGGTTAGCAATATGTCTACGCAAGACTGATACATGAAAGATATTGTGAATTTCTAACATATTTGGGGGCAATGCCAAATGATATGCTAGATTTCCAATTCGCTTTAATATCTCAAAAGGTCCAATATAACATGGGTTTAACTTCCCTTGTGTCTTGGCTCGATGTATGCTCTTAATTGGGCTCACTTTCAAGTATACATGATCTCTTGCTTCAAAGTCCAATAATTGTCATTTCAAATTTGCCTAACTCTTTTGTCGATCTTGGGTCTCTTTCATCTTATTCTTAATAATGGTTACCTTGTCTATAGCCTCTTGCATTAAGTCTAGTCCTATCGCCAATTTCTCCACATTGTCCCAAAATAGTGGCGATCGACCTTTTCGACCATATAGAGCTTCATATGTGGGCATCTTGATTGTAGAGTGGTAGTTGTTATTGTATGCAAACTCTACCAGTGGCAAGTGAGCATCCTAACTCCCTTTAAATTTAATTATACAAGCTCGTAGTATATCATCTAAGGTCTGGATAGTCCTTTTTGATTGACCATTGGTTTGAGGATGGTATGCCATGCTAAATTGTAATTTAGTCCCTAATGCTCTTTGTAGACTTTCCTAAAATTTTGATATGAATCAAGGATCTTTATTTGACACGATGCTTATAGGTACCCCATGAAGTCTTACTATCTCTCTGATATAAATCTTTGACAATTTCTCTAATGGGTAGGTTTTGTCGATGGGAAGAAAATGTGCTGACTTAGTAAGTCTATCCACCACGACCCATATAACATCATACCCTGCTACGGTTCTTGGCAACTCGCTTATAAAATCCATCATGATTTGGTCCCATTTCCACTCTGGGATTCGTAAGGGTTGAAGTAACTCATCGGGTCTTTGATGCTTTCCCTTTAACCTTTAACAAGTGTCACATCTCATCACAAACTTAGCCACATCTTGCTTCATTCTGTTCCACCAAAAATTATTTTTAAGATCTTGATACATTTTAGTTCCTCCTGGATAGATGGCATAACTGGAATGATGTGCTTCATTCATGATCTCCTTTTCAAGTTCATCTTCATTAAGTACACACAATCTTCCTTTTAGTCAGATAACTCCGTCATCTTAGACCTCAAAGTCGGCATATTTACCGGCATATTTCCCTTGTTTGATCTGTATCAATGCAGGTCTTTTTGTTAAGCTTCCTTGATTCTTTCTATTAATGTTGGCTCAATGGTCAAACTTGAAAATTCTGAATTCTCATCATTCCACACAAATTCTAAATTAAGCCTTTTAAATTCATGAATTAGGTCTTTTTGTTTTGCCAGCAAGGACTTGACTTTTGCTTGATTCTTCCTGCTCAAGGCATCAACGATAGCATTTACTTTTCCTGAGCAGTAATTTATTCCTAGATCATATTACTTGATTAGTTCTAGCCATCGTTTATGCCTCATATTCAACACTTCTATGTGAATAGGTACTCGAGGCTTTTGTAATCGGTATATATTTTGCAACTTTGTCTATATAAGTAATGCTTCCATAATTTAAAAGCAAAGACTACTACAACCAATTCCAAGTCATGCGTTGGGTAATTCTGCTCATGTGGTCATAATTGTCTTGATGCATAGGCAATTACTTTTCTTTTTAGCATCAATATGCATTCGAGTCCATTCTTTGATGCATCACTATATACTGTATATAGCTCGTTAGCATCTGGCAATACTAGAATCAGTGCTGCTACTAATCTCTACTTTTGCTCTTAGAATCCTCATTCCTTAGCCTCAATCCACTTGAACTTTTCATTCTTTTGCGTTAACTAGGTGAGTGGTTTGGCTATAGTTGAAAAGTCTTTAACAATTTTCCTATAATATCTCACTAATCCTAGAAAACTTTGCACTTTTGTCACAGTCTCAAGCCCTTTCCATTCCACTATGGCCTTTATTTTCTCTAGGTCTACAGATATGTCTTGCCTGGAAATTATGTGTCCATGGAATGATATTTCGTTCAACCAAAAGTCGCACTTAGACAGTTTAGCATATAGTTTATGTTTCCTCAATGTTTGATGTATAGTTCTTAAGTGTTCCTCATGTTGCCTTGGAGTAGTTGAATAAACTAGATTGTCATCAATAAAAACTATTGCACATTTATCTAGCAATGGTCGGAAAATCTTATTCATTAGATCCATGAAGGTAGTTAGGGCATTAGTTAATCTAAACGGCATCACTAAGAATTCGTAATGTCCATATCAAGTCTTAAAAGTCGTTTTAGAAACATCTTCTAACTTAATTTGTAGTTGTTGATACATAGAACACAAGTCAATATTGGAGAACACACTAGCTCTGTTCAACTGATCAAATAAGTCCATCGATTTGGGGTAATGGGTACTTTTTATTTATAGTAACCTTATTCAATTCTCGGTAGTCGATGTAAAGTCCCATTGAACCATCTTTCTTTCTCACAAAGAGTACAAGTGCTCCCTAAGGTGAAACACGTGGACGGATGAAACCTTGATCCAATAATTCCTGTAGTTAGTTCTTTAACTCCTCAAGCTCAAGTGGGGCCATCTTGTAAGGTGACTTTGAAATAGGTTTTGTCCTTGGCATTAGATTGATCTCAAAGTCAACCTCCCTCTTAGGTGGTAATCCTGGTAGCTCTTTTGGAAATATATCAAGAAATTCAGTAGCTATTGGAATACTCTTTAAATCGGTTTTTTCCAATTCAACCTCTACTACATTTATTAAGCTCTCACTATTTGAAAATTCCTTATCGTCTATGATAATTTCATAAGAACTTAACACCATAGATCTTGCAAAGGTAGACTCTCTAATAAATTCTACTTTCCGTCCATCAGAGTCATCAAATGTTACTTTCTTCTTTTGACAATCTATTGTGGCTCGTGCAGTCGACATCCAATTTATCCCTAGTATGGCGTCATACTGACTCATGTCTAGTATGATAAGATCTCAACTAGTTTTATATCCTTGAATATTCATTGGGCAACCTTTGATCATCTCCTTAGTGATCACAACACTTCTTGTAGGTGTACGTACCCCAAGGCTCAAATCCGTAGTAGCTATGGGTACTTTTGTTCGTTCAGCTACTTTAGAAGTGACAAAGGAGTGAGTTACTCCCGTGTCTAAGAGAGTGAAAGCCGATTGACTAGCGATGGTGATATGTCTAAAGTTCAAATGGTAAGATTAGAATTTTAGGTATACTTTCAATTCAGATGTTCACTAGGAGCTAAATTTTCTTCCCTAAAGCTTTTATGATTTTTTTTATTACATTTTTAACCTTTAACCTTTCAAATAAATAGAAATAGAGCTTACGTTCAAATACTTACATGTAATTAGTTTTGTATCAACTAGGTTGTCAACATCCGGTGTTGCAAACTTTGCCTCTTCATAATTATCGCCATCCTAAGCTCTCTCAAGATTATCACCTATGCGGTACCAATTGTAGGGTTAGTGCGATCCCTATTATTACCTTAGCCGTTACCATTCCTATTTAGTGTTGGCCTCCCAGTATTTTGAAGTGGCTTAGTTGTTGGTGTAGTGGTATGTTGTCTCTTTGGGTAGTTGATAGATAAATGCCCAACTTGTTTACAATAGAAGCACATCGCCGTGTTTTTCTTAGGGCAATTAGTGACCATGTGTGTGCCCTCTCCACAATAATAACACTTGTTTCACAACATTAGACAATCTTTGGATAGTGCTCACCCTTACATTTCCAACACGTGACATAGGGGTTATTTCCTAGCCTCACCCCTGTTTAAAATGAACTCTAGGAGTGTGTAAACCTTATAATCTTCCCATTGTGTTCAACTCCCTTAATTGGTCTTTTCCCAAAAACATTCACTCTGGTCCTAAAGGTATTAGCCTCTTGCTTTTTGGCATTCTCCAACACTCTCACCCACCATCTCATTAAAAGTTCATACCTCAAATTTAGTGAATTTTCTCCTCATCTTGCGATTTAGGCCCTTTGTAAACACCTGCATTTTCAACCTATCGTTCATTTGATATTTAGGAGGTTCAAACTGTAATAATCTGCTGAATTTAGCTTCATATTGATCAATACTTCTCCCTCATGCTTGAATGGCAACAATTCTTCACTACATTTTGCACGTAGACTCTCTGGGAAGTATTTTTATAAGAATTCCCGCCTGATTGCTTCCCAATTTATTGAGGGTGGCATGGTCCTGCTTTTGGAATCCCACTAAGTTCTAGCTCTTAGCCTCAATAGATAAGTACCAAAATTTACACTCTGGTGAAATGGTACTTTAAAAGCCTTAAATGATCTCTCAACTTGAGATATCTAATCTTTAGCTTCTTTTAGGCATCCAATATTGCCCTCAAAATATTTGTTACACCTAATAAAGTCAGGCAGTATATTTCTTTGATAGCGTAGCTCTAGTGGTGCAACTTGAGTCACTTCTACTAGTGCTGCCAATAATGGTGGTTGTCTTTCTAGATACAAATGGAACCACTTGTTCTACCTCTCAATGGCAACTATGATTTCATTTGTCTTATCATGGGTTTGGCTAGGTCTTGTTGCATTTCCTATGCTACCATTTGCCTGTGGCGGTTGTCCATGAGAACCACGTTGTCTGTAATAATTTCTTGGATTAATTTCCAATACAATGCTTATGGTGCCAATTTACATTCCTTACACATATGTTTGCTTCATATATATATATATATATATATGTATAAGGTATTCTTTTCATTGCTTTTCCAATTTCATTCCACTAGTACATTAGCAATATAGATTGAGATAAAGTATATATATCCATTACAATATCAACTCATGGGTTCTCCTCTCTACTACATAATTCATTGGAGTCTCAATATAAACAACCCTCTTTGATCATCTCATATATATGTAAATGGAGGTCTAAAACGGTCCCAACCCAACTCTCCATCACATTAGGGTAAGTAGTAGAGAACAAGGTCTATCAAATAGTACCAAATCCTCACAAAGGAGTCTCAACTTACACTTATAATTTACTAAAGTCTCTCCATCTTGGAGTTTAAAGGTCAGTCACTAGTCTAGGGCCTCAGCTAAGCTAATCTATCGTGCTAATACAGTATTTTAGAATACATGTAATAATTTAATAAAGATCACATCATATATTTATCTTATCCCGATTCTACCCACTCTTTGCCTTTCCTTAAGTTGGTTCTCTTAGGGTTTCTAGGTTCAACTTTTAAATTTTTATTCATGCTTTAATACCATTTAAAAACTGTTACACCCCGTGGGCCCTTATGACGTATAGTTTTTGCCATACACTGTACGTAAATCCAAGGATAACCCTTCTCTTATCCAAAAGTTTTCCTTGCAACGTATAAAGCATACTCATATCTAATTTCCTGACTAGGGTTTGACATTTTTCAAGAAATACAGAGAAATATAATAATTCAGAGTAGCAGCATATTATAAAGTCCACAGGTATATATATCACATTTTTCAAGATTTCATATCTTTATACATTTCAGTCCAAGCTAAGTACTTAGAAATTTAAAATATGAAATTAGATAGAATATAAAAGTGACCTCTCTACTCAATCTTTCCTTGTTCCCTTACTTCCCACACTAACATCTGGCATTTATCTGCCAGGTTCTAGCTAAATCTGTGCCTGCAATAAGGGAAGTCTGAGGGAGTGTAAGTTATAGTGTTTAGTGAGTTATATCCTCCTATTTAACCGGCAAGCAATAATTAAGCAAGTTATTTAATCAGACATATGCCATACATGAGCAACCAGATGAATGTTGCAATGTATATGGTTTACTAAACATGCATACAGCATGGATTTAATGCCCTCTATTGTTAGGGGTTGGGAAATCATGAACTACTCATTGGCTCCAGGCTCTAGTAACCTAAAGCTAACTTTTAAGATAATTCATAATGTCTATATATATAGTTTCGTAATATACGTCAATAGACTTGAAAATACATACATACTTACTAAGCCCGTCATGGGGTATAGTAATGAATCCTTAGACTAGGAAATTCTAGATCTCAATCAGAGGACGACATTTCCCAGGTTCCACTTAATTCCTAAAGGTTGAGATAAAGTGTGCCCAAGGAGTTAAGCCTCCATGGGGCCTTTTTCGTATCACCGTGTGATGCCAACGATCTTCTTACATGTAGGACTTTATGATGCATGATTCATTTTATTCATGGCCAAGTAATCTTAAGTCAAGTTATTTAGCATTCACAGCAATTAAATATAGAAACTCATAATTTCTATAGTCTAAATGCAAGGGAAAGCAATTATCAATTAGTCGGGTATAATTAAGATAAATTGGTACTCAATCATAGCATTCAAGAACATATACCCTGGTTTATCCGAGCATACAATTCCAATTCATATATTTAATATTATGCACGTGCAAGTGCATTAACTACAAACACAAGCAAGGAACAATAATCATTGGATTTTTACTCTCCCGGCCATATCGTCCTCAGTCATAGTAATCGGGTGGTAGGTTGTTCTCAAATGCTGTATCACTTGATAGGACAAAATATCTCTATGAGTCAGGGTCAAAATCACCTATACTAGTTTTGCTAATTTGGTGATTTTCTTAGTTTTGGAGGTTTAGGATTTTCTTCATAACTTTTTGTTTTAAGTTCGTTTTTTGCATATTTATAGTCATTTTAAAGGTTTTTTAATGTTATTTCCATTTCTTAAGTCATTTTGGTGGTTTGAGCTTTAGAAGATTGCATTAAGGTTAGATCACGTTACGTGTGTATGGTTTAGGTCCTCAATTTGCATTTTCTCCTCCTTTTTCATGTTATTTTCATATTTTCCTTCAAGGCTTTGATTTCCAAAATTTTCTTAAGATTATTTCCTCATATTCAGGCTTTAGAAATTCTAAAACTCATACATAAAAATCATATTAGACATTGGTTTGGGGATCAAGAACTAACCTTGCAATTCTTCCAATTTTTCCCACCACAAAAGGATCTTGATTATTACTTAGGCTCCACTATAATTGGGAAATCCTTAAATACATCAAAAAAGCATTGATTTAACCTTCTAATGTTAGCATTCACAAGGGGATCAACTTCCATAATTTTAATCTACATAAAGTTTCTCACAGATCAAACATGAACAACTCCTTATATGTTGATTTTTCACAATTTTAGCATCCTACTCTTGGTTTGCATTTCCAACTCATTTCCTAAGCTAAATATTCTCCAAATATACATATACATGTAAAGGTGAAAAATCAAGGCAATATAATCCTTTTCTAATATGATATGTATGGAAATGGAGAAAAATAGAAAGATTACTTGGTTGAACAAGGATCCTACTCTTGAGTGCTAGTTGAGGAAGCTCTAATGATCACCTTCTTACTTCCTTTTGGAGTAGCTTTGAGTTCTGATTTTCATGTGTGTTTTTTTTGTCCCTTAAATGAGCACTTGAGGGATGTAGAAAATATCTAAAATTAGGCTTGATGGGTTGTTTCTCATGCCCCACTCTAAGGGTTCCTCATGACAACTCGCCACGATCGCTTAACCCTTCATTAAGCAACCGCGAAGTGTCTCATCTTCAATATTGTACCTATTAATTAGAGTAATAACATTCCCAACTCACAAGGTAATCAGTTAAAAATTATCACTAGGCATCAGATCTGTCCCATTACACCACCATAGGTTTACCCAAGATCCTATCAGATCTCTCAAATACATTTACATCAATTACAAAATCCATTTTAATGATGTCTACCTTGATCTAGACCTCACATCCTTCCTGCAACAATGCCCCCAGTTAGGCGACGAGTACTCACCTTGGTTTGTCTGTTCATTAAGAAGTTTAGGTAATCACGACTTACAAGGCAAAATCTATAGGAGGGTAAGCCAAGGCTTAATAAGATAGGGTGCAATCTTTCAGTGTTGCAACAAACACAACAAATTCAAGAAAGTTATCAAACAAGTGCTATGCATGAACAATCACATGAATGCAGCATCTCACGTAGTCTTCCGATAACCGACGTGAAGTCTAGGGTTTATGCCCCCCTTGACCTTGGGTTGGGGATTCCGAAGCCACCATCAAAGCCCGAATCTTACACACAATTTAATTATTCTTATCAATTTGTTATATTTGTGTCTTAGCTTTAATGATCTGGGCTCAGGTGCCTCAATACACCGAGCATTTACACCCTCAAGAGATAGGTTGGATTCTGAACCGTCAAGGCGTGACAATCCCCTAATCACTTAGTTTGCACTTGGCGGAACAGTGATCCTTTGATCACTTTCGGCGCATCCTGTAGCTATGATGGCCTTGAACAATGCAATGTTCGTGCAATGCATGCCCGGTTATTAATTAAATCTCATAATTAGTTAAATTTTTAGAGTGATCATCTAAGGTCAAGTATAAGTGCAATCGTCAATCGTGTGGACAATCAATTCATAACACATATAATCATTCCAAGGAGTAAGGCACAATTGAACATCAATAAGAAGACAATGAACATATGGTTGAAGCAATAGATCGTTAAGTAAGTGAGTTCTAATTCAACTTCCATCGTTACAATCCTCGTTCCCCGCTCATCCCCATAACTTGCGTTCATAATTATAACTATATGTCTTATCTTTGGATATGCATACAAATATACCTATAGCATATGGAGTTTGAATTAGACTCCCATATCTCCTTTGGCCATATACACAACATATGGGTATATGCATGTTTTATTTATGATCATGTAAGACCACCTTCCTCCCTTACTCCTATATAACCTATATAACCATAGCTTATGCCACTTGCAATATCTTATCCTTCCCTCTCACTTACATGTAACATATATATGTACATGTGTAAGGACTTAGATTATTGGAGTCTAACTTCCTTCCCTACAATTTGTAATGTACGTTTATGCATGTCTATATTCTTTACATCCACCACCACAATCCATAACAATACACATGCCATAGTTTATTCCTTTCCTACCACTAGTAAAATCATACATACTCACATCAAGGAAAAGCCCCAACATCTATATGCCCCCACATATTGTCTCATATCCTCATTCATGGTTTTCCACCCTTCTTCGCATTCCTCAACACACGGCTCACAAGAAAACTAACACCAATATAATCCTAATTCCCACCTCCATTCCATTTATAGCCCACATTCTCAAGTTAGCCTTCCAATTCCACTTTCATCATACCACTTACAAACATATACATATATAAGGTTATCAACCACAATTGGCAAGGAAGGAAAGGAAACATACTATAACCATTATACTCTTATGTACACATCCATGTTCACTTTGCAGCATAATGGAAGGAAATTTTTACTTCGGCCAACAACCAAGGAAACACAAAATACATATATGTTGTGGCAGTAGCCAACGCCACACACACATGCTAATTTGGACAAGAAAAGAAGCAAAACAAAAGACGTCCAGCGAGGGGAATTCAACACGCTTACCCTCCATAGAAGAGATTAAGCCACAACATCTTATACATATATTATATATATATATCCACTACTCTATAGCCGAAGGAGGACACCACACATATAAGTCAATGAACAACAAGGATAAAAAAACAAACTGCCCAGCACCTATCAAATCTCATATACGTACATACATATATATATATATATATATATATGCAACCCATATACTGGACGAGCTTCGCACTTGCACACAGGGGAGGGAGGTTGCCTCTAGCGAAACAAACCTCCACAGAGTCCACGCAATTATGTCTATATGTATATATATGTATGGACAGGACAAATTCATCAATAAATCACATGAAAACAATAATATACATACAATACAATACGTCACAAGTACTACTCACCTTGGTCTTATTTTCTTGGGGTTTACTTGAAATAGTCTTTAGGTATCTCCGAATCGAAACTTTCTTCACTAAGAAAATTGGGGAAAAATACGTTATTACACTCTATGCATAGTTTATATCACTTCATTTAGTGTTTCTCTAGCTATTACAACTAATTTTTACACCTATTTGTTCTTTGTACACAACTTTTAGAAACTAACTTTGTTTCGCGAAAAATTAGTCTAGTTGAGTTACACTCACCTTGAGGAACATGTTGGTGGTCTTGGATCGTCGATCGAAGGTCGTATGTGTGAGATATGATTTTTTTTGTTCACTTTTCCCCTTTTTCTCCCCTTTCGTTCTCGTCTTGTCTTCATCTTTCTTTCTTTTTTTTCTTTTCTTTCGTTTGTTTTCTGGCATGTGTGTGTGTATGGCCATAGGTCCTCCACGACCTGCCATCCCCACATATATATTATTATTATTATTATTATTATTAATTAATACTTTATTAAGATTAGGGTTTTAAAAGTTTCTAGTGTATTTTCGCATGTGCGATGACCTCGATAAAATTTAAGATTTTAAAATTTTATTACGAAATTTTATGCTTAAGCTAATTTGATTATTTCGAGCATGAATATTAACTCAAAATTCCTATTTGACAATCCAAAGTCTATAATTTTAATTTATTCTATCGTTTAACCAATAATTTCTTATGGTTTGCCCTTTAGTGCGATTATTTCTTTTATTATGGTTTTATACAGAGTGTATTTAAGGCTTTTAATATAATCTTTTAGTTATTCTACTATTATACATGACTAATATTTTGCGGGTTTTACATCGTTGCTTAGAGGGTGTTTTTCTTTGTTGAAACAAGGTGGTTATGTGTAGGAGAAAGGGTTGCGGTTTAGAGTGGATGTTAGGTCCGATTTTGGAGAGGTTTATGGGAATTTTTGGAGAGATTTTGAGAGTGTTTTTCTTGAGGGATTTCTTCTAAAATGAGAGGGTTTCACGTGGATAAGGGGGAAAAAGAAAAAACAAACCTAAGGAGCATGTTTGACGAGGTTGTTTTTTTAGGCCATGGTTTGATGTTTAGGGCATTGAATAATTGATTAAGTCTTGTGTGCTATGGTTTGAAAACTAGGGGATTTAACCTCAGATTTGCCCATCCTTTTTGCCCCCTAAGTAGTCTCTAATTACACTTTCTTTTGGTTAATTAATCTTAGTTAGTTTTCCTAGTTGCACCAGCTGCTTCATGTGAATGGTAAACAGATTTAGGGGCCATTTTTGGTTGATCAATTCCACTTGTTTTCTTGTAATTAAATGAGTTTTAATTAGGAAATATATGGAGGGATTTCCGGATTTAATTTGCACTTAAGATCAGATCATTTAATTGACCAAATGTTGCTTTTTTTCTCCTCCTCCAAACGCCAGTTGCAAGGATAATTTGGAGTTATGTTTTCCAATTTTTGTTTTTGCTCAATTTGATTGTTTTCTTGAGTTCGATTTGATTAAATTTTTGGGTTTTCTTACAATAATTATAAGGTGGTTTATCGTCATTTAAGTTTTGGTTTCGTTTAGATCGAATCTTGGGTTTTTCCGAGCTCAAAGTTGGCTTTCCTCAGTTTCAACAGCATTCTTAATGTCAACGAATGATAATTAGATTTTTGGGAATTGAATTTGTGATTTTTTTGAACTTCTAAATTCAAGTTTAGTTTTCCTAAGGTGATGTTCTATTTTCTAGGTTTGCTTAGGTTCTGAATCCCTTAGGTTTTAGATACATGAGTTAGTTCGCGCATTGTCAAGTGAATTCAATTTCGCAATCGGGTTTTCGTATTTGTTTTCCGACGTGTTTCTTGATATTTTTCCTTTATACTAATTATTGAATTGAAAATTTTCAGGGTTTACAACACCATTTGGAAACCAAAAAAAAAAAAAAAGTAAATATCTATGTTATGGTGTTAGGAAACATAAAGCTTTACAGATATAACCCATATATATATATATATATATATATATAAACTACCATAAATGGCCTTAAAAATGGCATTTTTTTTTATTTATCCATCATGCTGAAAAAAAATCAAACGGAGATACATATTACTAACGAATTAAATTACATTTCTTTGTCTTTTTCTTTTTATTCCATTAATCCTTTCTTTTTATTCACAATAGAAATGGATTTTACCAATGCAAACATGGAGTTACGCATATAAATAAACATGTATAAGACCATCAAGCAGCTATAGTTTTGGCCAAGAAAATGCTTTTTTTTTTTTTTCCAAAAATGTTGCAGTCTCACCACAAGTGTGTCCTACATTAATCAAAATGTAAGAAGTTACATAAGATTGAATTAAAAATTGAAAAACAACACAAAATTGAAGAAGGAAAAATAGTAGAGAAGGAAGAAAGACCTAATATGTTTATTAATCATGATGCAAATAGGAGAAGGGAAAATATTAGGGTATATGTTTTGGACTACGTGGTGAGCTAAGTGGCAAACTTTAGTAGTTCCTACGTGGCAAATTTTATCTTTTTTTTTCTTTTTTCTTTTTATCAATAAAGTGTCAGATGGAACAATTATCTTATCAACAAAAGATGGAAATCGATCAACTGAAAAATTAGCCAAATGAATTTCTTCTACAGAGGATGCAGGTGCCAAGTGGCAAAATGAGTTGCAAGATTTTGCTGCTCCATATTAAAAATTAAAAGAAAAATTGCAACTTTAACCAAAATTTTGCTGCTTGTTTTCACTGGAAAATGAAAAACATTTATAGTGGCAATTTAAACATTTAATCAAAAAAATATAAAATAATGAAGGTAGAGTAAAAATCGTGAATTTTAGATCCTTAAAACCTCAAACTTACATAGTGGAAATGTTTTTTTTCTTTTTATGTTGGTAAAAACTTCTGAATAAACACTTTTTTTTGGTTAAATATTTAGAGGAATCTTCACCAACCTTCTCTATTCGTAACTCAAAGACATGAAAATATTTTGGGTCATGTATGAAGATTGGCCTCAATAAATAAAGTTCCACATGATACAGGAATTGAGTTAACTTTTATTTATAAAATGGAGAAGCATATGACAAGAAAACTATACTCTTCCTAAAACAGAAGGCAATTTTGAGTCTTTGAGAGCCAAAAAAGTCCTTGGAATAAGCATCTCTGCATCAATGTTAATTCCAAACGTTACTTTAGCTTTAATAACATGATGCAAGAGTTCAGCAATGCAGAGTTTCAATGAATGATTTGGAATTCTAAGAAGAGTCCCACTTAGTGGCACCTTAGATGAAGAAGCATAAGAGCTAGGGAGCACTTTATATAAATGCATGTTTTTAGATTGCCGATTTTACTAGATCCCTCCCATTTAGCGTGGCACACCGATTGTTTCAGAAGTAGGACTTTCTAACCCAATAGGCTATTTCAGTCTAAAATATTTCAAAAGTCATTGTATCAATAAATAGTTTAGTTTTGTTGATGTAGCTTAATATGATAAATTTTTTGGAACACTAGATTCGTCCATCCCAAACCCGCAACCACCAACAACCTGAATAAGCTAACTATCCATGATCATGCTCCATGCAGTATAATCTTTTTTTATTTTCTTTTTATTTTTTTTTCTTTTTTCCGTTTAATCAAATTCAAAAGACGTTAACAGTTTATGCCCACGGTAATAATGTAGAAATGGAAAGAAAAAAAAAGATGCAATGAAAATCTAACTTTGGTAACACAATCGAATGTCATTATTATGAACGCCAAAATTAAATATGATCTATGGTTCTATGTATAATTAAATTGGATGGTGGGGATTTGATGATGGATTACCTAGGATGACTATAAAGCACTTTACTTGCGGTTGTGATTTCATAGTTAAACACAATTTTATATTATGTGTCTATTAACTTATGTAATTTTTGGGGGAGGAAAATGACAATAAAGAATTCTCATCAATTCGGTGCTAAGGAGAGATGAAAGGTTGCCACAGGGTCTTAGTTCATGAATACCCTTATCAAGTACACAATAGTTATATATGTACATGTTGGGTACAATGTTGATTCACTAGTGTTAGTTAAGGGTTTACATGAGCTGGGAGATAAGGTTGCCTTGATCTTTTTGATACCGTAGTGAAGGGAGCACTTTCTACAACAGCCTATCCAAAATCTTGTAATATTAATATTGTTGTTGTTGTTGTCGTCGTTGTTGCTAATCGCTTATTATTGTCGTATTTCATAGGGTTTAAGTATTTGGCTTAAGTCATATACATCATAGCTAATTTTATTTTATTGTTGTGCAGGATTGATTCTACCGCATTTATTTATTTATTCATTTTTTGGTGTTATCACCATTAGATTTCCTTGTGTAAGAATGAGAAAGGTATAATCGGTGGCGGGAGGGTTCCCTTCAAATGGAATATTTTGACATTACCATATCATCTTTAGGGAAAAAAATTAAAAAAACCTAACTTTTACAGGTAAGGCCTTTTTCCCCAAGATCTGATTAGTGGCTTAGCTTGTTTGAATTTTCATATTATTACTCTTCATTTTATAACTTCTTCTTCTGTTTTTTTGAAGGAACATCGATGTAGTTGCAGCATTTGAATTTGACAATACCCTGAATCTTGGGGTAATTGGATAGAGTGCATTAGACCTACATAGACTAGTGGTAGATGTCACCCCCGAAAGGGGGTTTAGAAGTTTCCACTAAAATCATCACGGTATGTGTGCATCCGTTACATGATAATTGTCTTATGAGTCAGAGATCGTAAAACTTTAAGTATTTAATTACATTTACGACTAATCATAGTATATATAATTAGATAATAAACTATAACTATGGATCTCGTATCCTACGGTCAACCATGATCGTAGAGAATTGGTATCCCCTACCAACTAGTAAAATAAGATAAATCCTAAGTTTCACAAATTCAATTTTATTTACATGGGGGTCCTAACATTTCATCTAAACAATTTATCTTTCACAGTTTTTACTTTGTCGTTTTCGTCATCTAAAAACTCTTAACACTTCACATCTTATCCCATCTCAAGCTTTTGTAATCGCCACCTACAAAAAGAGTCTATGGAAAGGTGAGCACACTATGACTTAGTGAATGGATGGTAACACTTTCAATGCTACGTACACAAGTAATTTCAATCAAGTTATTAAATCATATGCTATGCATGAACAACCATATGAATGCAGCATCTCACATGGCATTTCGATAACCAACGTGAAGTCTAGGGTTTACGCCCCCTTTGACCTTAGGTTGGCAATTCCGAAGCCACCATCAGTGCCAAGTCTTACTCACATCTTCATTATTCTTATCACTTATTTAAACTGTGTTTTAGCTTTAATGTTTTAAGCTTAGGTGCCTCAATACACCAAGCATTACACCCTCAAGAGACAGGTCGGACTCAAACCATCAAGACGCGACAATCCCCTAATCACTTAGTTCGCACTTGGCGGAATAGCGATCCTTTGATCACTTCTAGCGCATCCTGTAGTAGTGATGGCCTTTAATCTCATGCAATGTCTCATGGAAATGCATGTCAAGTTTTAGTCGAGTCCACTTCTTTAATTAATTGATTCGAAGTGACCAATCAACATATATAATAGCAACCAATTATCATTCAAGGCAATGAAGTAACTACAAAAATAGTTTATAAGGACCTAGTGAAGTCCCATGAAATCCGCTATTGTCACACCCCGAAAGGGGGTCTAGAAGTCTCCACTAAAATCATCATGGTACGTGTGCATCAATTACATGATGATCATCTTATGAGTCAGAGAATCGTAAGACTAAATAAATAATTGCATTTACAACTAATCATAGTACATATAATTAAATAATAAAATGCAACTATGGATCCCGTACTCGATGTTTAACCATGATCGCAAAGAATTGATATCCTCTACCAATCAGTAAAATAGGATAAACCCTAGGTTTCTCAATTTCAAATTCTATTTGCATGGGGGACCTAACATTTCATCTAAGTAAATCTATCCTTCACACTTCTTACTTTGTTGTTTTGGTCTTTCCAAAACTCTCAACACTTCACATCTTATGCCATCCTGAACTTTCGTAATTGCTACCTACAAAAGAGTCTGTGAGGAGGTGAGCACACTATGGCTCAATGAATGGGATGATAACACTTTCAATGCTACGTACACACAAGCAATATCAAATTAAGTTATCAAAATATATGCTATGCATGAGTAATCATATGAATGTAGCATCTCACATAGTCTTCCGGTAACCAACGTGAAGTCTAGGGTTTACGCCCCCTTGACCTTGGGTTAGGGATTCCGAAGCCACCATCAGTGCCCAGGTCAATACCTAGTTTATTTATCTTATCATTTTGTTAATTATGATATCTTTTTAACTCAACAGTGAATGCTCCCGTGCCTTTTTGCACTAGAAGAAGCAAAACCCTCAAGGATAGGCCGAACTCAGACCATCAAGACGTGGCAATCCCCTAATCACTTAATTTTCACTTGGTGGAACAACAATCCTCTTGATCACTTCCGACGCATCCTATAGCAATGATGGCCTTCAATCTCATGCAATATCTCGTGGAAATGCATGTCAAGTTTTTAATTAGGTTCATTTCCTTAATTAATTGATTTGAGGTGATCAAACAACATATACAATCACAATCAATTTTCACTCAAACAATGAAGCAACTACCAAGCATTTCATTCCACACTCATGACAACAACAAAGATCATGTCTTTCTTATCACACAAAACAGACACTGAACCTAGACCTCGTGGACATAGACCTATACAGTTTTACCATAGGTTAAATTAACTCGGCACCTCTCTATACCATTTCTTTTAAATGTTAAACCAACCACTCGGAGTTGATATACAATCATTATATCTGACACCTCTATGTCATTTTTCTTAAATGTTAAACCAACCACTCGGGATTGATTTACAATCATCATCTCTAACACCTCTATGTCATTGCACTTCTCAAGTGCTCTGTTATTCTCACTTTCAAGAGCCAACAGGTCGTCTCGTATTTTCCTTTTGATGTCCTCAAGACATTTATGTATAATATATATAAATATACATATCTACAATATATATATATATGTTCATGACACATCTTTAATTAAGAAAAATTCACTAACACCTTCCTTACGTAATTACAAGAGTAAGAAAATAGGACTGTTGAGTTGTAAAAATCAAAGTTGCACTCATGATTTGGTATAGTTATGTTCATGAGTGTATTTTGTAGATATAATAAGAAAATAAGTTTGGTTAAGTATATGTATACACATTCAGGAACCAACTCTGACATGTATACATAATGAAACCTATACACCCTATCCTAACTAAGCATATTTACTTGGTAGCTATAGAAGGAAAAGCTAAGTTTCTATGTTCTGGTTTGTTTTGAAAGAAAACAATTTTAAATCATGGGTTAAGCTTATGATTATAGCACTAGTAATACGGCGCTAGGTGCTATCATTGAGGTAATGACATCTAAACCCTCGGACCATTCATTCCTCTATATTCTTTATGACTTTCTCCTTAACTCATGAATCTCTACTATGACTTAATTCAGTAAGAATCACAATCAATTTTAAACACAATAAACAACAATGTCACATGCATAGCAAATCATCATGCAGCACAACATGGTAGCATATCATTAAGTTTCCCACTCACTTGTTTAGGGTTGTCATAGTCCTAGCTGGAGTCGAGCGATTCCAGTGGCTAACCCCTTTGCATTCCTCTTGAAATTAGTGTCCTTTTGCGATGCTTCCTCAACCCAATCACAAAAAGCTGCATCTCCACATGAACTTTGGTAACCTTTCAGCTCTGATATGTGTACTCTGCTCATCTTACGTTTGATGGCAAAGTGTGAAGTCTCTTCTTTAAGTAACTTTGGGTGAACAAGATTCGAATGTTGAACACTTCTTCAACATGATTTAATACAAGGTTCTGGAAGGAACGATCTTGCTCAACATCCTTTGAACATTCTTTTATGAAATCCATTTCAACCTAAATATCCCTATACCATCATTTTGAATGTTGCTTAAATCATTCCCTTCCTCATCTACACCAACATAGATGCTTCTCTTGTCCATGAAGCATCTTTGAACCTTTCATTTATCCAATTGTCTGTAATATCTTCCAACGATTTACTTATAAGATAACCTGTAGGATTTAGTAGTCCTTAAAGGTTTTGTATCATCCTCTTTCTTCTCTTCTTTGTTGATATTTCCACCTATGGGGTTCCTCATTTTTTCTACTGGTTTTCATCCTCCCTTACGTTTCCATTACCATACATACACCAACCTTTCCCACACATCACATTCACACCAACATACCACATACACATACATATGTACCACTAGTGCATACATACCCACACACTCCTTTCACTTCCCACACCACTAACACACATATACCCATATACCCCACATACACTTTATACCTCCAATATATACTTACCCACATACTCTACACACATTACATACCTCCCATATTCATACTCATATACCCACACCATACATCATCTCATACACTTACATATTCCACATACACCTTATACCACCAACACACTCGCACCCACATTTCGCACACACTACATTCACCTATCATACCCATATACACATGTTCACACTCTACACGTCATCTCATACTAATACATACACATCTCACATACATCATCCTCAACTTCCATACTTACACACACACATGTCCATACATATACACATGCTACATACTCCACACACCATCCATATACACACTAGTACCGCATACCCCACACCTTTCATACACCCACACACGTACTCCACACATCCCACACCTTCTATACACATACATACCCTCACACACTACATGGCATCCATACATACACACACAAACCACACCTACCACCCACCATCCATGTGCATACACCCCTCTTTCACACACACCACATATCATCTTACATACACATGCTGCATACACCACACCACCCATATACACACACATGCCGCATACTCCACACCTTCCATACTCCTACACACATACTCCACACATCCCATACCTTCAATATACATACATACCCTCTCGCACACTGATCGTTGCCAATCGTAGTTTTAATAAATTGAATTCTTGTTCTTAATCTTACTACGAAGCAATAGGCAAGAGCACTTATCGTAGTGTAATATAGCGAGAAAGCACAAGGTCGTCCCTCAAAGATACACCAACTACTAGTACTAACTCCGTTCCTATTATCTAACCGCCGCTTCAATATGTTGGTTGAAACTTAATTACTCTAATCTTAAAACTAATAACTCACTAACAACAATGGTTCGAAAGATTTATTAATTAACAAAAGCAACCTAGATCTTATTCTACTCCTTCTCTATCATGTAATTCATTAGATTTATGAAGATTGGCATAATTGACTTCTTATACTATCGAATTCTCTAGTCAAGTTAACTACTTTCTCAAGTATATTAACCTATCTAATCCTAGGTTTATCAAATAGGATCTCTCCTTAGTTAATAGCAACTTAGAATTGCATAAAGCACATGAATTCGCATCAACATAGTCGATGTAAACAGAAGACTCTTGTTTCCTATCTCTAGAAGAACAATCAAATCTCATTAATTGCATTAAATCTAATCATAAGAGCAATTTCTCAATTAACTAATATGATATCATGCATCAATTCATATTCCGGATCTATGAATCTAAGGAACAATTGAAGGGCATGCAATTAATCATAAGAAAGCCAACAACTTCGCATTAAAAACCAAGTCTTCATCACATGACAGAGAAGTTTCGAATAAAATCTTGATTTAGAGTCTACTCCTCCATAAATTGGACAAAAGAAATACAATTACTGGAAGAATAAATAAAATTCATAGTCACAACCCTTAAAGATAGAATCTTCTTCTTCGTGGGTCTTCAATCTCCTTTGGAATTGACAGAATCTTCTTTCCCCTGCTGTTATGAGAGTCAGAGCAAGTACAAAATTCTTAACCTCCTTTCTAGGGCAAACTAATGGTCTACTTATACATGTACCCGGGTTGGATACATACATGAGCGGATACACGAGTAATGTAACTCGCTCGTGTATCTCATGCTTGCTTCCAAGTGTCCTTATGTGAATATACACGAGCAAGTACATGGGAGTGTACATTGGTCGTGTATTTGAAACATCGTTGAACAGCAGCAAAACTTAGATACACGAGAAATGTATATGGGCGTGTACTTTGATCATGTACTTTCTAGACATCCACTTCAGTATACACAAGCAAAGTACATGGGCGTATATCTCGCTTGTGTACTTTCAAGAATTCTTTTCTTCACATGTATTGTATCCAACTCCTTCCAAACTTGATCCGACTCTTCAAAACTCCTTCCCTTAGCTCCAAAATACTCTAGAAGATCCTGAAATTAACATTTATTCCATTAAGCATCATTTTCTTCAACAAATCATCTAAAAATTCAACAATAAAGCACAATTTCATTACTCTAGATAAGGGTATTTTGCGACTTATCAAACTTCCCCACACTTAAGTCTTTGCTTGTCCTCAAGCGAAATAAAACATTAATTAAACTTCTCATTAATCATGATTGTCATTACCAAATAATACTACTCAGACATTAGCATTTATGAATTTTAATCTTTAAAGCTCAATGCAATCCCTCAATCTAATGAGTGTGCTTCTCACCTTATCATGAAAGTATTGTAACAAAGATACTTTAGTCAAATTTCTAGGATTAATCAGAGTAGACCAATCTTTACCCTTATCATTTAACAATGGCTTTCATGATCAAAATTAGACATAAGATCAATTAGAGCAAAAGGAAATGTGGTACATTTCAACCACCACTAAAGAGTCTATAATCTTCTCAATTATCTCTCTTAGTAAAGCAATCAATAATGAAAATACATTGCATCTATGTTTCCCATGGATTCCTCTTCCTTTTTGGTTGATCTCTTCAAAGATTTTATTCTTTGTAATAGTTCACTGGTTTCATCCTTCTTTTTTTTTGTTTAGGATCTTGCAACCCATGTAACGAGTTTTCAGCCGATAATCCTAGGCTCGTCACCCAAGTTAAAGAACGTTGTACCCTCAATTGAGGGCATTCCTGTGGGCTTAATTACTCGAGTTACAAGACCCTCTCAACTTTTGCCTTTATGGTATTTCATTTTATTACGGTAATTTCCTCGGTCGGGCGATCCTAGGCCAGACGACCTTAGGTGACAAGGTTTTAAAGGAACCCCATCGAACCTCTATTACCTTAACTTATTATTTTGACTAGTTAGTAGCGGAGTCAAACTTCGCTCTTCTAAGGGACCAAAGCCTGCCCATACTAACCAATCCTTTATTTTTCAAGTATAACATGTTTTCATTAAATTATTACTTTAAAGAGATCTTCTAAGAAGGATCATCAAGAGAATCATTTCATTTGCCCTTTCATGAAAGATTAAATGGCTCTCAAGATCTTTGAGTTTCACAGCGATTTTATCCCATAACTTTGACTAAGTATCAATGTTCCAAACAAGACAAAGGTGACATGCACAACACTCTTTTAGAGGAATTCATTCACTAAATGCTAAAATATTATGTAATTTGCAATCATGATTTCAAAATTCGATTATCAAGCAAAAAAGAGAAAAACAAAAATTAGGGGAAATTTTTTAATGACTCATACAATTCAGCACAACCCTTATCAAATTTCTTTAGTATCCCCTTTCCCACACTTAGATTGAGACATTGTCCCCAATGTCTTTATCATTCAAGAACGTAATGAGAAATAAAGAGATAAAAGAAAAAAATAAAAAGAAAAGGAACTAAGACTTCCCGGGATTAAACAGGTGATGGACCAATTGCATAGCTAACAGAATGTCAATCAGGATGAACTAGCACCATCCCGCTTCCTCTTAGCAGGGGTGGTCTTCTTTTTCTTGGTAAACTTCAGTTTAACTGCACAAGTCTTTTTGACCATCTGTCATCAATCACAATGGTCTCAAAATAGGTTAGGTTCTTTTAATTACACAAAGAAAATGATAGGACTTGCATTGGGTTTCCAAAACAAGGAGGAAGATAGCACAGTTGAGATACACAACCAAGGTACACGATTGTGTACCTGATTGTGTATCTACCCATCTCATACATGCACAAATTACCATAGAAACGCTCAAAATCAGGTCTTGTGGCTTTAGTATATTATCAATCTACCTTCCTGAAGGCCAAAATGTAACTACAACACACCCAAAGCATCCTTAAATGATAAAGTTTGAATCTTGATTCTAAGAAGCTAGGTGCGATAGTTTAGTGATCATAAAAAAAAATGGCCTCATAACTTGGTTTCTAAGAAGAAGATCGGGAAAGAAACACAACAACATTATTCAAGAAACCCACAAAATCAAAGCCCCAAATATTCACGTTCAAACCCTAACTGTCAATTCACTTGTTTGGCAGGCACTCATGACATCAATCATACATGCATTCACATGAGTTCAAAATGTCTACCGATCTATCAACAATCGACTTCCAAACAGCGAAATCACTTATCATACCATCATCATAGATGCAAGCATGTATGGTAGTCGTAAAAGAAAACCGAACAACAACCGTATTACAATTAGTATTAAAGAAGAAGAAGAGAAAACTTACTTACCTTGAGTCCATAAAACGGAAGAAATTTATGGTGTGGAAAGAATAACCATGGTATGGAGGAGTAGAGTGGGAGTGAGTGGGTTAAATATACGAATGGAGAATGGTTCGTGTAAATGGCAGAGTGAAGTGAGGAGTCCTTTTATAGTACGAGCAGAAAAAATAGATACACGACCAAAGTACACGATCATGTACTTTGGTCGTGTACTTTGGATTCCTTTTCTATGGGTTAGATACACGACCAGGTACACGAGCGTATACCTTTTTCGTGTATCGTGGGAGAGCATTATGTGGGTTAGATACACAACCAGGTACACGAGCGTGTACCTTGTTCGTGTATCATGGGAGAGCATTCTGTGAGTCAAATACACGACTAGGTACACGAGCGTATACCTTGTTCGTGTATATAAAGGGGGTGTTCTGTGGGTCAGATACACGACCAGGTACATGAACGTGTACCTTGTTCGTGTATCGAATTGTGCCTTCTGTGGGTTAGATACACGACCAGGTACACGCTCATGTACCTTATTCGTGTATCTCTGATATGTACACAATGAGCATTTTTTTGAAGTGCACGGGAGGCCACACCATGACGTATTCCCCTTTTGTATTGCAAAGTCAATTTAGACACCCTCTGGCATGTGTGAGAAATCGGATACACCACTAGTGTACCCGGTTGTGTAAATCAAAGTACATACCTATCATCACTTCATCTTGCACTCCCTTAAAAAGCTCTCCCATCCTGAATTTTTCCACACTTAGAGCTTAAAAGAAGCTCTATTAAGGTGACTTTCGTAAAATCCAAACTTGGTTAGCCCCTCTATAGCTTGCTGTCCTACAAAAGTTACTCCAAAACAATGGGTGATAATAAAGAAAGTAAAGAGTAAAGAAGAAAACTTACCTAAACAACATGGGTTGCCTCCAAGAAGCGCTGTTGTTTAACGTCATTAGCTCGACGTAATGAACCGGTGGAGCTCAAATGGAGATGAGAATGAGGTTCAGTTCCTCCTTTTCTTCCAAAACTGTTTTGTCCCTAAAGTAATGCTTAAGCCTTTGGCTATTCACCTTGAAAATGCCTTTCTTAGGAGATTTTATAACCCAAAACAATACCTTCTTTTACCATAAAATGACACTTCTCCAAATTTAGGACCAGGTTAGTATCTTCACAATGTTGCAACATTAACTCAAGATGGTGTAGACACTCATCAAAAGAATTCCCGAAAACAGAAAAATCATCCATGTATACTTCCATCTTGTCTCCTACCATATCCTCAAAAATAGCCATCATGCATCGCTGAAAGGTGGCTGAAGCATTGCATAATCCGAAAGGCATGCGTCGATAAGCGAAGGTCCCAAAAGGGCATGTGAATGTCGTCTTTTCCTGGTCTTCGGGTGCGATAGGAATCTGAAAATATCCAGACATCCCATCGAGGAAACATAATATGCATGACCAGCTAACCTTTCAAGCATTTGGTCCACAAATGGAAGAGGAAAATAATCCTTTTGAGTTGCGTCATTTAGCTTGCGGTAATCTATACAAACTCTCCATCCAATGACAGTTCTCATCGGGATGAGTTCATTTTTTTCATTCGGTACCATTGTCATACTGCCTTTCTTCGGAACTACTTGAGTGGGGCTCACCCATGAGCTATCAGAAATCGGGTAGATCATTCCTGCATCAAGCAATTTGGTGACTTCCTTTTTGCAACATCTCTCATATTTGGTTTAAGTCAGCGCTGCGGTTGTACCACTGGCTTGACACAATCTTCCATCAAAATTTTGTGTGTACAAAATGATGGGCTAATCCCCTTTATATCTGCAATTTTCCATGCAATTGCTTTCTTGTGTTGCCCCAGGACATGCAATAACCTTTCCTGCTGATCTCAATCCAGATTTGATGCAATTATGACTGGAAGTTTAGAATCTTCTTCCAAAAATGCATATTGAAGGTAGTCTGGCAGATGTTTCAATTCTAGCTCAAGTGGTTCCTCAATTGAAGGTTTCGATCTCTGAATGGTGGATCTATTCATACCTTCAAAGCTTCTTTCTTCTCTCAACTCAGGATTATTATTAAGTTGATTGACAACCGCTCTAATCGCCATAATTTTAGGTTGCTCTTTCTCCCCGTTCATCAAACACAATTCCAATGCATCACCAATCGATAAGTCTTGCAATGAATCTGAAACTGCGAAGTCAAGGCAGTCGATTGCATAGCATGTATCATCATGGTGCAGGCTTTGTCTAAGGACGTCAAGAATTTTCACTATGACCTCTTCATTTCCCATTCTCAACACTAACTTCCCATCCCCAACATCAATTAAGGCTCTAGCAGTAGCCAAAAATGGCCTCCCCAATATAAGAGGGACCTCCACATCTACTTCCATGTCAAGGATGACGAAATCCGCCGGGAAGATGAAGTCCTGCACCTTCACTAATACATCTTCAACTACTCCTCTCAGGAATTTGACTGATCGATCGGCTAACTGAAGACTCATTTTGGTCGGTTTCGGCTCTCCAATACCAATTTCTGGAACATCTTGTATGGCATCAAATTAATGCTGGCTCCCAAATCAGCCAATGCCCGTTCTTCAGATAAATTCCCTATTAGGCAAGGGATGGTAAAGCTCCCAGGATCTTTTAACTTCTTTGGGAGTTTGTTCTGAATTACCACAGAGCATTTTCCTCCTAAAGTTACAGTAGAGAACTCTTCAAGCTTCCTTTTGTTTGATAGTAACTCTTTCAAAAATTTTGCATATTGTGGCATTTGTGATAATGCCTCAACCAGTGGAAGGTTAATATGTAATTCCTTGAATATCTCTAAAAATCTGCCATAGTGCTCATCTGTTCTGTCCTTCTTGAGTCGTGCTAGATAAGGAACATTAGGCTTGTATTATGGGATTAATGGAGGTGATGATTTCTCTTTAGGTGATTTTTCTGAATGCTTTCCCCCTTCTTTGAGAACTACTTGTTCTTTTGTTGGTTCAGTCACCCGACTCTCTTCTTCTTGAACCTTTGGTTGTAGTTCCTTACCACTTTGTAATGTGACAGCCTTAACATGTTCTTTAGGGTTAGTTTCTGTGTTTCTCGGTAGTGAACCTTGAGATCTCTCTGACAGAAGCTTATCTATCTGACCGACCTGGTTTTCAAGATTGTGTATTGATGCCTCATGATTCCTTAGAGCCGAGTCTTGATTTTTTAGAATCAAATCTAAGGACTTCTATCTATCTTCTGAATCCTTGATGAATTTTGTGAGGAGATCTTCAAGTAGTGGTTTGGAACTCTAGACCAGTGGCCTCTGATAACCTGGTGGTGGATTCAGATTGCCCTTCTAAATATTACTGTTGTTAGTCCAAGAAAAATTTGGGTGATTTCTCCATCCTGGGTTATAAGTATTGTTGTATGGATTGTTCTGGGGCCGAATTGGGTTTCCAAATCCACTTTCTTTGTTTGCCCTTCCTCACCACCTGAGGGTTCCATAATAGCCAGCTGATGTTATGAGACAGCCAACCATCGATCTTTCTAGATAAAGCCTCAACTTTGGACATGATAGAAGTAGCCACATCCACTTCAAGATTGCCTGCCACCTTCTTTTCTCTGCCCCTACCATGTGACCATTCATAATTATTCGCGGCCATGTCTTCAAAAAGAGTCAAACTTTCTTCAGAGTTTTATGGTTCAAGGTGCCACCAGCTGCGGCATCTACTGTTTGTCTCGTTTGATAGTTCAACCCATTATAAAATATCTGAACTTGAAGCCACTTGGGATCGCATGGTGTGGGCATTTCCACATTGAGTCCTTGAATCTCTCTTAGGTTTCGTTCAATGTCTCCATGTCATACTGATGATAAGATTGAATCTCAGCTCGAAGTTTATCGGTCTTTGAAGGAGGGAAGAATTTGTCCATAAACTTCTTAATCAAACCTTGCCATGTAGTAATGGAGTTCCTCGGTAAAGAATTCAGCCACTGCTTAGCCTTGCCTTTCAAAGAAAACGGGAAGAGCCTGAGGCGGATCACATCATCATTAACTCCATTAAATTTGAAGGTATCGCATATCTCCAGAAAGAATTGGATATGCGCATTTAGATCTTCATCCTGTAAACCATCAAATTGAGTATATTGCTGCACCATCTGAATCACGGCAGGCTTAAGTTCAAAATTATTTGCCTCCACTCGAAGGACGGACTATGCTAGAGCTAACGCCTATCAAGTTTGGCCTGACAAAATCAGAATTGGTTCTAGGTGGCTCATTAACTCGGCCATCTTGATTATCAACTAGTTGATGATTCGAGGGATCCACAACAACATTTCCTTGATTCAGCTCTTAAGCAAGATTATTGACTTGATCAGCCATTTCTTCCTTCAGTGATTCTCTTTGAATACCAAATGATGTTGACTCAGTCGAGTGTTGCTTTTTCTGATAACGACGAATAATTTTCTTTGGCTCAGGATTAAAAACAGCAAGTTCCTTGAAGCGACTTCTGGTCATGCACTGTAAACGTAATACAAATCAATTATGAGCTCCAAATTCTAGGAAGAAAAGGGAAAAAAAATAAGAAAGAAATAAATTGGTTAAATTAATAAGTAAAGAGTGTATCTAATATTGGCGTATCCCCGGCAACAGTGCAAAAACTTGATCGTTGCCAATCGTAGTTTTAATAAATTGAATTCTTGTTCTTAATCTTACTATGAAGCAATAGGCAAGTCACATATCGTAGCGTCACTCTAAATTTCCATTTAAAATTCCTAGATCTATAATTTAAATTAATTTCATTATTTAACTAAATATTGTTTGAAAATTACGTTTGAAGAATTTATTCTTCTAATTGTTTATATAATTTTTCAAAAATGTTTAGGACTTCACAACTATGATGTGATTCTACCCTACGATCTCGATGGTCAGGGAACTTGATTTAGATGATGATCTAAATCATTTGCATGTATACATTTTTCTTTATCTAACAAAGTCTGAATGGTAATTTAGCAGGTACAATGATCATATTTCACAGGATGCCACATGATCTACATTGATGATCAAATTAGGGACATCATCAGATTCACATCTAATAGCCCGCCTCAATCAACATTAACTCGACGAACCGACTCTTTGAAGATTAATATCTTTTGTATTTGTAATTTATTTTTGAACCATTTATTTTGTAAGCTTTTTGGGTCATTTTATTTGGTTGTAATTGATGGATTTAGGGCCGGCCACCTTTTAGTGGCATAAACGTAATTGTTTAGTCATTTTAACCCTAAATGGAGTAAGTATAAATACTTGCTTAAGTAGGGTTTGGAGGATCGTTGAGAGATAAAAAATTGCTGCCTCATTACATGAGAATTAGGGTTCATACTCTAAATTTCATAAGACTCTTATCAATTCTTCAAGGATTGTGGCGAGTGGCAACTTAAGGATTTGTGAGTTATATCAAATTCCCAAGTTGATTCCAATTCATGTTAGTGTGTCATATCTAGTTGTTATTTGGGTTGTTCTTATTTGTTTTTGTTATCACATCATTTTAGGGTCATTTCTATCATTGGATTGCATGCAATTTAGTGGAATTAGATCCTAAATTGTATTGTTAATTGTGATTATTCAATTGCTAGTGAAACTGTCTATTGTGTGGAAACCTCTTACTTAGGAGATTCACGCCATTCTTTATCATTCCGTGATTGGATTTTCCATTTGATCTTATGTTGTGTGCTTGATCCTATTGAGCACATCATCATTTGGTATCAAAGCTACTTATTTTACAAATTGGATTCATAGGGAATTAGGGTTCATGCTACTTGTGGACTTGGATTTAGTGATTGGAGTTGTTTCAATTGATTACGTGTATGTGCTTAGATCCTTCAATCTTTTAGGAACATCATCTTTTTTAGTATTAGAGCAATAGTTAAGAGAAGCGATTTAGTGTTGGTTGAATTCGTGATCTTCATTGTCAATTAAGGTTCTTCACTTTTGATCTGAAATTGTATGTTTGAGGATTGAGTTGCTTAATTGTATTGTTGAGAAGTTGAAATTGTTGTTTGTCGAAGTGTAATTGGAGGTCTTGTTGTAGCTTCTTGTTGTTGAGAATTTCCTTGAAGGGAAGTAGTAGAAGTGCATTTCTTGATTCAAAATTCAGAATTAGGAAGTACCTCAATTGTGAAGAAAGTGAAAGTGTAATCCTTGCTTGTTTGTTTTGGACATAGGGAGCACAATTGTGCATTTTCAAAATTGAATTGTGTGGAATATATGGAAGCTATTTGATTTTCAAAACAAACATTAAGTGGTAGAAGCTATCGTGTGGTTATTTGAATTTGAAAGTTAGTTCTTACCAATTGTGGAAAGGTTACAATAAGTGAAGCAATTTGAATTTAAATGTGTGCTGCCCTTTTTGTATAAGTTGCAGTATGTAATTATATTTCAAGTGGAGAAGTGCAGCGTGAAGTGCGTGTGTGTGTGTTGTACTGTGAGTGAAGGGTGTGTGTGTGTGGCATTGTGTTTGTGTGTTAAGTGAAGGGGATTGCAACGTGGTGTATGTAGTGGTGGTGAGTGCTTGCACTATAAGTGAGCTGAGTAAGTGGCAGTGTGAATTTTGCATTTGTGTATAGTGTAAGGTGTTGCATATTGTGTCTACTCTTGTCAAACAAACTGACTTACATATTGCCAACAAATTAAATTACATAATTTTCCCCCCTTTTTTTGGCCATTCATTCGTTGTTTTTATTTACAATGAAAATAGATTTACAATAGTAGACATACGCTAATTGTGTAAAGTCCTAAAAAATTTAGAAAACTATATGAAAAATTAAAGAAAATAAATAGAACAATAAATTCTCCAAAATGTAATTTTTAAAAAATATTAGGTTGAATAATGAAATTAATTTAAATTATAAATCTAGGAACATTAAATAAAATTTTAGAGTGAATATTTATATTCGTGATAATTAGATTAGCTAGACGTAAGCTTTCATAATAAAATGTTAAAAATATATATATATAATTTAAAGATTTTTTTTTGTACACAAGAAAAATATTAAAATAGAGACATTTAGAATATAAAATATAATATAATATAAAATATATTCATAACTTATAAAAAAAAAAATCAAATTATGCCACCCAGACATGACGGTAGCAGCAGCGACCGGTCCAATCTATCCCATCCATTACGTCGCCGGCCTCAGCCCTATCCCATCATCGTCTCTCCCTTTCTTTTCCTTCCTTTTCTTTTCTTTTTCTTTTCCTTCTTTCCCTTCTTCTTTCTTTTTCTTTCTTCTCCTTCTCCTTTCGAGTTGCGTCTTCTTTAGCAGCCTTCACATCACGTGTCTGCCCGGCCTTTAGCCCAATAGCAATAGCAGCGAGTCTAGAACCTCACCGTCCGTCGCATCCCATCCTCGGCTCCATCTAGATTATCACCATCGAGTTGGAAGAAGGAGCTATGCGTGGAGGTAGAGACACTAGTGTACACAATCATGTGCTTCCAGTGGCTGCAGCAATGACAGCGAGAACAAACAACAACCATCATCAACCGCAATAGCAATGACCCAGCAACGATAGCAATGACGGCGACAACAGCACCCAGCCGAAGGAGAAAAGTGGAGACGTGTGTATAGATATGGTGTTTGATGTGTAGGTGTGTGGGTGTGCGAGGAAAAATAACCGGTAGCCACCTAATGATGGCAGCAGCGACGACAATCACTGCCGCAACAACCGTGACAGCAGCAGCAATGGTGATCTCCACAGCGACTACAATGACGAGCTTAATGACAGCAATAATGGTGACCCAATAGCGGCAACGGGCTGGTGCGGTGGGAAAGTGGAGAAGGGAGCCCTTAGTGCGGATGAAGGATAGTGTGTGTGAGGATGTGTGTGTGCAGGTGAAGGGTAGTGTACGTGAGGATGTGTGTGCGCGAGTGAAGGTGTAGTGTACGTGAGGATGTGTGTATGCGGGTAAAGGTGTATTGTGTGTGAGGATGTGTGTGTGCGTGAATGAAGATGTGTATGTGTGTGTGTGTGAAGGAAGATGTGTATGTGTGTGTGCATGAATGAGGATGTGTATGTGAGTGTGTGTGAACGAAGGTGTATATGTGTGTGTATGTGAATGAAGGTGTGTAGTGTATGTGAAGATGGGGGTATGTGATGGTGGGTGGTGTGTGTGTAGGAATGTGTGTGTATGTGTGGGAAAGGAGGAAAGTGCATAGTGTGTGTGAGGATATGCGTATGTGTATGTGATGGTGTGAGGTATGTGTACGAATGTATATATTATGATGATGGTGTATGGTGGCGATGTGTGTATGTGTAGGAATGTGTGTGTATGTGTGGGAAAGGAGGAGGCAAGTGCATAGTGTGTGTGAGGATATGCGTATGTGTATGTGATGGTGTGAGGTATGTGTACGAATGTATATATGTATAGATGATGGTGTATGGTGTGCAGTGTGTAAGGATGTGTGTATGTTTTGGTGATGGTATGTGGCGTGTGCAAGGGTGTGCGTATGTGTATGAGATAGTGTGTGGTGTGTGTATGTGTAAAGAAGGAGGAACCATGTGTGTGTAATGCTTATGAGTATGTGCGTATGCGCATGAAGTGGTGTAAGGTGTGCGGTATGTATATGTGGTATATGCGAAGTGTATATGTATGGGATGATATGCGGTGTGTATGAGAGGGGTGTATACATATGGATGGTAGGTGGTAGGTGTGGTTTGTGTGTGTATGTGTGGATGCTACATAGCGTGTGAGGGTATGTATGTGTATGGAAGGTGTGGGATGTGTGGAGTATGTGTGTAGGTGTATGGAAGGTGTGAGGTGTGCGGTACTAGTGTGTATATGGATGGTGTATGGAGTATGTAGCATGTGTGTATATGTATGGAAGATGTGTAGTGAGTAGGTATGTGTATATGTATAAGGAAGGAATGGTATGTGGGGTATGTATGTACGTGTGTGAAATAGTGTATGGTGTATGGACATGTATGTGTGTAAGTATGGAAGTTGAAGATGATGTATGTGGGATATATATGTATGAGTATGAGATGATGTGTGGAGTGTGAACATGTATGTGTAAGTATGGAAGGTGAATGTAATGTGTGCAAAGTATGTGGATGCATGTGTGTTGGCGGTGTAAGGTGCATGTGGAATATGTGAGTAAGTATATGAGATGATGAATGGTGTGGGTATGTGAATATGTATATGGGAGGTGTGTAATGTGTGTGGAGTATGAGGGTAAGTATGTATTGGTGGTGTGAGGTGTAAGTGGAGTATGAGCATATGTGTATGTCGGTGGTGTAGAATGTGTGTGGAGTATGTATATATGTATGCATTAGTGGTGTGTGTGTGCATGTGGACTTGAGGAGAAAAAAGGATAATAACATGCAGTTGTTGGTGTATGTATGTATGTATAGGTGCGTACATAGTGTGTGAAGTGTATATGTATATGGATAGGAGTATGTTGGTGTGCATGTGGTGTGTGGGAAAAGTTGGTGTATCTATGGTAATGGGAGTGTAAGTGAGGATGGGAAACCCTATAGGTGGAGATGTCAATAAAGGAGAGAAGAAAGAATGGAAAGGTGAAACCGAGGAGGAAGAGGGAATTGTATGAAGAAAGCAAATATATCTATGTGTTCGGTAGAGAGGATGGGAAACCCTATAGGTGGAGATGTCAACAAAGGAGAGAAGAAAGAATGGAAAGGTGAAACCGAGGAGGAAGAGGGAATGGTATGAAGAAAGCAAATGTATCTATGTGTGAAATTGAGTAGGAAAAGAGGTGTCATTGATTTAATAGTGGTAGCCTAAGCAGCTTGATTAAGTAATCAAGTTAAGAAGGGAAGACCTAGAAGTACATGCATGCCATCGGTGAACTGATTGTGTATGTGAGTGTGGGGAAAGGCATTTGGAAGTTTGAGAAGAAATAGGAGTTAACGAGAGATCAAGAAATCTAATAGAAATTACGTGGAGCCACTGTAACTGACCCTTTGATACCATACTCGGAGAAGGGACTACACGTCAGAATCACCTAATGACGGCTAGGACTACGACAACCCTAAATAGGTGAGTGGGAAACTTAATGATATGCTACCATGTTGTGTTGTATGTTGATTGCTATGCATGTGAAATTTGCTGTTTGTTGTATTTGCAATTTAATGTGATTATTGCTGAGTTGAGTCATAGTGGGGATTGACGAGTTAGGGAAAAAAGTCATAAAGAATATAGAGGATGGTATGGTCTGAGGGTTTAGATGTCGTTACCTTAATGATATCACCTAACACCATATTGCTAGTGCTATAACCACAAGCCTAACCCATAATTTAAAATTGTTTTCTTCTAAATCAAACCAGAAAATAGAAACCTAGCGTTTCCTTCTAAAGCTACCGAGCAAGTGTCCTTAGTTGGAATAAGGTCTATAGATGTCGTTATGTATACTTGTCAGAGTCGGTTCCTAAAAGTGTACATATACCTAGGAAAACTTATTTTCCTATTATATCTACATAATACACTCATGAACCCTATTATACAAATCATGAGTGAAATGTTGATTTTATAACTCAACGATCGTATTTTGTCACCCTCTTAAGTACGTAAGGGAAAGTGTCTAATAAATTGTCCCTAATTAAAGAAGTGTCATGAACATATATATATGTGTAGATAGATATATATATATATATATATTATATACAAATGTCTTGAGGACATAAAAAAGGAAATATGAGACGACCTTATTGGCTCTCGAAAGTGAGAATGACGGAGCACTTGAGAAGTGTGATGACACAGAGGTGTCAAAGATGATAATTGTAAATCAACCCCGAGTGGTTGGTTTGACATTTAAGACAAATGACACAGAGGTGTCAGATATGATGATTGTAATTCAACCCCGAGTAATTGGTAGACATTTAAAGGAAATGGCATAGAGAGGTGTCGAGTTAATTTAATTTGTTGTAAAACTGGATAAGCCTATGTCCACAAGGTCTGGGTTCAATGTTTGTCTTGAGTGATAAGAAGGGCATGATCTTTGTTGTTGTTGTGAGTGTGAAATGAGAATTGGTTGTGATTATATATGTTGTTTGATCACCTTAAATCAATTAATTAAAGAGTGGACCTAATTAAAATTGGACATGCATTTTCACGAGACATTGCATGAGATTAAAGCCATCACTGCTACAAGGCTCGCCAGGGTAATCAAGAGGATTACTATTCCACCAAGTGTGAACTAAGTGATTAGGGGATTGTCACACCTTGATGGTTCCGAGCCGGTTAGCTTTGAGGGTTTTCTCCGTCTAGTGCAGAGAGGCACGGGGAGTGTTCACTGTTGAGCTAAGAAAATATCATAATCAACATGATAAGATAAATAAATCGGGTAATGACCTGGGCACTAATGGTGGCTTTGGAATCCCCAACCCAAGGTCAAGAGGGGCATAAACCCTAGACTTCACGTTGGTTACCAGAAGACCACGTGAGATGCTGCATTTATATAGTTGCTCATGCATAGCATATGTTTTGATAACTTTATTTGATATTTCTTGTGTGTATGTAGCATTGAAAGTGTTACCATCTCATTCATTAAGCCATAGAGTGCTCACCCCACCACAAACTCTTTTGTAGGTAGTGATTACGAAAGCTCGAGATGGGATAAAATGTGAAGTGTTGAGAGTTTTAGGAAGACTGGAACAACAAAGTAAGAATTGTGAAGGATAATTCACTTAGATGAAAAGTTAGGACCCCCATGTGAATAGAATTTGAAATTGGGAAACCTAGGGTTTATCCTATTTTACTGATTGGTAGGGGATAACGATTATCTGCAATCATGGTTTACCATGGGATACAAGATGCATAGTTATATTTTATTATCCAATTATATGTAATATGATTAGTTATAAATGCAATTATTTATTTAGAGTCTTACGATCTCTGACTCATAAGATGATCATCATGTAACGGTATATACGAGCCATGATGATTTTATTGGAGACTTCTAGCCCCCCTTTCGAGTCATGACAAATTGCTTCCATATAGGCATATACATACACATATATAAGGTTGCTAATTGTTGTGGTTACCTCGATGTGCCATAAATTGATGTAATCCAACTTGCAAGACAGTATTAGATGATTAACCTAGTTAAAGGGACCTTATTTTATAGTGTTGTGAGGATATCATATTTTAGGTAAATAAAGCTTTTTGAAGATGCCCCTAGTTATATTAGAAAATATCCACTTAGAGCATGTTCTTTAAAGGGTTCAATTTACTTTCTAATCTATCCTAACCAATTTAGGTACTTTCCTATTTTGTGGTCATGTTCAAATAAAATGAGCCTTAGGACCTTAGGCCGATTTAAGCATATAATAAACACAATCAAGAAGATATTGTTTCGGATAAAACAAAAGGAGATATAGGTTGGCAAGCTCTTTCCATCTCCATAAAAATCCATGCTATATACCATATACACACATCTAGTTAAAAAATTAATACGAATTATGTGAAGTATTATGATTATACTACTTGTATTGATCATCATGAAGACAAATTGATCACCAAAGAGGAAAGATGAAGTTTGAGAAAGATGTGTCAAATTGTATATAGAATGGCTTAGTTGATTCTATTATGTGGTTACAATTGTTTATATACAAAAGGGACTAACAAGTGTAACAAACCATAAATGTAATAAATAATCTAAACTAAACTAATCAATGAATACATATTGTTAACACCACTTTCCTCACCTTAACCCCTACCCCCTACCCTTCCCCTTTCAAGTTAGGCGTGAGATAAGATCTGATAGGAATCAGACTCCTACAAGACTTATCACCAAGGCCCGAGTTAAGGGTCTCCATAACTTAGTTTTGAGAATCTTGCATGAGAAACCTAATTCTGAGGAAGCTAATCTATTTTTTTATTTCTACATTATAATTATAGTGCATTCAACAGGCTCACTTATCAGTCCTACAAGATACCAAATCACCTATACTCTTGAGCGAGTTAGGATTCTCATCGAGGTTTAATTCGAAAGTACCTTGAAGACCGGCATCATGAAGACTCATTTCTTTTACATATTTCTCATTTGTATGGACTATTTTATGTTGTATTTTCTTTTGGGACACTTTCATTTTGATTGTAATTTCCATTTAGGACCAGCTACCTTAAAAGTAGCATAGTTGTAATTTTGTGTATTTTCTAACCCTAAAGGGAGCAATTATAAATACTTGTTTAAAATAGGGTTTGAGGAAGCCATTTTTTTAGAATAGAACTTCACTTTTTACGTGAGAGGGTTAGGGCTTATTCCTAATTCAATTACTCTTATCAATTTCAAATCCCAATTTGAGGTTGTGGCGAGTGACTTCAAGGTTAATTTGTGAGTAATATCAAATTTACTTTGTTGTAATTTCCTTTTCTCTCTAGTGAGTAATATCTAGGGTTGAATTGGATGTTTTATTAATCGAATTTAATTGCACTTGTAGTCAAATTCTTGTTGCCTCATTGATTGGCTTTAGCTTTAGTTTTAACCATCAATTTAGCATCAATTTGAACCGTGGATCATTTTGTTCGGAAGGTGAATCACGAAATTGAATCTTGTTGTTCTTGTATGTAATTCACGTGGAATTCTTGTGATTGTTGTCAAATTGGAGAAGATTATCATTGTTGGATTGTTAATTACAACTTTGAGCATTTGAACTTCATTACATCTCCATTAGGTTTCACACAAGTTTTGACTCCATTGAACCAGTTTGTTCTTGTGAATTGAAGTTGTTTCTTTGATTCATTTACATGTGCTTAGACCTTGGTTTTAGGCACATCATCTTTTGGTATCAAAGCATCATCATACTTGGATTCATTCTTGTCACGTCTATGTTGTGGGAATTGGTTCATTAATATTGAGGAATTGTGCAATTGTTGAACTAGTTTGATTAACATTGTCTAATTGTCATTCAAATTAGTTTTGCATGTGCTTAATCTTGGTTTTAGGCACATCATAATTTGGTATCAGAGCTTGAGGTCTAAGAGGAGGGATTTACAAATTGAATTTCGAAATTTTAGGGTTTTTGAGTTTACATTTTGATTCTGAAATTGAAAGTGGAAAATTGAATTGTTTATGTTGTTACATGAAGTGGTGTGATTATCTTGCTTGGGAAGTTGAAGTTGCTGCTTGTTGAGTGATTTTTGAATATTTGTTGAAGCCTTTTTTTTATTCGTTTGTACCAAATAAAGAAAATCTTAAAATTATTAAAGAATCCATTATTATTGAAGATCTGCGTGAAGGACCGTAACATTTGGTATCAGAGCGGAGGTGGTGGATTTGTGAATCGACGCGGGTTAAATCGGTAAGGCTGTTGAATCTCAACTCAATTGTAGTTTTAATTTAATACTGTTGTTGGTGGGAAATTTTCGGAATTTATTTTCATAAGTATTGTCGTGAATTCGATTGTTGGGTGTTGAATTGGTGTTTTGGGCTGTTGGTGAGAATTGGGGTTTTTTTAAATATCTATTGCTGAAATTTTGAGTGTTAGAGATGTCGTCACATGGAAGTGTTAATGAAACTAATAACAACAACAATGGGAATAATGCTGATAATGGGGGTAAGGTTGTGACTAGGGCAGAGTTCAATCAACTCCAAGAAAATATTAGATTGATTATGGAGAGATTGGAGGTTAGGGATAAAGAAGCCATAGTGGTGCAGGAATTAGGAGGAGACATTCTAGTGATGAATCTGATGTCGGTAGTGAAAGGAGTAGGAGAGGAAACAAGGATGACAGGCGTAAGGGGATTGAAAACATAAAGCTAAAAATTCCACCTTTCACTGGTAGTAGTAAACTAGAGGAATTCTTAGACTAGGTGCCACGGGTTGAGAAGGTGTTTGACTGCTATGAGTGGGATGAGTGCATGAAGGTGAAGATGGTGTCTCTAGCATTCTCTGAATATGCTAGTCTATGGTGGGATAAACTACAAACTAAGAGGTGTAGGGCGGATGAGGAGAAAGTGCGTTCATGGGCTTTGATGAAAAGATTGATGAGACGTAGATTTGTGCCAGATTATTATAAACAAGAGATGCTGATGGAGTTGTAATCCTTGAGGCAGGGTAAGAAAAGCATAGAAGAGTATGTAAAGGAGTTTGAGACACTAATGGCAAGGTGTGATATTAAGGAATCATCAGATGAATTCATAGCTCATTTCATCAATGGGTTGAAGATGGACATTGCCAATGTAGTGGAACTCCAGCATTATCAGACTCTAGAGGATGTGATTAAATTAGCCAGTCGGGTTGACCGGCATCGGCACAGGCGGGCTCAGGAATCATATCACCACCATAAGTCAGATGATGGTGAGAGGGAGGAGGAAAGGAAGGAAAAAGGAAAGGCAGTCGCTGGTGAGCCTGTTGACCAAACACAGCAAAAGAAGAGCAGGGATATAAAATGTTTTAAGTGTTTAGGATTTGGCCATATTGCTTCTCAATGTCCTAATAAAAGGGTTATGGTTATAAAGGGTGACAAAGTCGAGAGTGAGGAAGAAGAATAGAAGGGTATTGAGGTAGAAGAGGAAGATGAAGACATTATAGCGTATCTAGTACAGGGAGACTTGTTAATGGTTAAGCAGGATGAAGGTGTTCCTAATCAGAGAGCCAATATATTTCATATTCAAGGCATAGCGCAAGGGATGACTTGTTTGATTGTGGTTGACACAGGCAATTGCACCAATGTTACTTCAGCAAGCTGAGTTACTAAGTTAGGTTCACAGGTGAAGCAGCATCCAAGACCTTATGCACTTCATTGGTTGAGTCCACAGGGAGTTGTTCATGTATACAAATAGGTTCATGTTCCATTAATTATTGGTGATTATACTGATGAGATTGTATGTGATGTAGTTCCCATGGAAGCTACACACTTGGTTCTTGGAAGACCTTGGTAGTATGATCTCAGAGCTAAGTATGATGGATACACCAATGAGTATACCATTCAGCAACAAGACAAAACATACAAGCTTCTTCTTATGAGTCCAATTGAGGTACAACAAACAAAGTTGATTTGCTTGAAGAAGCCCAAGGGAAAGAGGAGTTTGTTTATGTGGTCTAGCCAGATGGACGATAAAGATTCGAGGTTGAATCTTTTTCAACATGGAGGGAATGATACGATTCCAAGAGCTAAGATATGAGCACCAAAGAAAGCAAAGTCAATCCAAGCTATAGGTGGCAGTACGGGGTCCAAAAAGGGAGGAAATAAGCATCGAGAGGACACAAGGCAAAGTTCGACCAGCCTTAAGCCGGCCAAATTAGCTTCAAGGCCGCTGGCCTTGGTGCTGGCTTACATGTAGGCCGCCGGCCTTTGGATGGCCTTGAATGGCTTCACACTAATTTTTCATTATTCTGCTTTATTTTATTAATATTTCATTAATATGTCCTTAGGTTACTTTTAGGCATGATATAAATAGTCTTCTTTTAGGTATTTTAAAGGGCATTCTGTTATTTTTGTTGAAAAGAAAAACACTTTGAGTGTGTGAATCCTCTTTGGAGAGTTCTTGAATATTGAGAATTGGATTTCCCTTTATTCCAGTTGTTCTTATCAGATTCTTGGTTCCTATAGAATTTGTGGCGAACATTGTTATTAAATTCTTGGAATTCTTTAACCTTAGTGATTAATTTATAGAACGTGGTCTCTCTCATTCTATGTTTTAATTGCGAACCAGTGTAATTTTATCAATCTTGGCATCTATAAATTGGTAATTTTATCTATACCCTTTTTTTTTATTTGTTAGTACCAATTAAAGAAAACCCGAAAATTATTAAAGAATCCATTATTATTGAAGATATGTGTGAAGGACCATAACATTTAGTATCAGAGCGAAGGTGGTGGATTTGTGAATCGACACGGGTTAAATCGGTATGGCTGTTGAATCTTAACTCAATTGTAGTTTTATTTCAATATTGCCGTTGGTTGGAAAATTTGGGAATTTATTTTGATAAGTATTGCTATGAATTCGATTGTTGGGTGTTGAATTGGTGTTTTGGGCTGTTGGTGAGAATTGGGGTTTTTGTGAATATCTATTGCTGAAATTTTGAGTGGTAGAGATGTCGTCACTTGGAAGTGTTAATGACACTAATAACAACAACAATGGGAATAATGCTGATAATGGGGGTGAGGTTGTGACTAGGGTAGAGTTCAATCAACTCCAAGAAAATATTAGATTGATTATGGAGAGATTGGAGGTTAGGATAGAAGAAGCCATAGTGGTTGCAGGAATTAGGAGGAGACATTCTAGTGATGAATCTGATGTTGGTAGTGAAAGGAGTAGGAAGGAAACAAGGATGACAGGCATAAGGGGATTGAAAACATAATGCTAAAAATTCCACCTTTCACTAGTAGTAGTAAACCAGAGGAATTCTTAGACTGGGTGCCACGGGTTGAGAAGGTGTTTGACTGCTATGAGTGGAATGAGCGCATGAAGGTGAAGATGGCATCTCTAACATTCTCTGAATATGCTAGTCTGTGGTGGGATAAACTACAAACTAAAAGATGTAGGTCGAATGAGGAGAAAGTGCTTTCATTGGCTTTGATGAAAAGATTGATGAGACGCAGATTTGTGCCAAATTACTATAAACAAAAGATGCTGATGGAGTTGCAATCCTTGAGGCAGGGTAAGAAAAGCATAGAATAGTATGTAAAGGAGTTTGAGACACTAATGGCAAGGTGTGATATTAAGGAATCATCAGATGAATCCATAGCTCGTTTCATCAATGGGTTGAAGATGGACATTTCCAATGTAATGGAACTCTAGTATTATCAAACTCTAGAGAATGTGATTAAATTAGCCAGTTGGGTTGAGTGGCATCAGCATAGGCGGGCTCAGAAATCATATCACCACCATAAGTCAGATGATGGTGAGAGGGAGGAGGAAAGGAAGGAAAAAGGAAAGGCAGTCGCTGGTGAGCCTGTGACCAAACGCAGCAAAAGAAGAGCAGGGATATGAAATGTTTTAAGTGTTTAGGACTTGGCCATATTGCTTCTCAATGTCCTAATAAAAGGGTTATGGTTATAAAGGGTGACAAATTCGAGAGTGAGGAAGAAGAACAAAAGGGTACTAAGGTAGAAGAGAAAGATGAAGACATTATAGCATATCTAGTATAGGGAGACTTGTTAATGGTTAAGTAGGATGAAGTTGTTCCTAATCAGAGAGCCAATTTATTTCATATTCAAGGCATGGTGCAAGGGAAGACTTGTTTGATTGTGGTTGACATAGGCAGTTGCACCAATGTTGCTTCAGCAAGCTAAGTTACTAAGTTGGGTTTACGGGTGAAGCAGCATCCAAGACCTTGTGCACTTCATTGGTTGAGTCCACAAAGAGTTGTTCATGTACAAAAACTGGTTCGTGTTCTATTAATTATTGGTGATTATACTGATGAGATTGTATGTGATGTAGTTCCCATGGAAGCTACACACTTGTTCTTGGAAGACCTTGGCAGTATGATCTCAGAGCTAAGTATGATGGATACACCAATGAGTATACCATTCAGCAACAGGATAAGGCATACACTCTTCTTCTTATGAGTCCAATTAAGGTACAACAAATAAGGTTGATTTGCCTTAAGAAGCCCAAGGGAAAGAGGAGTTTGTTTATGTGGTCTAGCAAGATGGACGATAAAGATTCGAGGTCGAATCGTTTTCAACATGGAGGGAATGATACGATTCCAAGAGCTAAGATACGAGCACCAATGAAATTAAAGTCAACCCGAGCTATAGGTGGCAGTACGGGGTCCAAAAAGGGAGCAAAATAAGCATCGAGAGGACACACGGTGAAGTTCGGCCAGCCTTAAGTTGGCCTTGAATGAAGGCCGGCCAAATTAGCTTCAAGGCCGCTGGCCTTGGTGCTGGCTTACATGTAGGCCGCCAGCCTTTGGCCAGCCTTGAATGGCTTCGCACCAATTTTTCTTTATTTCTCTTTATTTTATTAATATTTCATTAATATGTCCTTAGGTTACTTTTAGGAAATGTATAAATAGTCTTCTTTTAGGTATTTTAAAAGGCATTATGTTATTTTTTTTGAAAAGAAAAACACTTTGAGTGTGTGAATCCTCTTTGGAGAGTTCTTGAATATTGAGAATTGGATTTCCCTTTATTCTAGTTGTTTTTATCAGATTTTTGGTTCCTATAGAATTTGTGGGGAACATTGTTATTGAATTCTTGGAATTCTTTAACCTTAGTGATTAATTTATAGAACGTAGTCTCTATCGTTCTATGTTTTAATTGCGAACCAGTTTAATTTTATCAATCTTAGCATCTATAGATTGGTAATTTTATCCATATCCTTTTTTTTATTCATTAGTAACAAATAAAGAAAACCTTAAAATTATTAATGAATCCATTATTATTGAAGACCTGCGTGAAGGACCGTAACATCTACCTTCAACAGTTTCTCAGGTATTGAATGAGTATACTGACATTTTTCCTAATGATTTGCTAGCAGGGTTACCACCTTTGAGAGGGATAAGCATGCCATTGATCTTATGCTCGATTCAGTGCTACCAAACTGACCTGCATATCGCATGAATCCCAAGGAGGCTAGGGAATTGAAGTGCAGGTAGATGAGTTAGTTGGACGGGGGTTTGTTAGAGAGAGTCTCAGCCCATGTGCTGTTCCCGCCCTTCTTGTTCCTAAGAAGGATGGTACTTGGAGAATGTGTATCGAAAAGTAGAGCCATAAAAAAATCACCATCAAATGCAGGTATCTTATTCCTGGACTTGATGATATGTTAGATGAGCTGCATGGTTCACAAGTCTTCTCCAAAGTGGATCTTAAAGTGGATATCACCAAATTCGGATAAGAGAAGGGGATAAATGAGAAACCGCTTTTAAAACATGTCACAGACTGTATGAGTGGTCGGTTATGCCCTTTGGTTTGAGTAATGCTCTTAGTACCTTTATGAGGTTAATGAATCATGTACTGAAAGAATTTCTAGGAAAATTTGTTGTTGTTTATTTTGATGATATTCTGATCTACAGCAAAAACCTAGAACAACATGTGGAGCATTTTCGGGGAGTATTTTCAGTATTGAGGACACAACAACTATTTGCAAATTTCCAGAAGTGTTCCTTTTACTAAATTGAGGTAACATTTTTGGGTTTTGTTGTATCTGGTTTAAGGGTTAGGGTGGATGAGGAGAAAGTGAGGGCAATCAAGGAATGGCTAACACCTACTTCAGTTACTGAGGTAAGAAGTTTTCATGGACTTGCATCCTTTTATAGACGCTTTGTCCAAAATTTCAGTGGTATTGTCAGTCCTCTCACAAAATTGACTTAAAAGAGTGTACCTTTTATCTAGAGTGAAAGGGCTCAGAGGAGTTTTGAAGAGGTAAAAGAAAAACTCACTTGTGCTCCATTATTGGCTTTACCTAATTTTGACAAAGTTTTTGAGTTAGAATGTGATGCTTCTAGGATTGGAATTGGTGTTGTACTAATGCAGGAAAAGAGACCTGTAGCATATTTTAGTTAGAAGTTGAGTGGTGCAACTTTAAACTATTCTATATATGATAAGGAATTTTATTCCTTAGTGAGAGCTCTCATGACGTGGCAACATTATCTCCTCCCGAAAGAGTTTATTATTTATACAGATCATGAATCTTTGAAACATTTCAAAGGATAACAGCATTTGTCTAAGTGCCAAGCTAAGTGGGTGGAGTTTCTAGAGGGTTTTGCTTATGTGATTAAGTGCAAAAAGGGTAATCAGAATATTGTTGCTGACGCTTTATCATGACGGTATGTACTTATCACTTCTCTTCAGTCAAAACTGCTGGGTTTTGAATTATTGAAAGAACAATATATATGTGATGAGGAATTCAAGACTGTTATGGAGAGGTGTTATGGGGGTAAGATGTATGATGGCTATTGTGTGATTGAGGGGTTTCTGTATAAATCAAAAACACTATGTATTCTGTTTGAATCTATGAGGGAGTTATTGGTGAGGGAAGCATATGCAGGTGGATTGTCAGGACATTTTGGTGAGAAGAGAACCCTAGCCATATTGAGGGAGAATTTCTATTAGAAGGGTATGATAAAGGATGTTCATAGGGTATTAGAAAGGTGTGGTATTTGTAAGAGAGCTAAAGAGAAGAAAGGTGCATAGGGTAGTACATGCCTTTACCTATACTAGATAAAATCCGGACTGATATCAATATGGATTTTGTGTTGGGATTACCTAAAACAAAAGGAGAAAAGACTCTATTAGGTGGTTGTTGATAGATTAGTAAAATGTCACATTTTGTGCCTTATCACAGAACAGATGATGCCCTTTTTATTGCTAACATTTTTGTGCAGAAATTATCAAATTACATGGAGTCCCACATAACATAGTGTCAGACAGAGACACTAAGTTTCTTAGTTTCTTTTGGAAGACATTATGGAAAAAATTGGGTACTAAGCCTATGTACAGTACCTCTTATTATCTATAGACAGAGGACAAACTGAAGTTATCAATCGCACGCTTAGGAATCTACTCAGAGCAACAGTTGGCAAGAATCTTACTGATTGGGACTTGTGTCTTCCTATTGTTGAGTTTGCTTACAATAGGTCTACTCATAGTTCAACCAGTAAGTCTCCCTTTGAAGTTGTTTATGGCTATAATCCTTCTATTCCATTGGATTTTATAGCAGGACTAGCGACAAAGGAAGAGAGTCTTAATGGAGTTGACCGAGCCAGACAAATTCAGCACATTCATGATAGAACAACTGAATACCATCAGAAGACCTAGGAATAGTAGAGAATCCAAGGAAACAGACACAGGAAAATTCATCTTTATAATGCAGGTGACTTAGTCTGGATTAATCTTAGCAGGGATAAGTTTCCACATAAGAAGTCACAGAAGCTGTCTCCCAGGTCAGACGGACCATTCAGGGTTTTAAAGCGCATCAACAACAACGCCTAACTGATAGAGTTACAAGGAGAGTATGGAGTATTAGCGACCTTTAATGTCTCAGATTTATCACCATACTTATCAAACGACATGCGTGAAGACCTATCGGATTTAATGGCAAATCTTCTAGAAGCTTGAGGAGATGATAGGAATCAAATTCCTACAGGACCTATCACCAAGGCCCGAGCTAAGGGTCTCCATAACTTAGTTTTGAGAATCTTGCATGAGAAACCTAATCCTGAGGAAGCTAATCTATTTTCTTCATTTCTACATTATAATTGTAGTACATTCCAGTAGGCTCACTTATCAGTCCTACAGGATACCAAATTACCTATACTCTTGAGCGAGTTGGGACTCTCATCAAGGTTTAATTCTAAAGTACCTTAAAGACCGACATCATGAAGACTCATTTCTTTTACATATTTCTCATTTCTATGGACTATTTTATGTTGTATTTTCATTTAGGAAACTTTCATTTTGATTGTAATTTCTATTTAGGACTGGCCACCTTAAAAGTGGCATAGTTGTAATTTTGTGCATTTTCTAACCCTAAAGGGAGCAAGTATAAATACTTGCTTAAAGTAGGGTTTGAGGAGGCCATTTTTTCAGAATAGAACTTTACTTTTACGTGAGAGGGTTAGGGCTTATTCCTAATTCAATTACTCTTATCAATTTCAAATCCTAATTTGAGGTTATGGTGAGTGGCTTCAAGGTTAATTGTGAGTAATATCAAATTTACTTTGTTGCAATTTCCTTGTCTCTCTAGTGAGTAATATCTAGGGTTGAATTGGATGTTTTATTGACCGAATTTAATTGCATTTGTAATCAAATTCTTGTTGCTTAATTGATTGGTTTTATCCTTATTTTTAACCTTCAATTTAGCATCAATTTGAACCATAGATCATTTTGTTGGGAAGGTGAATCACGGAATTGGATCTTGTTAGTCTTGTATGTAATTCACGTGGAATTCTTGTGGTTGTTGTTATGTTGGAGAAGATTATCATTGTTGGATTGTTTATTGCAACTTTGAGCATTCGGATTTCATTACATCTCCATTAGGTTTCACGCAAGTTTTGACTCCATAGAACTAACTTGTTCTTGTGAATTGAAGTTGTTTCTTTGATTCATTTACATGTGCTTAGACCTTGGTTTTAGGCACATCATCTTTTGGTATTAAAGCATCATCATACTTGGATTCATTCTTGGTCACGTCCTTGTTGATCAACATTATCTAATTGTCTTTCAAATTAGTTTTACATGTGCTTAATCTTGGTTTTAGGCACATCAAGATCTAACTTAGAAGAAAAAGTATGTAACTGTGATTCGTTGTTAGCCTTGGTCAAAAGTTCTACAACTTGTGAATGAGAAGGAATATGTGTAATGTGTAGAAAACCAATGGAAACATGATCTTGCATAAAAAGTATATTGGCATCAATATACTTGGTATGACCATGCAAGCATAGATTTTCTGCAATCAATTGAGCAGAATGACTATCTTAACACTAAGCAATGGGAAGAGTAATTAATAATTGGAAATCTTGAACCAAGTATGACAACCAAAGTAGCACTTTTACAAACAATGCCATACTATTGTATTTTTCCTCAATAGAAAATGTAGAAATAGTAGCCTATTTCTTGGTCTTGCAAGAAATGAGAGAAGATCTAAAAAGCATATAGAAACTAGTAGAGACTTTTGATCTATATTAGTTCCTCAATTTGCATTCAAGAAATTGTATAAAGCAAGAGAGGAAGAAGACGAATAGAAAAGACCTTAATAAAAAATGCCCTTCAAAAGCTTAAGAACATGGATTGCAGCAAAATAATGAGTAGTACAAGGTTTAGCCACAAATTGACTTAACTGTTAGACAATAAAAGAAATATCTAGTCTAGTGATTATGAGATACAATAACCTTCTAACTATTCATCTATAGGAAGAAGGATGAGACAAAAGATCACTAGAAGTATAATCAAGTCAAATCCCTTAAACAAAAGGCACTTTTGGTGGTTTAGCAACTATTGAATCTACATGCAAGATATCAAGTAAAAAATTTCCTCTAATTAATCATAAAACCTGCATCTGTCCTGCAAACATCAATTCCTAAGAAAAAAAATGAATATCACCCATATCTTTGATAGTGAATGCTTGTAAATCGAATGCTTAACTTCACATATAGCTTGAAGAGAATTCCCTATGATTAAGACATTATCTACATATACAAAAACAACTAAAAATTCATCATTTTTCTTCCAAGTAAAGAGAGAATAGTCGTTCTTTGACTGTATAAAACTGAGTGAACTTTGATTCCACTTATGAGAGGCCTAATTTAAACAATATAAAGAATGCACCAATTTACATACATGTCTTGAAGGAATAGATCCATATCTAGTATGTGGCTCCATATATACTTCTTCATCTAAAAAGACATGAAGAAATGTATTATTAACATCCAATTGATGGACATGCCATTTCTGAACAACTTCTATTGATAATAACATTTAGACTGTGGTTAGTTTAGTTAATGGAGAAAAAGTGTGTATAATCAATGCTCTTTACTTGATTATATCTCTTTACATCCAGTCTAGCCTTGTATCATTCTATAGTCCCATCTAGTTTGTATTTTATTTTATGCACTCATTTTGACTTTATCAGCTTCTTGCTCAAAGGTAAAGGAACCAATTTCCAAGTGTTATTAGCTTCCAAGGCTAGCAATTCCACATTCATTACCTCTATCCATCTAGGATTATCTTTAGCCTCATGATAAGTTTGTGGTTTATGAATAGCTAACACATTTACTAAAGAAGCGACATAATCTTGAGGATATTGGCTAAGTGTTTAAGTATTAAAGAAGGAATCTAAGGGAGCATTAAGTGTACTAGACTTTGTTACTTAAGTTTACGTATTAAAGTGAACACTATGAATAAAGTCTTTAAGCCAATTTTGTGTTTTTCTAAATTGTTGTGGTGTACGAATAGAAGGCATAGAATATGAAAAACTAGGTAAAACTTGATTAGAAGGTTGCGTGTTAGAAGAATCTACAAAAGTAATAGGAATTGAAGAAGTAAGACTATCATTTGAAATATCAAAAGAAGTAAAAGATGGAAATAAAGGAGCTGAAGAAGGAAGAATGTGTTTACGACTATCCTCTCAAAAAGGAAAAACATGTTCAATAAAAACTACATTGTTACTGACAAAAATCTTATTGTTGAGAAGATCAAAAAGTCTATAACCTTTATGATTTGAGGGATATCCTAAAAATTTGCAACGTTAACCCTTAGCATCCATCTTGTCATTAGAACCACCACAACTATGGTATAACAAAGGTAGCCTATAGTTCTTAAATCTAAGTATGAAGGACCTTGTTGAACAAAACTTGATAAGGAGGCAACTAATTTAACTTCTCTACTAGCGTTCTATTAAAGGGTTGATGTACTAAAATGCACTCTTCCTAAAATCTTTTAGGCAAATTAGCATGAATCCTTATCGCACAAGTTATATCAAGTAAGTGCCTATGTTTTGTTAAGGTGTATAGTTAATGGTTTTTTAATGATTAATGTCTCTAGTTAAGAAATTTGTTAACACTCATGAGCAATGAAATCACACCCATTATCACTTCTAATGTACTTGGGTGTAGTGTGAAAGTGGTTATGTATGTATGAAAGAAAAGAAGTTAAGATGGATGGTGTTTGCAGTTTATGCTATAAAAGATGAGTCCATTTATACTTACTTTTATTATCTACCACCATGAGAAAATATTTAGCTCCTAAAATAGATGGAATACTATATGGGGTCCATAAATCAATATGAAGAAGAACAAATACATGTTGAGAAACGGAGGTACTAAAAGAAAATGGTAAATGATGGGACTTTGCTAAATGACATGCATCATAAACAAAGCTATCATTTGCAAGAACAACATAACTAGGTATGTGTTTTAATTTCAAAATAGAAACATGTCCTAAACGATTGTGTAATGGCTTAAAAGAATCTACATGTGTTATAGTAGGAAGAATAGTACAAGACAAAGAATTTGAAGCATCAGAATTAATCACAACAGCATGAACGAAGGAACCATTACGTGAGACAATTGGCTAAGACTCTATTACATATAGTCCTCTCATAGCATTAGTGATAGTAACAATATCTTTAGTACTCAGGTCTTGAAAAAGACAATCGGCTATAGAAAATATAACAACAAGATTAGAATCAACAAGTAAGCAGTTTATGGAAAGAAGTAATATTTGAAATATCGTATTAAGAGCACATTGTTTAAGACAATATGTTCCTTTAAAATGGTAGTACAGTAAATCGTTTATGGAAAGAAGATTATTTGAAACTTGGTATGGAAAGTACATTGTTTAAGACAATATGTTCCTTTGAAATGGCAGCACCAATAACATATACTGCTTCTATACTTCCATCTAGAAGTTTAATGCAAATTGGTTTAGTTAATGTCTATGTATGATGCAAAATATGAAGAAAGGGAGTCATGTGGTCAAAAGCCCCTATGTCAGCTATCCATTTACCAAAAACATTATCAATTTGATAAGATGAGACTACAAAAGAATTAAGATTAGGAGCCTAACCTACAAAGTTAACATAGGATTGTCTAATATTCTCCTCTAGTGTATTTCGCCCTTTAAGCATCCTCATGACTTCATTTCATAGACGAGATACCAGCTCTTTTTCACCCGTTACACTTTTCTTAGAAGCATTAAGAACATAAATAGTATCAACTTATTTTCCTACTTGTGCTCCTTTCTTTATTTCTTTCAAACCATTTCGGATATCCCACCAATTTAAATTTCTATCCCACTCACATCTTCTTTTCCCTCTTATCAAAATTCCTTTGCTACGCTTTAACATTACAAGTACTAGATTCATCATTAACCTATAACAAACCAAACAAATGCTTCTACTATTCTACCTAATGTATGAGATAATAAGCCTTATTGATAGAAGGCAAAGGTTCTAGAGAAAGATGATGACTTTGTGCACTATCAAAAGAATCATCAAGCCCCATCAAGAATTTCATTAAACAATTTCTATTCTCAATGTCAACAAGTTTCCCAACAATATCACAAGTACAAGCACCTATATCTCTACAATTATGTTCAAGCATACCACATAAACTACTTAACTCATCTCACAATTTCTTCAAACAATTCTACTACATGGTCACATTACTATTTCCTTATCAAACACTTGCAATCTCATACTAGATTTCAAAAATTAGTGGTCAATTAGTTTGCCCAAACCTTCCATATATATCATGCCAAAGACTCTTAGTGGATTGAGCATATATGAAAATCTTTAAAATTTCTTTTTTCATAGAATTTAGGATCCAACACTAGATCATGCAATCACAAGTCCACTTTTGGATTTCATTTTCATTATCCACTGGTTTCAAACAAGAACCATTAGTAAACCTTAATTTTGATTTAGTGCCGAGGGCAAGCTTAATTGAGTGACTCCATCCTAGAAAATTTATACCATTAAAAACCATACTAGTTATTATAGATTTGAGATTATTTGCACAAGATAAGTAAAGCAGATTGTTACTCATCAAATCGATACTTAAATTTGATGTAACAATATGCATCATGATTGCAAATCTAAAAGAAATAATGTAACATAAATGTTTTACTAGGTATGTAGCTCTAATACTATGTGAAGTATTTGGATTATGTTGCTTGTCTTGATCATCATGAAGATAGATTGATCACTAGAGAGAAAATAGATGAAGTTCAAGAAAGATGTATTGAATTGTGAATAGAATGAGTTAATTGATTATGTTATGTGGTTGCAATTGTTTATATACAAAAATAACTAACATGTGTAACAAACTACACACATAATAAATAAACTAAAACTAAACTAATGAATGAATACTTACCGTAAACAAATTCCATGTCTCAAGCATATATTCACTAATCGCATGCATACATCTAGTTAAAAATTAATATATGTTTATGAAAGTTTAATTTACACGTCTAGATATGTGCTTATGATATTATAAATAGACAATCGAGACGGGAAATATTTATCCCACATTATTGAATCAATCCACTTTTAATCACACACATAGAGATGCAAGCGAGTGTGAGAGAGAGTTTAGAATCTATAAAATGACATGATAGGTGAAATTCATATGAAAGAAGAAGAAGAAGAAGAAGAAAATTGGAATAAAAAAGAAGAAGAAGCATACCTTGTATTTGCAAATATGTTGTAATTTCACCACAAGTGTGTTCCTACATTAATTAAAATGCCAAATTAATTACATAGGGTTAAACAAAAAAAGACACAAAAATGAAGATTAAAAAATAATAGAGAAGATGGAAGAAGAAAACCTAAATATGTTTGTTAATCACAACAAAGATAGGAGAAGGGAGTAAGTTAAGGTATATGTTTAGGACTATGTGATGAACTAAGTCGCAAAAGTTTGATGACTCCAATGCGGCAACTGATAATATTTTGTCGCTACCTACCTAGACAGTGGCATGAAAGTAACTTGGCCATTTTTTTCATCCATCCATATGGCTTCAAGTAGCAAAAATTTGCTACTCATCTTCCCATGTGAAAAATTGAGTTGAAAAATTTTCCACTCTATGTTTAAAATTTAATAATAATAATTGCCCTCTAATTGAAATTTTGCTACTTATTTGTGCCAAAAAATAATAACTAGAAAAATTATATTTTGAATCCTTAAAACGTTAAATTTAAGTAGTTAAAAATGTCTTTTCCATTAAGTTGGTAAAAACTCCAAGACAAACAATAATTTTCTTATTGAGTAGTTAAAGGAATCATCATTGACCTTCATTATTTAAAACTCCAAGATATAAAATTAGGGGTGGGCATGGATCCAATTAGTTTGGTTTTCATCTAAACTAAACCAAAACATAAAAATGGGATTTGGTTTTTTATCACTTCAAATCAAACCATATGGTTTGGTTTTAAATTTTTTCCAAACCATAAAATATTGGTTTGGTTTACAAATTAAACCATATTTTATTTTCTAAAAAAATATATTTGCTTAACATGTAATCTTATATGAGTAGTGCTAAATTTATTTAATATTAGCATTTATTAGTATCGTACAAAAGATTGATAAAATCAATATTTAAACAACTAAAAAATTTTAAATGTGTAATACACGTAATTTATTTCCCAAGCTAGCATATAATACAAAATTCGAGTCAATTTATACATATTTGCTAAATTATAGTTATAAAACTTAAATAAATATGCTTTTAAACAAATGTAAACCGAAAATTCTTTTAAATATTATATTACAATTTTTTTAAAATATTATATTACAATGTAAACCAAAAATTCCCTGGGTGAAGCATTAGAACTAGAGGAGCACTTCCTTATACTCTCAATGAATACTTGTTTGTAGCATACCAAGTACCCTAGATACCTCTAAATTAGCAATGGTACTCCAATAGGCTAAGAAGTATGAATTTCCAACCCAACTAGCTATTTCAGTCTAAAATATTTGAAAAGTTATTACATTAGTAAATAGTTGGGTTTGGTTGACTAGCTTGATATGACAACATTTTTGGAACACTAAATCCATCCATCCAGATCACTCAACCACCAACATATTGAATAGTTATCCCTATGTTTATGGGTTGAATTTTTTTACCACTCTACAACTAGTTTTTAATATTTTCCCTATGTTTCATCATATGCCACCATCCACAAGCAATCTCTTCATACTTATCTACCTTTCTAAATATGCAATTGGCGATATGTTTAGATTTTTTCTCCTGTTCCACATCTGTTTCATTTGTATTTTATTCAAAATACATGTGTGTTTTTCAGAAAGAGCAAAATTTTTATCATATTTCTTTGTGCTCGCAGATTAATGCAACCATTTATTAAAAATAATACAACCAAGAAAATACAATATCAAGGAAACATCCCAAAGATTAAAATTCTACTTCGAAATTTATAGCAATATAATCTTTTTATTTTTTTCCAATTGCTAAAGTCAAAAGATCTTAACACTTTATGCCCATTGTAATAACATAGAAATGGAGAAAAGAAAAAGGAAAAAAGCACATAAGCATATTGACCTACCTCAAATTAGTAAATCTTAAAAAGATGCAAAGAAAATATATTTTGGTAACACAATCGGATGTCATTAATATACATACCATAATTAAATGTAATCTAGGGTTCTATGAATAATTAAATTGGATGGTGTAGATTTGATGATGGATTGCCCAGGAGGACTATAAAAGCACTTCACCTGTGGTCCTGTTTTTGAAAGACAATCACAATTTTATGTTATGTGTTTTATATTAGCTTGTGTAATTTTTGGGGAGGAAAGTGAGAGTAAAGAGCTCTCCTCACTTCGATGCTAAGGAGAGATGAAGGGTTACCATGTCTGCTAATTCATGAATGCCCTTATCATGCACACAATAGTTATATATGTATAGGTTGGTTGCAATCTTGATGTACTTGTGCTAGTTAAGGGTTTGCATGAGCTGGGAGATGAGGTTGCCCTGATCTTTTTGGTATTGGAGTGAAGGGAGCTCTTTCTTCAACAGCCTATCAGAAAATCTATTGTAATTTTTTTTTTAATTATTGCTTGCTTATTATTATCTCATTTTCATAGGATTTAAGTATTTTGTTTAATTCTTGGTTCATTAAGAATTTAAATAAATCATGGTTAATTTTATTTTATAGTTGTGTTTCATTGTATCGGATTTATTTATTTATATTTCATTTTTTTGATATTATCACCACCGGATTTCATCATACAAGAATATGGTCGGTATATAGTCGAATGTATCTAAATTTTGTTTGTATCAATCTTTCATTAACTTTTTAGAAAATATTAACGCTGGACATAAAAAGATGTGATCTTTAGATAAATGGGGTTTCTCTATATATAAAAAATTAATGAAAATACACTTACTTATTCTTACTTTTTTTTTCCTTGGCATGGAGTGATTAAAAACTTTCTCTAGGCTTTTTGGCTTTCTTAAACAATATAAAGATATGAATTATCTATATATATCGAGCGTCCACGTTTTGAGTGCACTAGCATTTCTTTTTTTTTGTTTTTTTCTGGGGTACCGTGTAAAATGAATATTTATGCATTGTTATATCATTTTTAGGAAAAAAATGAAATAAATAAATACCAACTTTTATTGGCAAGGCCTTTTCTAAATATTTATAGGCATTGTTTGAATTTTCGTATTATTTCTCTTCATTTTATAACCTCTTTTCCTGTATTTTTTGAAGGGACATTGATGTAGCTGCTGTTTTTGAATTCATCGATACCCTGAACCTTGGTGGAGCAATTGGATTAAGTGCGTTAAAACTAAAAGGGGTGGAACGTCACCAGCTCTTTAACTACAACTAATGCTCATGGGGATTTATGATTGAAACTTGCTCTATAGCAAATAGGGAATAGTGTTTATGTTCATGTGAGTTAGGAGGAATTTGGCAAATGTTATCGTATTGAAGTTTTCTAATTTAAATGTTATGCACTATTACTTTGTTTTAAATGTCTCGAATGTTAAATTATGAGTTAAATAATTACAATAAATGTTGAATAAAACATCCCTTATATTGTCAAAATAGTTTTGAACCAAGAATCAAGCATTAAACAAAAGATATTACGTCTCATTACAAAATTTCTAGGGGGCAATTTTAGGTAAAGTGAATATTATTTAAAGAATGTAGTTATTTTGGAATAACATTTTAAAACCGTACATTAACTCATATCCATCCTCAAGACTGGGTTTAATGGATGCCACAGGTTGATCCATTCTTGAATAGCAACGAAGCTAGTAACAGTAAATTAGAATGCTTTAGTGGAGCTAGTTTCACCCAATAACACCTTCAATTAACTCGGCCTGTAGTAGAAGCACATGGACTAACATTCCTATACTCACCATAATACAGAGTGCTTAAAAGTAAAATCACCATCCTATTCTAGCCAACCATCAAAAACATCATTCCATTGTTACCAACTATCATGTTGGCATGAGGATGCTTTAAGCTAACTTAAAACTGGTAAGTAAGTCTGGTGCAACCATTATACGTGAGTTATGATCCAAATTCTAGTGTTTTGGTTTGGTTTTGTTCATCCTTGGGCTTTGAGCATGTTTTGTTGGTTCATTTTAGTGTAGATCAAGCAATTTTGCAACACAACTTTGGTAGGAAAGAAAAAATTACCACATTGCCAAATATGAAGTCAATTATGCCATAAATGTGATTTCCAAATATGGAAGACCCAATCCATAAATCCATAAGCAATCACGATTGAATTGTCAAGTCAACACTTTTGGTCAAAAAGATACTTAAAAAACACACATCTACAATGTATGTGCTTAAGATATACAAACCGAAATAATTCAAGACTTAGAATAAAATCATTACATATACTAATTAAGCAATGTGACGATAATATAATAACAGGAATTCACTTGCATCAAACCCATCACTCAACTTAAATTGGAACCACGATTTAATTTATTTATAATCGTATCGTATCATATGTAAGTTGGAGGTTATATACTATATTACCAACTCTAATCACACAACATTACTTGTTTTTAACCAATCTCTTCTAAATTTAATTTGCCACTCTAAATTTGCAATTAGCAATAATTTAAATTCCTTTTCCCTTTTACTTATCAGTTTCATTTTTTTTTTAAATCCTATGTGTGCTTTTAAAAAGAGAAAAATTTTTAGCTCGTTGATGAATGCAATTGGTCTATTAAAAATAAAATTAATAATAATACTAGAAAAATATGAAATCAAGAAAAAATCACTAATATTAAACTTCTACTCCAAAATTGATAGTGGTGCAATCTTTTTTTCCCTTATTCACCAAATTTAAAAGATGTTAATGCGTTATGCCCACTATAATAATCCAAAATCGAAAGTAAAAAAAAAAGAAAATGAAAAAAAAAAAAGAAAAAGCATTGAAGCATGTGAACCTTCCTCAAAATGGTAAATCTTAAAATGAAACTACAAGAATCTATTTTGGTAACCCAATTGGACATCATTAATATGTACGCCTTAATTAAATATAATTCAAGCTTATGAAATAACAAAAAAATTAGCTAAATTAAAATTTAGGTAATAATTAAATATAATTTAAGGTAAAATTAAAATTTTAGAAATGGAATTACTAAATTAACCTTATATTAATATTTAAGTAGAGATTAAGGTGGTAACTCTAATAATTTAGATATTTGATAACTAGAATTACCCATATGCCCTTAAATTGTATTAGTTAAAGGGGGATAATTTAGTAAATGATCCTTATAATTGGAATTATAGGGTATTTAAGCTTGAAATATTCTAGAACCCTTATTTTCCTCACGTCCCTCAAACCGTGAACCAGTCTCTCTCTCATCTACACTCTCTATCTCTCTCGGCCTCCATTAATTATCACACTCAAACACAATCACAAGCTCACTTAAGCTCACTAATAGATTTCTATAGCTAAATTAGTGGGATTACAACATAATTTTGGCTAATTCTATGCTTTGGTGATCGTGACATACCCATGGATAATTTACAATTTCGAGTTCTAGAAATTAGATATGATGTATATAATCTTCAATCCTTGATTTAGTGTATTAATTTAGGCATTTAATTATCATTTTGCAAGGTGGAAGCTCACATTGGAGGTCAAGTTCATTTGAGCGAGGTAATCATAATCGAGATTAAGTTATATTGTAAAGCATTAAGCAATTTATAAGTTTTGTTAAGATACTCATAGATAAATTTTTTATTTATGAAGGCAATTTTGAATTAGGTAGGTTAATCTTCAAGTTTAGGTATTATTGGATGATTACAAGAGAAAATGAGTAAGGTAAGCACTTAAATACTTGTTTAATTTGTAGTTTAGAGTGTGATTGATAAATAATTGAAGTGAATTTAGGCATGGGTGTGTTTATGGTAGTGTGGGATGAATGGGTACATGTTTGATAGATGAATTATTATGTTTTGGTGTCAATTCAATTGTTGATTGAGGTTATATTGGAAATAGATTAATATGTATAGTTTTAAGTTGATGAATATAGAGGATATATATGTTTCTATGGGTTGATTATGTAATTGGATATGTTCTCAATTAATTTTGGTAAATAGATGATGAGAAATGTGCAATTGGTGTTTTGATAAGAGGTATAGTTAATTAGAATATGTTTTTAGAGAAGAATAGATGAATTTGATATAATTTATGTAATAGTCAAATTGGGTAATGTTAAATGGGTATTTGAAATGTTAAACATAATGTTTTGATGACTTGGAATGAGTGTTAATTGGTGGAAATTGATTAGGGAATGATAATAAGAAGTAAGGATTTGGAATGATGATGATTGGTGAAGTAATGAGTAAAAAATGGTTGAGTTAAGGTTAAATTCATTTCTGGAAATAATCTAGAAAAATGAGTTATTAATCTGATGTTAAATAAAGTTTATGTGTTGGTTTTAAAAAGGGGGAGAGATTTAGAAAATTATGGCTTTGGTTTGAAGTGATTTGGAGTTAAAATAAATAAGATATGGTGTTTTAAAGTTTCAAATTCATAATTGAATTTTGATAGTAACTTAAGGATGTTTAACTTGCATAAATCTAAAAATTCTTAAGGACATTGATAGAGAGTAAGTTATGCTCGATTTAGTGAAGCATATTTGAGGAAACCGAAATCTAGAAATTTGTTCATTAATGCTAAGTTATAGTTGATTTAACAAAGTTTGAATGATATGTAATGTGAATGGTAAATATGAAAATTTTACAATTGAATATTATTTTTTTAGTATATTTAATGCATAATAATGATTGATTCATTAATGGAAATTGTTTAAGTGAGTTAACTCTCTACTTGACTCACCAAGTTAAATTTGAATACCTTGAATGTGTTCTTGTGTTCTTCATGATATTCAAACCATTCTTCGCAAAATTCAAGCTTGATCAATTTTCTTCAATTAAAATCATCAAAAAGGTGTTTTCAAATGAGTTTTGAGATAATTACTTTTTCATATAAAGATATACTCTGAGATTAGATTTCTATAGAGAGTTATATCAAAATCAAAACCATTTTCACCCCAATAAGTGATTAAAGTTTTGTATCAAAATAGTTTCAAGAATATGTTTCATCTTTATGAGCATGTTGATCAATATTAAAATGTATTTATAGGCTTAAATTAGAAAATGGACCTAAATTATAATATTGGACATAAAAACCAAAAATTTACATGATACATATGTGGGCATTTCAATGAATAGTCTATTTAAAAAATAATAAAATGAGAAATGATAAGAGAAACTAATTCATCCCTTTAAAGTGGTTCGAATCAATCCAAACTCAATTCACATGAACGGAAACAGTTCCCTCTCGATCTATTCACCATACAAGTCTAAAATTAAAATTAAAAAGAATTAAAATTAAAATTAAAAGGTATTAATAAATTTATAAAAAAATTAAAATAAAATACATTAAGGCTAAACCCCTAAAAGATGAACCAAATCCAATTATCACTAAGTAGTTCAATCTTATCCTAATTGGTTCACAATTTTTTAACTGGTTCAATTAATAACTTGATTCACTAATTAATTAAAGAAAATATTGAATTAATAAATAGACTTAAATAGTGTACTTATCTAGAACCTCTATATAAGTTTACTAGCTTAAATGTATATTATACTTAGCTACATACTAAATCGATACTCATGAGCTTAATTGGTAGTTAATTATAATGGAATCAATAATGATATTAACAAAGTTAATTAAACACTAATAATAATCAATAATTATGTTTTAATTGCATGTTATCTTCTTATCGAGTTTGAGGACTAGTTAATCAATGATCATCTTGTGGCTCCACCTTTTCTAATATAAGATAGTTGCATGTTGTGTGTAAAATCTCAAAAATCTAAAGTAAATTAATACTTAAACCCGACCTAAGTATTTGTAATACTGCTTATGTGTGATTACCCAATCCAAAGTGTAACAAAAGTAGTGTGGACACCTAAGCCACAAAGTTGGAGCGATAGGTAATCAATAGGGTTAGTACTCGCATGAAGCAATCATGGAAGTGGAGAGAAGTCAACTAGATGCTATGTAGGGTTTAGGTCTCATATAGGATGGTAGGAATGGACTACGACCATAGTGGCAAACCTAGCATTTAAAGCGAGCATGATGGGAATCAAACCTCTTGACCTAGCGTTATGAAACCTTCTCGAATAAGGGGAACCAAGACATTTACATGCTATCTTTCTTTATTTTATGTAATTTGTTTTGCATTTTTTTAAGCAGGTACAATTGTCGGTATTATAGGAAGATGACCAAACATAATAACAATTAGTTTGTCAATGGGTCACGATCCGTAATGAACCAAATTGAACCAAGGGAGAACTAGTGTTGTGTTTCCTCCTTGTGACCGTGATTGAAGCTTGAAGGGACCGACCATGTGTACTAGTTACATTATTGTATTTCCCTTATTTAGAACAGATATAAATACTTATTGTTTAGGTTTTCTTTAGACACTTTTTGAATTAGAAAATACACTTCATTTGCCATGAGGGAGCTTGTTCCTTTTCACACAACTCTTATCAATTCTAACTTAGAAAATTGTGGCAAGTTTGGCTTAAGGATTTTTGTGAGTAACATCAATATTGGATTGGGAATTAGGGTTTATGCTATGCAAGTGTTTATTTATTGATTTCACATAAATTGTGTCGTATTCTACCTTTGTTATTTCAGATTGAAATTGAGGGAAGAATCATTTAGGGATTCTTGCCGTGATATCTTGACATGAAGGTTGGAAAATATTTTCAAATTGATTCCATATTTTCCTTGTGTAGTAAATTGTGCATTAATTCCTTTTGAATGCACTTTGACTAAAGCTTGGAATCATTTTGTATTGTGATTGTGAAGTGCACCGTAGGTGTGCGATTCTTGGTGGAGGTGCTTTGTGTCTTGAAGTGAGTAGAACTTTGAAGGAGTTTGGTATACCGTAGAAGTGTTATTGTGTGTGTTGCACCGTAGGTATGTGTGTATGCCATAGAGTGTGTATTATGGTTTGAGGGTGTGTTACACTGTGGGTGTGCATGTGTGTGTGTTGTCATAGAGTGTGTTGTGGTTTAAGGGCATGCGTGTACATTGAAGTGTAAGTGTTAAGCCTTGAAGGTGTTTGTGTATACTGTGAGTGTGTGTGTATACTTGAATCGTGGAGGTATTGTGTTGTTATGTTGTAGTTGGTGCCATAAAGGTTTGCTGTTGTTGGCATGAAAGTGTGTTGTTGTTGTGAAGGACTGATTGTGAGTATATATATATATATATATATATAATCAAAATCATGTCAAATGATAATGTAAATGGTGGAATTGGCAGTGAGGCCAATAGCCAGGTTAGAGGAGGTTAGGGTTGTCGTGCTGCAGGTGGAAGAACATTAGAAGAACAATTGTAGGATCTTACCACTATTGTTGCTACATTAGCAACACGGGTAGATCAAATGACGAGTAGCCCATCAGAATGCTCACAGGGAAGGAGCTATTGGAGGCAATAGGGGTAGGAGAATGGAAGGTGATTATCATGCTTTTAGGGAGGAAAGGGATGATAATTTTGAAAATGAGCCTTACCCTAATCAAGAGTTTAGACCGCCTCGAGGCTTAGAATAAGTGAAATTGTAGATGCCTTCATTTATTGGAAGGGGTTCTATAGAAGACTACTTGGATTGGGAGGATAAGGTCGAGGGCCTATTTGAATGTTATTAGATTAACGATCACACTCAGGTTCGCCTTGCAGGTGTTGAGTTTACTAGTTATGCCGCCTTATGGTGGAAGAATCTTATGGCTAGTAGACAAAGGGATGGTGAGGTAGAGATACATACCTAGCAAGAAATGAAATGAGTTATGAGAAGGAGGTTTATACCTAAGCACTATAGGAAGGAGTAGTTTATGCGTCTCCAAACACTGAGGCAGGGAGGCAAAACAGTTGATGAGTATGCACAGGAGTTTAAGATACTGATGATTAGATGTGGGTCAGTCGAACCTCCTAAACAAACCCTAGCATAATTTATGTTAAGGTTAAAGTATGAAATTGCTTGCATTGTGGAGCTCTAGAAGTATGATACCCTTGATGAGGCCATCCAGCTAGCTTTGAAAGTGGAAAGACAGGGGCGATCCAATCCATTTAGAGCAGCGAGCAATAGGTATGAGACTTCTACAAAACTGTATAGTTCTAAGGGTAAGCAGATTAAACAAAAGGGAATAGAGGGAACTGATAAAGCTATGGACACAAATACAACTATTACTAATAGGGAAAGGAAATTTTCTAGGAAAGAAAAAGAGGTTGTTGGGGCTGATATCCAACAAACATTGCCAAGGTCAACAAGTGGAAAGATGCGCCAAATCAAATGCTTCAAATGCATGGGCTTTAGACACATGGCTGCTCAGTGTCCTAGCAAAAGGGTGATGATTGCTATGGAGGTGGAAAATTCGGAGGAAAAAGAAGAAATACTGGAGCCTAATGATTTATCAATAGTGTTGTAGGAGTGTTATGATGATCTTGAGGCTGAGGCACATGAAGACAAGGGAAATGATAAATATCTGTCTATTAACATGTTGCATAGGGTAATGACTATATCTCTAGATGTTGGGGACATACAAAGGGAAAACCTATTCCATACTTCCTGTCGGGTTCTACGTAATTTGTGTGTTCTTCTCATTGATGGTGGTAATTGCACTAATGACATAGCTGCTGCAATAGTAAATAGATTGCAACTAGTCACTAGTCTACATCCTCATCCCTATAAATTACATTGGTTGAGTGTACAAGACAATCTATCTATCACACAAAGGGTTAAGGTTCCAATTAGCATGGGGAAAAAAATACCATGATGAAATTATTTGTGATCTTCCTATGTGCGCATTTCATATACTACCGGGCAGACCTTAGCTGTTTAATAGGAGAGTGGTGCATGATGGGTTTAGAAACACCTATGTGTTTCGTAAGGATGGTGAATGGATTATCTTGACTCCTATGTCACTAGTTGAGCTACATGAGTTCCAAGAACAGATCAACAAAATTACTAGGCAATCAAGACTTCAAGGCGACAAACACATGTAAACTAAAGTTTTCAGTCCAAGAAAAGACCCATTAGATTTGAGGGAAAATCTTCCACAGGCTTGAGGAGATGATGGAATCAAACCTCTTGACCTAGCATTATGAAACCTTCTCAAACAAGGGGAACTAAGACATTTACATACTATCTTTATTTATTTTATGTAATTTGTTTTACATTTTTTTTTAAGCAGGTACCATTGTCAGTATTACAGGAAGATGACCAAACACAATAACAATTGGTTTGTGAATGGGTCACAGTCTATAATGAACTGAATTGAACCAAGGGAGAATCGGTCTTGTGTTTCCTCCTTGTGACAGTGATTGAAGCTTAAAGGGACCTGCCATGTGTACTAGTTACATTGTTGTATTTCCCTTAGTTAGAATAGATATAAATACTTGTTGTCTAGGTTTTCTTTGGACACTTTTCGACTTAGAAAATACACTTCATTTGCCATGAGGGAGCTTGTTCCTTTTCACACTACTCTTATTAATTCTAACTTAGAGAATTGTGGCGAGTTTGGCTTAAGGATTTTTTTGAGTAACATCAATCATTTTTAAGTCCTTTCCAATTATCACTAGTGAGTAATATCTGGTACGTAATTCGATTTCCTTTATTCCTCTTTTACATTTCACGCAAAATTAGGGTTCTTCACAATTTAGGGTCATGCAATTAGCTAGGAATTGGAATCAATTGTTCTTCCTACTTGAATTGTGTTGGATTATTCAATTAATGCACATCAGAGCACCTAGATGAGAGTACTTAATATATGTTGACGATTTTAGTTGTTAGTTATAGTTTTAATCACGGTAGCTAGATATACCATGATAGTCCCTTAACACTTATCAATCAGGGTTAGAATCCTATCATTCTCAAGAGTGTCTAAAGTCATGAGTACTCTCATACTGTTTGTTTTAGTTCAAATTAAATAACTTAATGAATTCATGCTATTACATTAGAAATAGGTATGCATGACATTCAAAAATATGTTTGACTATTCTATGCTAATTACTTGTTACCCATTCCCCTTTTATTATTTTCAGGCGAGGATAACTTGTATGTTGATGAATTTTGTTATAATTATCTTAGATATGGCTCTAACATTGAGTTATAGGATGATGGCAGTGACAAGTAGTTCCTTCGTATTACTGGTTAATTTCATTTTTTTTGTTTTCTACCATTAAGTGATGTGAGAAGGTTACGGACTATTTTGGTTTAGTTGTTGGACTTGTAAGCCTTTGATCTCAAACTTCAAATCTCATTTTATTTTTGAATTATACATTGCACTTGGACTATGTTTTTGAGCCATGTAGCTTTAAAGGACTTTGATGATGGTTTTTAGTACTTTTAGTATTTCACACCGTTACCCCAATGCTTTTGAATCAAATGTTTTTCCAAAATAATTATTCATGATTTCATAACTAAAAATTGGATTAGAAACTCACATAGTTAATAGTCTTAAGTCTTAACGTATTTCTACTTAAGGAAGATATCGGTAGAGTGTATATACCTATGAATAATTAAATTGGAAAGTGCATATTTGATGATGGGTTACCTTCTATCTTTCAACTTTCATAGAAAAAAAATAAAAAAAATGAAAAATAAAAGATTAGTGTCTTATACAAGCATATGTTTTTTGGGGAGGATAATGAGAGTAAGGAGCTCTCTTCACTTTGGTGCTAAGGAAAGATGAAGGGTTTCCATGGCTATAAGTTCATAAATACCCTTATCATGCACACAATAGTTATATACATATACGTTGGGTGCGATGTTCATATACTAGTGCTAGTTAATGGTTTGTGTGAACCAAGAGATAGGTTGTCTTGATCGTTTTGGTACCATAGTGAAGGGAGTTCTTTCTTCAACATTTTATCCAAAAATCTATCATATTTTATGTTATTGCTTGTTTTCATAGGGTTTAAATATTCCATCTAATTTGTGATTTATTAAGAATTTGAATAAATCATGGCTAATTTGATTTTATTGTTGTCTATGAATGTATGTATTTATTTTGTTTCTTTTTCATTCTTTGGTTTTATCACCATTGGATTTCATCAAGTACAAATGAGATAAATATAACCAATTGTTTCTAGATTTTGTTCCATCAATCTTTCATTGGCTTTTTTTTTTCCAGTAAATCTAAATATTACATCAAACTAAACCGGGTTATCACACACAACACCACAAAACTGGGTCAACTATTTGACCCTATAGTAAAAAAGTCCTACTATCCTTATATAGTTCATTATTAAAACCAGAGTAAGCACAAGATAGAATATCTTCATGTTGATGTTCTTCTAGCATCAAGTTCTTAGCTCCCCTAATCCTAGCTTTAGCTAGCAAATCCTCTTCCCTGTTGACTTCTCACAGGACCCTACAAATGAAAACATTAGGTATCTACTTCCACAATTATCTGTAGTTACTTAATGTAGGAGCACAATAAGCATCATCAACATTTGGAATCATAAGCTAATTCTCTGCATCAACTCAGTCAATTTCAATAATAATGTTGTTATATTTTCCGTATCTCGCAACTCTTAAACTATTCATTATACTCTATAGCTCCGCCTTGAGGGAGAAGCAACAACTTTCTTTTTTTCCAAAAAGAGCAAAGGAAACTACTAGAGGAATCTTTAGATATACCCCTTATGACCACTCCTCTTGAATCTAAGCTCATAGCCCCATCACAGTTAAATTTAACCCACTTTTCCTTAGGTGGCTCGCATTTCAATATAAATAAGTTTAGCTGCTTTGTGCAACATTTGGCTCGTAAGTTGCCCTACCACTCTGCTACTCTTACTTCATTAACCACTCCTAGAATAAAAATTCGTATTTCCCTTATTTAAGATACCCCAAAGGATATATGGGAATAAATAGTGCCATGAACATCTAACACTTTAGTTTTGGTTCCCAACAAGGATAATTCTTTTAAGTTAGGCTTTCATATCTAGTGCTAAGGACTAATAAAACCAAGCTGGAGAATGATATTCTCTCTAAATTTGTCCAAGTTTGGCACAATCCCTAAATAAATGCCGGCCGGTTTCCTATTCCCAGTTACAAAATATATGTTGAAATGGAGTAATGATTTCATAGTTAGCTAAGTTATCTCTTGTGGCTAGTTCATTGTCAACCAACCTCCACGGAAAAATTGTAGCATGTTGATAAGCTTTGCTTCCCGAATTCATTTCCAATCTTCATCATTTTCACTTGCCATTTCCTCTTTTGCAAGTTGGTTATAGACCGATTTACTTACTACCTCCCCACTCAAATCAAAAGTCCAAATTTTCTAATTCAAGCTCACTATTTAGCTTCTATCAAGGATTACATTCCCTAGCACCTATGTAAGACCCTCGTCATTAGGAAAAGATATTTTCTCCTCATCTTAGCAACCTATCCTCGACTGGGCCTTTGCTAAGCTAAGCTTTTCATACCCCCTCCCTATTAGGCCATGAATGATTTACCTCAAAACGCCATTCTTATTCCATCGTGAGAATTAGAAACTCACATTCACTCCATTAGTAGATTTAATAACCAAGTTTTCATCTAACCATGCACTTCCTTTTTAACGGCTTTAAAGAAAGTTGATCTCCCTTTTACCTAAAACTCCACTCCATTAAATTTATAGTTTTGTCTTATCAACTTTGTCCATAGAATATTCTTTTTTTTTCTTTCTTTAAAAGCTCGTACTAGTTTAACAATGTTTGTCTTATTTCTTATCTTAAGGTCCAACAAACTTAGACATCCCCTTTCTTTAGACATTTTAATCTTATCCCAAGAGGCTGCACCTTTTTTTCTTTCCTCAATTGATCCCCCAAGAAATCTTTATTAATTTTTTCCAATTTCTTGCTTACACTATTTAGTATAGGCAATGCTTGAGCATAGTAGTTCCCTATGCTTCCTAAAACTGAGGATATATTAGTCTTTTTCTACTATACTAAGAATTTTTACCTTCCAGCCTATGAGTTTATTTGTAACTTTCTCAATAACAAATTTAAGCAAGATGTAGAGATTATTTCTCGCTCCTTGATTGGAAATCCTGAATATATTCCTATTTCATTATCCAGTCTAATATTTAGAACTATTCTTAGTGTCTCCTTCACATCTTAGCTTGTGTTTTTCAAAAAGATAACACACGACTTTACATGGTTATTCTTCTATCTAGACAATCTACCAAAGGTTATCATCACATCCATCATAAGGCAGGCATTTTCATAAGAATCTACACCATAGAGGATAATATTATCTACAAAGAAAAGGTGTTAAAGTGGTAACTTCATTCCACCTAGCTTAATTAGATTCCACACTCTATCTTTGACAAGAAAGTATATTGTTTTGCTTAGCATCTCCATTACAAGGATGAATAGATGTAGGGAACATAAGGTTCCCCTAACTTATTCCTCTGTTACTCACAAACTTTGGAAGGGTGGCACCATTTAACAAGACTTCATAGCTAGTAGAAGAGATACAAGAACTAATAACTTTATCCAACTTACCAGATAGCCTAGGATTTCAAGAGTTTAGTGTACAAAATCCCATTCAACTCTATCGTAAGATTTTTTTCTAAATCTAGTTTCCCCAACATCCAACCTTTAGAACCCTTCTTCCTCCTTAAAGTATGCAGCAACACTTGAAAGATAATGTTATTATCCGCTTATGATCTTCCTAGGTAAAGTTAGACCACTTAGGGTCGATGACATCATTTAAGAAAGGTCTTAATGATTCACTAAAACTTTCATAACCACCTTATACAAGGTTGTACATAAACTAATAGGTCTAAAGTCCTTAATTTATTTGCACCTAAAAATTTGGGAATAAGGACAATCAAAGTCCTGTTCAATTCCACTAGCATACCACATTTCCTAAAGATATTGATAATAGTAGAGCATACTATGTTTCCCACAATATCTCAATAGTTTTTGAAGAAGCTAGTGTGGAAATCATCTACCCCTAGTGTTTTAGTGCTTCTAATACTCCAAACAACCTTCCTCACTTCCTCTTAAGTAACCTGCGCATCAAGGTTCCTTTTGACTTCTTTAGGAAGACTTTCTCTAATAGCAAAACCCCTTTCCTCCATTTCAGAACAACATTTTCTCGAGGAGAAAAACTTCTGGAAATAGTCCATTTATGTGGGATTTTAGTTATGATATATCATCAATCCAAGTCTTATACTTGTCAAAAAGTCTAACAATTCTTACCTTTGATCTTCTAGCTATAGTACTTGCATGGAAAAACCTGGTGTTCCTTTCTCCTTCTATTAGTGATTTCAAACGAGCTTTTGCTGCCCATAACTTCTCCTCCTGAGCAAAGAGTTGGTAAAGGTCATTAGATAGTAGATGCTCACGATCTAAAGGAGCTTAGGAGGGATTGAAAAAGATTCACTTTCTAATAATATCCTTTATTTGACTTATAAGAACCCTTTTCCTCACCATTGTAATCCTAAACACCTCTTGATTCCACACTCTTAGCTTTTCCATAAAAAATTCCATATCCTCAAGTATACAAAAGCCAGGGCAACTCTAATTCTCTTTTACAAAGTCTTTGAAACCCAGGAGATCCAGCCACATGGGCTGAAATCTAAAGGACCTTTTGTTTCTTAGCTTAGCCCTAATTTTAGGATTAGTGACTAGTAATAAAGGATATTGGTAAGATTGATGGGAGGCATGATGTAGAACTTTCATTTCTAGATAAACAACCCTCTACTCATAATTGGCCCATGCTCGATCAATGCTAGATTGGATAAGGTCGACTAGATTTTTACTCCTTCTAAACCAAGTATATTTATTAAGAACCACAAAGCCTAGGTCTAACATACCATGGAAATTTATGCAATCTTGGTAAGCTTGTGCCCTAAACTGAGACACTTCCCTTCTACCCCACTTTTCATTATTCAAAACCTCATTGAAGTCCCCCATTCATAAGCCATTGTCCCTTTATAACATTCGCCACTTGTTTTAAATTATCCTATAATACACACCAATAAAGACATCTACAACTAGTGTAATTAGTAGAGCAAAAACAAAAAAAATATCATATTATTTATCTTAATCTCCATATGGATCTCTTGTTGCGTCATCTGAATTTCAGTGGCAGAGATAACATGAGAGCTCTAGAGCACAATGATCCCCCTGATAAATCCCTATGCTTTAAGTCATAACATATAGTACTCGTTACAAGTTCTAGACACCTTCTCTCTTTAACCAAGTCTCTATAATAATCACCACCTCCAACTCATGACAAGCAATGAGATCATTTAGGGCCTGTCTTCTTACACTTGAGGCAATACCTCCCACATTCCATGCTCGGTACTTAAAAGGATCAACTTTCACGTTTGAATCAAGTGTATCCATAACATCTATGTATGTTATTGGCAGCATAAATTGATAACGAACACTAATTGGCTCATACAGAGTTTATCACTTGTCAATCTACATTAACAATTAGGTCCGTATACAATGTTCTAATCAACATACCACTCTACTGATTAGCACACTATGTAACTTCCTTCTCGCTCACTAACCATATTAAACATGACTTCATCATATTGACTACCCACTAAGCTACCGCAACATCTTTAGTGTGTAGCCTAACTTAAGCCCTTCATTCAAGAAGTATAAGACCAGTAAACTCTAGTCCATGGCTACCATTTATATGTTTAGGCAACTATATACAAATAACACAAACATTTTTAGGCTAGGTACTTATTACTTTGGTTTACTATCCTAATACAAGCATATCACTTGATAATAGCTACTTACTTGGTGATACCTTTAAACATTGGATAAGATGAATGATTAAGTTAAGAACTATAATCCAATATATAACAAGGATTGAAAGTTATTTCTATTCAATGATTATAAACCTTAGAGCTAAGATAAGGGTAGCTAGGTTAACCTGGGATTAAAAGGCTAGATAATCGCCGGTTTGAAGCAAAGATTAGTGTATTGCTCTTAGGGTCCAATTGACTATCTAGCTAAGCCATGGAGGCCAGTTGATGTGGCCTTAGACAATCAACTGCAACTAGTTAAAAGGGCTTGCTCAATCATAAATTTAAGCTAGACAACTACGATTCTAAGGATTTTTAGCTTAGGTTGTTTTCTAATTTGATCCTACATAAATTTTTAGGGTTTAAATGCGTCAATTAAAAATCTTCTTTAATCGTCAATTATGAATTTAACATTAAGATTACAACCTGTTCTTTAATAATTCAATTCTTAGGTTCTTTTTAAATCCATAATAGAATAAATCTTATGGTTCCAAGTTTAGGATTATGGAAAAGAGAAAGAGAATTGAAATCATTACCTTGAATCCTTTTAGAAATAAAATATCCATTGAATGAAATTTTTTACTTATGCATGCACAAGAAACTAACTCACATGAGACTGAGGAGTTTGGACATGGTGTTGTTGATAAGGGCAATTGACTAAGTTATTTTGACCAAGGGTGGTTAATTGATCTTAGACCTAAGGCACTTTGAAGATAGGTTTTCCAAGTTAGTTTCATGAAGATTCATATATAATTTCTATGTTATTTCCTTTACTCTAATTAATTTGCTTTAAGTCATTTGATAAATATTATTTTCCTTTATTAGATATTAGGAATATTTTTATATTTAGTTTCTATTATTATGTTTTTTCTTAGTTAATGTGATACCATTCTTTTTAAGTTATTTCCTTTGATGATATTAGTTGCTAGGGTTTCTAAGAGCCTATAAATAGGCTACTTATGTATTTGGTTGATAATAAAATAATAAATTAACTTTTAAGTTTTATTGAACTTATATGGTTTTAGTGATATTGAGTGTTCCTTTCATTATTCAATTTAGTTTTGATCAATCTAGTTTTAAATCACACAAACTATGTTGATTGGATCCATGTCCTTTCAATGGCCATAATAGTTTCACATCATGAATCATATTCATTAGTAATTTGATTACAAAATTAGCTCAATTTCAATATTTGTGCATAATATTGAATATTGATTCTATCCAATCTCTTTTTTTTAGGGGGGGCTCCATAAGACCACATAACTCATAAAAATTCCTTTTTTTTCTTTTTCATTTTTTTTAATTCTCTTTTAAGGATAATATGGGAGATAAGATTTATGGTTAGGGACAAGATGGTCAGTTCGTAATCTAGGTATATAAGTTTCCCTTTACCTAGGGTTAATGCTTTTTTGCACTTTTCAATCCAGAACCCTAATTACATGCTAAGGAGTCCCTCTTAGTATCCACGGTATAATCTAAAGGAAGTTTAATTGAAGAACATTGGAAACAAGCAAATTAACATTCGGTAAGAATTTAAGTCTATTATTACATATATATAGTTATGGAGGTATGAATTGAAGATTTTTGATGATATAAAATTAGGATTTGAGTCAAGAGCAGGGCAATAAGTGCATAAGAGCAGCCAATCTGAAAGGCTAGATCACATTCTATAACAAGTACCATAATTCATTTCGATATAGTAGAATTAGCAATTTTTGTAGGAGAATAATGCATAATGAGGATTAGGATCACTAAAAATTAGGTTAAGGTTAGAAAAGTTTTGGGATTTCGAAATTTAGAAAGTGTACTCATCGTGAACATAGAGATACACGACCTCTCAACATGACCATATTATGATCGTGTTAAAAACCTAAAGTGGATAGAGAGATACACTACCTCTCAACACGACCATGTTGTGATTGTGTTAAATACCTAAAGTGGATAGAGAGATACATGGCCTCTCAACATGAGCGTGTTGTGACCGTGTTAAAATCCTAAGGTAGATAGAGAGATACACGACCTCTCAACATGACCATATTGAGATTGTGTTGATAAATATTGGACAGAGTGATACAGGACCTCTCAACATGACCATGTTGAGATTGTGTTGATGAATAGTGGAAAGAGAGTTACACGACCTCTCAACATAACCATGTTGAGATTAAGTTGATGAATAGTGGATAGAAAGATATAAGACCTCTCAACAAAACCATGTTGAGACTATTGATAAATAGTGAACAAAGTGATATGCAACCTCTCAACATGACCATATTGAGATCGTGTTGATGAATAGTGGCAGAGAGATATAGGACCTCTCAAATGACCATGTTGAGATTGTGTTGATGAATAGTAGATAAAGAGATACATGACCTCTCAACATGACCATGTTGAGAATGTATTGATGAACAATGAACAAAGAGATACATGACGTCTTAGCACGATCATGTTGAGACCATGTTGAAAAAAAACAAAGAGAGAGAGAGAAAAAAATGTATACGACATTTGGCACGGTTAAGTACTACCTCATATTCAACTACATAACCTCTAACATGATTGTGTTGAGTTGAAACGTGTCTATTTTCCTTTTAATATTTATAGGAATACAATTCCAAAAGCAAATAATTTGAATCATGTATAGGTTTAGGAGACTTGCGAAGCTAGAAAAGTATAAGACAAACCAAGTTTTGAAAGTCAGGTATGTGTATACCATGTTTGTTGCTTATACTTTATAAATTAGATTTTTTCATGGGGTTTAATAATATTGTAAATGAACCCGATTGAGAGTGTATGTGATTGTGAATTGCTGGGTCTAAGAAACTGAGTGTAGCTCGGTGTTCTTGGGGTAGCACCCCGATGATTGATATGTGACATTGTCCCTAGTGGGGTCGTGAACTAAAATGATTCAGGTCTTATGTGGAAGGTTGTAGTGTGGAAAGTTATGATGTGTATGGACTCATAGACTCAGGGATAATGAGGAATACTCATTGCTATATATATATATATATATATTGTTATGTATGGTTGTGGAAAGTTGATGTGTGAGGTTGATAGAGCCATTTTATACTTAATCTTTATAGTATAAATTGTGCTAATTCATTATTGATTTTATAGAAATCATAAGGAGATGGTACTTAATTCTATTATGGTGATAAATTAGGTTAAATGGAGTCAAGGGTGCCAATTCAAGTAAATTAGAGAAGTCAGCTACAACTTGGTTCAAAGACAAGGATTTACACCGTCGGAGGGAAGTACATGGGCGTGTAATTGAAGTACACGGCCGTGTACTTGGTTTTGAATCAACAGGAAGATACACAGTTGAAGTACACGGTCGTGTATCTGCCTAGGGGGAAGCACGGTTTGAGGCACGGCCATGGTGCAAACCATGTTACACACTGGACAAAAAGGCGGAAATGTGGACTTTCAACAAAGAGAGACACGGCTTAGGGCACGGCCGTGGTGGCAGCCGTGGGAGAAACCGTGCTTGCAGCCGTGGTGGAAGCTAGACGTGCCAAGGAGAAGAAATTGTGGAACTTTGACAGAGGATGACACGGCCTAGGATCTAGCCGTGGTGTAGACCGTAGTACACACTGGATAAGGATGAAGACTTGTAGATCATGCACAGAGGAAGGCACGGTTTAAAATCTAGCCGTGGGTGGAGCCGTGGTACACACTGGACATGGAAGATGATACGTGAATTATGCACTAAGGAAGGCACGGCTTGACCCACGGCCGTGTGGTAGGGCGTGCCAAGCAGACAAAGATTCACTTCTCGAAATCTACTTGGAAAAGGAAAGATATTTTCGTATCTTGCTAGCAAAAGATCACATGCCATCCCTCTAACAATATAAATAGAACCAACCCTAGAGGGTGAGGACAACTTTTAATCTTTTAATCTGGAATCTTTAGATTATCTTGGAGGCAGAACAGGCAACCGGGTTCATCATGTTTCTACTTTTTATTTTCGTTTTGTTGATGAACATGAGTAGCTAAGCTACTTTTCTAGCCGAAGGGTCATAGATGTTTAATTCTCCACGAATTGTGAGGTCTAATTGACTTGTATTTAATCTATTCGTTGTTTTCGGATATTCATATATCTTCTGATCGTTTTGTCATTATTATCTTTGTTGATTGGTATGAATAGAGCTCTTCTACTCAATTAGCAAGTTAATATATTGTCAACTAGCACGTCAAATCCGTAATTGTTTGATTGTTCTAGTCTCAGTGACACAATAACATGTTTGATTATAAAATAAATGATCGAATTCATGTTATGGAGGTGTGTGATCATGTTTAAATAGGTTATCTTATAATCTACTGGCATGAATTGGTGGTCTCTCTAGTTTTTAATGCTATTGGTAGATTAAATCCTAAGCTAAGCGCTTGTCTGGGGTTGTCTAATCGATAAGAGAAATAATCAAAGAGCTTCTCTTGGTTATCGAGGAAGTACGGAGAGATAGGTTGTTAGAGCTTGTTAATAACCATAACCAGTTTATCTAGGAATAAGAATAGAAAACATTTGCATCGATGATCAATTCCTTGAATTAAACTATCTTGATTCCTTTGGCTAGGCTTTTATCAATACACGATTCTATTATCTTGCTTCGACTTTATTTTGATTCATAAACAAACCCCCCCCCCCCCCCCCCCCCCCCCTCATTTTCTTTTCATCTTTATGCCCTTTGAATAGAAATATCTTTAACCAATCCTTGTGGATTCGACCCTACTCACCACTATATGCAAATCATATAATTGTCTAGGAGTAGGTTTTATTTTTGTTGGATTCGACACCCATCAAAGGTCTTATGGACTCATGGACAGTAGAGAGTATCCACTATCATATATATATTATTATTGTATATGGTAATAAACTCATGGACAAAGAGGAATACCTTTGTCATATATATGTATATATATATTGCTTGTAGATGGATTGTGAAAAGATGTCTATGGACGTTATGTATGAAGATGTTTATGATGTGATTCCATATCAACTAAAGGTTGTGAAAGATAAATAAATTTTTTTATGAATATTATGATGCATCTTGCATGTGTTATTCCTTCTAGCATGGCATGCTTGCGTAGGTGTAGGTATATATTGTACTAGTTGTTAGCTCATCCCTTATCGAAATTTTTTTTTTTTAGTTGTTGATGCTATAGGAGAGATTGTAGGGTTTGAGGAAACTCTAGTAGAAACAAATTAGGATACGGAAGAGCATGTGGAGTACGTGTATTATTACGAGTAGGATCCCGATGATGAGAAAGGAGAATATGGAATAATTTGTAATTACGATTTAAATTATCATGTTATTTAAATTGTTGAAGGCTTTTGTTGTATTTAAATTGAAGAAATTGAATAGGGATTATGTTTGGGAGGATATATATTTGTTCAAAAAATTATGTTATTGTTGGAGTTTATGAATGCTTCCGTTATAGTAATTTAAGAAGTTCATTTTTTATCTTGAATAATTGAAAGAAAATGTTTGGAGGATTATAGCAATTGAGCCTTTGTGTGTCTTCTAGTACTGAAGGCATATGGCTAGCTGTAGCATACCCAGGTTTTAGGGTGTTATATATATATATATATATATGTATAGGAGAACCGGAAAACGTGGTGATAACATAAATTTTACAAACTCTTGGACTTAAAAGTTGGGAAGGGGGTAAGTTTTGTGGGAACAGAATGTTCAAGAAAATCTCATAGCACTACACCATTTGGAAACAAAAAAAAAAAAATTGTTAAATATCTCCCAATCGGTTGGACCGTAGGTGCGATGATTTACTTCATGGGCGAGGTCTCTGGTTCAAGTCCATGTTATGGGAAACATAAAGCTTTATAGATATAACCCATACATTAAAAAAAAAAAAATGAACTACCATAAATGGCCTTAAACGTGGCAACATTAATATATATGGAAAAAATTATTTTTATTTATCTATCATATTGATAAAAAATTGAACCAATATACATATTACTAATGAATTAAATTACATTCACTTTTTCTTTTTTATTCCATTAATCCTTTCTTTTTATTCACAATAAAAATGGATTTTACCAATGCAGACATAGAGTTACGCATATAAATAAACATGTATAAGACCTTCAAGCAGATATAGTTTTGGCTAAGAAAATGCCTTTTTTTTTTTCAAAAAATGTTGCAATCTCACCACAAGTGTGTCCTACATTAATTAAAATGTAACAAGCCACATAAGATTGAATTAAAAACTGAAAAACAACACGAAAATGGAGAAGGAAAAATAGTAGAGAAGAAGGAAGAAGGAAGAAGAAAGACCTAATATGTTTATTAATCACGATGCAAATAGGAGAAGGGAAAATATTACGGTATATGTTTTGGACTACGTGGTGAGCTAAGTGGCAAACTTTACTAGTTCCTACAAGGAAAATTTTATCTTTTTCTTTTTCTAAGTGTCAAATGGAATAGTTGTCTCATCAACAAAAGATGGAAATCCATCAAATGACAAATTAGCTAAATGAATTTCCTTTAGAGAGGATGCAAGTCCCAAGTGGCAAATTGAGTTGCAAGATTTTGCTGCTCCATATTTAAAATTAAAAGAAAAGTTGCAACTTAACAAAATTTTGCTGCTTGTTTTCACTAGAAAATGAAAAATATTTATAGTGGCAATTTAAACATTTAATCAAACAAATATAAAATAATGAAGGTAGGGTAAAAATTGTGTATTTTAGATCCTTAAAAACTCAAACTTACATAGTGGAATTTTTTTTTTTTATGTTGGTAAAAGCTTCTGAATAAACACTTTTTTTTTTTGTTAAATATTTGGAGGAAACTTCAGCAACCTTCTCTATCCGTAACTCAAAGACATGAAAATATTTTGGGTCATGTATAAAGATTGGTCTCAATAAATAAAGTTCCACATGATAAAGGAATTGAGTTAACTTTATTTATAAAATGGAGAAGCATATGACAAGAAAACTATACTCTTTCTAAAACAAATGGCAATTTTGAGTCATTGAGAGCAAAAAATCCTTGGAATAAGCATCTTTACGTCAATGTTAATCCCAAACATTACTTTAACTTTAATAACACGATGCAAGAATTGAGCAATGCAGAGTTTCAATGAATGATTTGGAATTCAAGAAGCTTTCCACTTAGTGGCACCCTAGATGAAGAAGCACAAGAGCTAGGGAGCACTTTATATAAATGCATGTTTTTAGATTACCAATTGTACTAGATCCCTCCAATTTAGTGATGGCACATCGATTGTTTCAGAAGTAGGACTTTCTAACCCAATAGGCTATTTCAATCTAAAATATTTGATAAGTCATTGTATCAGTAAATAGCTGGATTTTGTTGATGTAGCTTAATATGATAAGTGCATCCTGAACTTGCAACCACCAAGAACTTGAATAAGCTAACTATCCATGATCATGCTCCATGCAATATAATCTTTTTTTATTTTCTTTTTCTTTTTTTTTCATTTTTTTGTTTAATCAAATTCAAAAGATATTAATGGTTTATGCCTACGGTAGTAATGTAGAAATGGAAAGTAAAAAAAGATGCCATGAAAATCTAACTTTGGTAACACAATTGAATGTGATGAGGTGGAGGTAGTAGCAAACAGGTACATGGCGAAATGAGACAAAATTGAGATGGTCGCAATTTCTTGATCTTTGGACTTTATTTCGAAGGAAACAAGCTAACTCAAAGAAGTTAGCACCTTTGGTGCTGAGCTATGCCATTTTTAGGGCAAATTCCTTCGTTTAGTCCTTTAAATAAATGAATTTACTATTTTTGGCAAATTTTTATATTAGCTATTACTTTTGATAGACACTTTTATTTTAAGTGTCATTTGTGGCGTTGTATTTGTTTTCTAGTTTTCAATGTGTCCTTAAGTTTTAGGCATTTCTATTTTTGGTATGTTTTAGACTTTTCCATTATTTGAAACTTCTTACATTCTATTTTTTGCAACTTTGTGTTGGCTATTATTTGTATGCCCTAAGGCATTGGCAAACATTATCATTGAGTATTATTGAAACTTTGAGCTATCACTACTCTATTTTTCACCCAAATTTCGAAATTCATAAACTTATCGAATTTAGATACCAAATATCAAGGAATTCATAGAATCAATTGATATTTGAAGGTCGCATATTAGGTATTAACAGAATCAATGGTTTTGTGGTAAAGTTCTTATTAATCTCATGTGTTTACACTATGACAGTTGGTATCAGAGCCACATTTGCTCTTGGTAACAATGGCACCTCGTAGACAAGCCAATTAACGTTGTGTTGCAATGGACGAGATATACGATCGCAATGATCTAGATCGAAGAATTGGGTAGATGATTGATGAATGATTGGATGTAGTGTTAGAACATCGGTTAGATGGGGTTATGGATCAATTAGCAGAAAGGATGGTGTGTTAATGGGTAATCCAGAGGAATTCTTGGATTAGTTGGCTACGATTGAGGAGATAATGGATTTCAAAGGTGTTCTTGAAGATAAACAGGTGCAATTAATAGCAACCAGATTACATGGTAGAGCTACAACATGGTGGCAACAATTAAAATTGACCTAGAATAAGTTAGGAAAATAAAAAAATCACATCTTAGGAAAAGATGAAGAAACACCTGTGAGCAATGTTTTTGCCCTATAATTTCCAACGTATTATGTACTAAAGGCTACAAAATCTTAAATAAGGTACCAAGTCAGTGGATGATTACACTTCTGGATTTTACTAGTTGATAGTTAGGAATGAACTTTAAGAAACGGATGATTAGTTGGTTGGGAAATATATTAGGGGTCTAAGAGTGCAAAATTCAGGATAGGGTCAATTTATTTGACGCTGTTAGTGTATCAATTATGTACCAAATGGTGTAGATTGTTGAGAAATAGCAAAGGCGGTCTGGGAATCATGCATTTAGTAGTGGTGTAACGGGTAGTTGCAGTAGCAGTGTGAATTGTACATGAAGTGGAACTTCAAGTAATAACACTACTGGGCGTTTTAATAAACTGAGCACTAGTGGCCCTAGCACTAGTGGAGTGAAGTGCTTCAAGTGTGGTGAGACGAGTCACTAGTAGTCTGAATGTAGGAAGATGGAGAGGAAGGCACTCTTTTTTGAAAACAAAAAGGAGGAGGATGATGAATCTGCATTTGAAGTTGTGGGTGAAAGGACCTATCTTCGATACCAAATACACTGAGGAGTAGCTTGTGACGGGAGATAGTAAAGAAAATTTAGTAGTTAGAAGATCCTATATGACCCCTAGGGTAGTAGAGGAAGATTGGCTCAGAAATAATATTTTTCAATCTGCTTGTACTATTCTGGGTAAAGTATGTCGATTTATGATCGACTTAGGAAGTAGTGAGAACATAGTGTGCACATAAGTTATGCAAAAGTTGGGTATTAAGCTTGAATAGCACTCCAAACCTTACAGGTTAGCTTGGCTAAAGAAAGGTGGCAAGGTAAGTGTCTCTAAACAAGCACTGGTTACATTTTCCATTAGTTCTAAATATAAGGACTCTGTCTGGTGTGATATTGTGACAATGGATGCTTGCCATTTGCTGTTAGGAAAGCCATGGCAATTTGATAGGGGTGTGACTCATGATGGGGGAACTAACACTTATAGCTTTGTATGTAAGGGAGTGAAAATTGTGTTGGTTCCTAATAGGGACACTTCTGAGTCAAAATTTGTCAAATAGAGTAATGCCTCCAACATGCTGTCTCTAGCAAAGTTTGAGCAAGAGTTGCAAGATTCTAAAGTTCTCTTGCTCTAGTGGCTAAGGAGATTGAGAAGGAAGTTGAAGTAACCAAAGTAGTAGTTTCAATTGTATAGGAGTTTGATAGGAATCAAAATCCAACAAGACCTATCATTAGGGCAAGAACTAAAGGAATTCAAATTTTGGCGATGAGGGCCCATTTTGAGCAGATCGACCCCGGAATTATTTATAAATTAACCTCTTTTCTATTATTCTTGTATTTTGTTTTCCAACAAGCACACTTATCATATTTTATAGGGCAATAGACAAACTCTCTCAGACTCAGCTTGTGGGTTATCCATGGACTAACCTGAACCGGCGATGAGCTTAAGCCGATGAATCCTATAGAAGACCGACATCTTGAAGACCAATTTCTTTTATATATTTTTCATTTTCATGGACTATTTATGTTGTAATCATTTTGGGACACTTTTATTTCCTTGTAATTTTCATTTAGGACTAGCCACCTTAAAAGTGGCAAACTTGTAATTTTGACTACTTTCTAACCCTAGAGTAGTAAGTATAAATACTTGCTTAGAAGAGGGTTTGAGGAGGCCATTTTTTTGCAGAATTGAGATACACTTTCACGTGTGGAATTAGGGTTCATTCCTTAGTTCAAAAATCTTATCAATTTCAACCTAAGAATTGGAATTGTAGCGAGTGCGACGAAGGGGAATTGTGAGTCATATCGATTTCATCTTTGTTGTATGTTCATTTCTTCTCTAGTGAGTCATATCTAGGGTAGATTTGAATCTTTGTTAGACATATTTGTGGTTATATTTCGTGGATAATCAATCTTGTAATATTGATTGTTCCTTAAGCACTTGAATTACATATATCATTTTAGTGATTGGCGTGAATTTAGGATTGAAGGGGGGAAGTGGATTTCATGGTTTTAATGCTTTCTTTGATCTAATTTCCACATGATTTTCAATCCTTATTGTGGTTACTTGGTGAATGTTACAAATAGAGATTATAATTATATCATTTGATCAACATTTTCCATCTAAATCTCTAAGGTGTTCACGTGAATTGTTTCCTTAGTGGACCGTTTGTGATTGACTTGAGACTTGTTTTCTTTGAGTCAATTGATTGTGTTTCAAAGTGGTTTTGAGCACATCATCTTTTGGTATCAGAGCAACCTAATTTGGATACTTAAGATTTATCACATCCTCATTGAAAGAATTGGTTATAAACATTGAGATTTGACACCATTGTTCATGTGATTGAGACTAGTTTGATTGACATTGTTTCTTTGTCTTTCAAATTGGTTTTTGTATGTGCTTAATCTTGGTTTTAAGCACATAGAGTTTCGGGATATATTTCCTGATCAATTACTAAATGGGTTGCCACCACTAACATCCAACATTATGTTGATCTTGAACCTGGTGCAGCCTTGCTTAATAGACCACATTTATCAAATGAGCCCTACAGAACATGAGGAATTGAGGAGGCAGGTTGAAGAATTGCTTGCGAAGGGTTTTATTCAGGAGAGTTTGTGTCCGTGCGCAATTCCAACTCTTTTGACTCCCAAGAAAAATGGCACTTAGCATATGTGTGTAAATAGCCAGGCCATCAATAAAATTACTGTCGGGTATCATTTTCCTATTCCATGCTTAGATGATTTACTTGACCAATTGAGTAGTGCTAAGGTATTTTCGAAGCTGGATTTGAAGAGTGGATATCACCAGATTCGTATTCGATTTAGCGATGAGTGGAAGATAGCCTTCAAGACAAGAGAAGGGTTGTATGAGTGGCTGGTTATGTCGTTTGGACTATCTAATGCACCTAGCACATTCATGAGGGTGATGAAATAAGTTTTTAGGCCATTCATTGGTAAGTGTGTTGTCGTATACTTTAGCGACATACTAATTTACATTGTTGATCCAGAGTAGCATCTCAAACACTAATGGGATGTTCTTAATGTGTTACACTGGGAAAATTTCTATGTAACCTTGAAAAAGTGTATTTTCATGACCATTGAGGTGCGTTTCCTTGGCTACAAAATTGTTGCTGATGGTTTACAGGTGGATAAGTCTAAAGTGGAAGCAGCTATGTAATGGCCTAAACCTACTACACTGACTAAAGTTTGAAGCTTCCATGGCCTAGCATCATTTTATAGGCGATTTATACTGCATTTTAGCAGTATCGTAGCTCCTATCACTGACTATATGAAGGGTGGGAAATTTTTGTGGATTGATGAAGATGAGAGGGCTTTTGAGCATATTAAAGTGTGTTTTACTACAAACCTAATTTTAGTGTTGCTAGATTTCCATCATCTTTTTGAGTTACATGCAGATGCCTCTAAAGTGGGGATTAGAGCTATTTTGAGCCAGAACAGCAAACTAATCGCTTATTTCGGTGAGAAGTTAACAAGGGCCAAGTTGAGATACTGTACATATCATGTAGAATTCTATGTTGTGGTGTAAGCTATGAAGCACTGGCATCATTATTTGTTTCATAAAGAATTCATCTTATATATTGACCATGAAGCTTTGAAACACTTACAAAGTCAGGGTAAAGTGTCATCTCGTCATGCTTCATGGGTAGCCTATTTAGAACATTTCACCTTTGTCGTGAAACATAAGAGTGGTGTCACAAACCAAGTTGTTGATGCACTGAGTAGATGTAGAGTCTTTTAAGCAGAATGCAAATGGAGGTACCTAGTTTCAATTCATTTGTTGAGTTGCTTGAAGGTGACCCCTACTTTTTTGTTATCTTAGCAAGAATTAGAGTGGGTGATAAAACAGAATACTTGCTATAAGATGTTTTTTTATTCAGGAGTAATCAACTGTATATTCTAGACTCTAGTTTGAGAGACCAAATTATTCAAAAACTACATGCTGGCATCATATGGGATGAGATAGGAGTTTGCAATTGGTGCACGCATCATATTTTTGGCCAACTATTCATAAAGAAGTGGAGAATTATGTATAGAGGTGTAGAGTCTATCAAGTGTCTAAAGGAATAACTACAAATGCGGGATTGTATATGTCACTTCCAATTCCTACGCAACCTTGGATCAATGTGAGCATGGATTTTGTTCAAGGGTTGCCACAAAATTTTCCATTATACCTCTAAAATCTCTATTATTTTTCACTTTTTATAGCCATTATAAACTTAACACAATTTGTGATAATATGGCATTTATGGAAAATATGGTAAATGAGCCATTGAATAGCAATTGAAGGATTGGGGACATGAATTTCTATTAAAATGTTTTAGATAATAATAGTTTTATATAGAATAGGAGGGAATAGAATAGTGATCCCCAAGTCAACATGCAATATAGGACTATAATAAGTTTAACTAATCGCAGCTTACCAAGTTGTTTCTCATTTGACAATAGCCATTAGATCTTGTCCATGTCAATGTCAACTAGAATTTTTCCATGTATTCCTCATATTGACTTGAGGAAAAAAAAAAGGTCCATTTATTCATCATATTGACAAAAAAAATCAAACTAACATATATATTGCCAACAAATTAAATTACATAATTTTTTCCTTTTTTTTAGCCATTCATTTGTTGTTTTTATTCATAGTGAAAATGGATTTTACAAGAGTAGACATACAATAATTGCTTCCATATAAGCATATGCATACACATATATAAGATTGTTGATTATTGTGGTTACCTCGATTTGCCATAAATTGATGTAATCCAACTTGCAAGAGGGTATTAGATGATTTACCTAATTAGAGGGACCTTCCTTTATTGTATTGTGAGGATATCATATTTTAGGTAAAAAATCTTTTCGAAGATGCCCCTAGTTATGTTAGAAAATATCTACTTAGAGCATGTTCTTTAAAGGGTTAAATTTACTTTCTTAATCTATCCCAACCAATTTAGGTACTTTCCTATTTTGTGGTCATGTTTAAATAAATTGAGCCTTGGGCCTAGGCTAATTTAAGCATATAATAAAGACAATCAAGAAGATATTGTTTCGGGTAAAACAAAAGGAGATATGGGTTGGCAAGCTCTTTCCATCTCCATAAAAATCCATGCTATATACCATACACACACATCTAGTTAAAAAATTAATATGAATTATGTGAAGTATTCTGATTATACTACTTGTATCAATCATCATGAAGACAAATTAATCACTAAAGAGGAAAGGTGAAGTTTGAGAAAGCTATGTTCAATTATATATAGAGTGGATCAATTGATTTTGTTATGTGGTTACAATTTTTATATACAAAAGGGTCTAACACGTGTAACAAACTATAAATGTAATAAATAAACCAAACTAAACTAATGAATGAATACATATTATTAATAGCTCCCATGAAAAGTGTATCAACATCAATATGCATGGTATAACCATGCAAACATCGGTTTTCTGCAATCAATTGAGTAGAATGACTATCTAAACACAAAGTGATGGGAAGATTAATTAGTAATTGGAAATCTCGAACCAAGTAAGACAACCAAAGTTGCTCTTTTGCAGACAATGCCATACTATTGTATTTTGCCTCAATAGAAGATGTAGAAATAGTAGCCTATTTCTTGGTCTTACAAGAAATGAGAGAAGATCTAAAATGCATATAAAAACTAGTAAGAGACTTTCGATCAACATTAGTTCCTCAATTTGCATTCAAGAAATTGTGTAAAGCAAGAGAGGAAGAAGATGAATAGAAAAGACCTTGATTAAAAGTGCCCTTAAAAAACTTAAGAACATAAATTGTAGTAGAATAATGAGTAGTACAAGGTTTAGCCACAAATTGACTTAACTATTGGACAATAAAAGAAATATCTGGTCTAGTGATTGTGAGATACAATAACCTTCCAACTATTCATCTATAAGAAGGAGGATCAGACAAAAGATCACTAGAAGTATAATCAAGTCAAATCCCTTGAACAAAAGGCACTTATGGTGATTTAGCAGCTATTGATTCTCCATCTTGCAAGATATCGAGTAAAACATTTCCTTTAATTAATCATAAAACCTGCATCTGTCTTGCAAACTTCAATTCCTAAGAAAAAATGTATATCACCCATATCTTTGATAGTGAATGCTTTGTCAATTGAATGCTTAACTTCACAAATAGCTTGAAGAGAATTCCCTATGATTAAGATACCATCTACACATATAAAAACTATTAAAAATTCAACATTTTGCTTCCAAGAGATAATAGTCATTCTTTAACTATATAAAACTGAGTGAACTCTGATTCCATTAATGAGAGGCCTAATTTAAAAAATACAAAAAAATGCAACAATGTACATACATGTCCTGAAGGAATAGATCCATATCTAGCAGGTGGCTCCATATATACTTCTTCATCCAAAAAGCCATGAAGAAATGTATTATTAACATCCAACTAATGGACATGCCATTTTTGAACTACTTCTATTGATAATAACATTTGGATTGTGGCTAGTTTAGCCACTAGAGAAAAAGTGTGTACATAATCAACGCTCTTTACTTGATTATATCCCTTTGCCTCCAGTCTAGCCTTGTATCATTCTATAGTCCCATCTAGTTTATATTTTATTTTATAAACTCATGTTGACCCTATTAGCTTCTTGCTCGAAGGTAAAGGAACCAATTTCCAAGTGTTATTAGCTTCAAAGACTAGCAATTCCTTATTCATTACCTCTACCCATCTAGGGTTATCTTTAGCCTCATGATAAGTTTGTGGTTCGTGAATAGCAAACACATTTACTAAAGAAGCGACATAATCTTGAGGATATTAGCTGATTGTTTGAGAATTAAAGAGAGAATGTAAAGGAGCATTAAATGTAGTAGACTTTCTTACTTAAGTTGACACACTAGAGTGAACAGTATGAGTAAATTCTTTAAGCAGATTTAGTGTTTTTCTAAATTGTTGTGATGCACAAATAGAAGGCATAGAATCTGAAAACTAGGTAAAACTTGATTTGAAGGTTGTGTGTTAGAAGAATCTACAAAATTAATAGGAATTGAAGAAGTAAGACTATTATCCAAAATATCAAAAGAAGTAAAAGATGGAAATAAAGGTGATGAAGGAAGAATGTGTTTATGACTATCCTCTCTAGAAAAGGAAAAACATGTTCAATAAAAACTACATCATTACTGACAAATATCTTGTTGTTAAGAAGATCAAAAAGTCTATAACCTTTATGATTTGAGGGATATCCTAAAGATATGCAACGTCAACCCTTAGCATCCATCTTGTCATTAGAACCACCAACAACTGTGGTGTAAAAAAGGTGGCCTACAGTTCTTAAATCTAAGTATGAAGGAGCCTTGTTGAACAAAACTTGATAAGGAGGCACCTAATTTAACTTCTCTACTAACGTTCTATTAATAAAGGTCGATGCTACTAAAATGCACTCGTCATAAAATCTTTTAGGCAAATTAGCATGAATCCTTATTGTACAATTGTATCAAGTAAGTGCCTATGTTTTTGTTAAGGTGTATAGGTAGTGGTCTTTTAATGATTAATGTCTTTGATTAGGAAAATTTATTAACACTCATGAGCAATGAAATCACCCCCATTATCACTTCTAATGTACATGGGTGTAGTATGAAAGTGGTTGTGCATATATGAAAGAAAAGAAGTTAGGATGGATGGAGTTTAGTGTTTATGCTATAAAAAATGAGTCCATTTAAACTTACTTTTATTATCTACCACCATGAGAAAATATTTAGCTCCTAAAATAGATGGAATACTATAAGGGATCCTGAAATCAATATGAAGAAGATCAAATACATGTTGAGAAATAAAGGTACTTAAAGGAAATGGCAAACGATGGGACTTTGCTAAATGACATGCATCATAAACAAAACTATCATTTGTAGGAACAACATAACTAGGTATGTGTTTTAATTTCAAAATAGAAACATATACTAAATGATTATGTTGTGGCTTAAAAGAATCTACATGTGTTATAGTAGGAAGAATAGTACAAGACAAAGAATTTAAAGCATCAGAACTGATAATATCATAATGAACAAAGGTACCATTACATGAGACAATTGGCTAAGACTCTATTACATATAGTCCTCTTCTTGAATTAGCGATAGTAATAATATCTTTAGTACTCAAGTCCTGAAAAAGACAATTTGATTGGAATCAACCTTATGGTTCCAACAGTGGAGAAACCTACTTGGATGCATGAGCCTAAAAATTCATATATCGCCATATTTTATCTAATAATACTTTATTTCTTTTTGCACTTTAGTAGGTACATTTATTGGTTGTTATAATATGGCTAAATAACATACACTAAGGATCCAATTGTGGGACATTCTTGAACGTACATCCAATGGTCCATTATAGGTTCAATTGAAGTAAAGAACTGGCCAATTAAAGACTATTTATACTTGTAATTTGTTACTTTTGGGACCGGCCACTTAAGTGGTTTATTTGTAATTTGTTGTGTTATTTTTATCCTAATTGAAGTAAGTATAAATACTTGCTAACTAGGTTTTGAGGGAGCTTTTTGAACATTTTGAAATTACACACTTCTTTTCCATGAGGGGATCTTGCTTGCAAAATTTCTCTTATCAATTTCACAAGTGAAATTGTGGCGAGATTAACTTGAGTAGATTGTGAGTCATATCAATCTTCTCTTGTTGTTATCAAATTGTATTTAGTGTGTCATAACTAGGTGCAATTTGTTTAGTTACTTATTGTTCTACATGTGAATTAGGGTTCATCCATTTCAATTTGAATCACTTTAATTTAAGTGGAATTCTAATTCATTTCTACTGTCATCCATTGCTACTTATACAATTTCCTTGTTCCTCATTTCAATTTAGAATCATGTCTTTGAATTCTTGTGAATTAGGGATCATTGGTGATTTGGTGGCTATGCCATTGTTGATTGGAATTTTGTTGATCACGTTACTTTTGGATGTGTTTGCAATTTAATTAGTAAGGCACATCATATTTTGGTATCAGAGCAAAGGTTTTTGGAGAAGGGGATTTGCATGAACTTCAATTGGGAAATTAAGGTTCTTGAATTTTCATTTCTTAATTGGAATTGTTTGAAGTGGAATTGAAGTAGTTACTTGTAATTGTATTGTGATATACCTTGTTGTTGTAGAAGTGGAAGTGGAAAATTTTCAAAATTAATCCTTGTGATCTTCATCTTGCCGTGAGAAGAAGGGGAAGAAGGGAAGTGCATTTTCTTGTGTGTTTTCGGAATTGGAAGTGCATTATTTGTGGAAGAAGAGAAGTGTATTTTCTTGTGTGTTGTTTTCAGAATTAAGGAGTGCAATTTACATTTCAAGATTTGCTTCTTATGTAGAGGATTTGGAAACTATTTGAATTAAAAAAAATCATTAAGTTGAAGAGTTATAGTGTATTGTTGATTTTAATATAATTTGAATATTTTGAATTTTTTCTTACCATTTGTGAAAAAGCTTCATTAAGTGTTGTAATTGTGGTGTTGTTGCCGTAATTGGAAGTGGAGTGAAGTGTGTGTGTGCTGCACCATGAGTGAAGAGTGTGTGTGTGTGGCCTAGTGAGTGTGTGTAGTGAAAGGTTACAACATAGTGTATTATGTGTGTTGTAGTGGGAAGGTTGCTGCACCATGGTTGTATGTGAGTGTTTGTGTTGTGGTGAAGAGTGTGTTGTAGTGGTTAAGTTTTGAATTTCAAAAGCAAACATTAAAGTGTGGAAGTTATTTTGTATTGATTCTTTAAACACATTTTGCTTAGTTGGATTCATTAACTTACCATTTAGAGAAGTGTTTATTGTTGCTTCTATATATTGTTGTCGTGATTATAAGTGAGGCGTGGGTGTGTGAAGCTTAAGTGGAGTATTTTGTGTTTTGTAGTGATTGTTGTGTGGTGTGGAAGTGTGGTTGTTGTGAAAGGGCAATTGTAAAGTATACTACATTGCTTTGAATTGTCTTTATAATTCAACAAATCAAGTCAACAACCATGTCAAATGATAGTGTGAATGAGGGAATTGGTAATGAGGCCAATAGCCAAGTTAGTGGTGGTCAAGGTCATCGAACCGTAGGTGGAAGAACTTTGGAGGAGCAGCTTCAGAACCTTACCACTATTGTTGCTATATTAGCAACAAGGATAGATAGGATGACGATGCCACAACCACCAATAGCAAATTCTCAAGCACTACCACCTAGGGTATCTCCTCAGAACATTCAAAGGAAGGGAGCAATTGGAGGTAATATGGGAAGAAGAGTGGAAGGAGATTATCATGCTCTTAGGGAGGAAAGAGATGATAATTTTGGGGTTAATCTATACCTAAACAGGGATTTCAAGCTACTTCGGGGATTAGAGTATGTGAAACTATAGATACCTTCATTTGATGGCAGAGGTTCAATAGATGATTACTTGGATTAGGAAGATAAAGCTGAGGATCTTTTTTAGTGTTATGCAATTGATGATAACACCAGGGTTCATCTTGCAGTTGTGGAATCTGGTAATCAGCAGACGAAGGGATGGAGAGGCTGAAATACATACCTGGAGGGACATGAAACGGGTTTTGAGGAAAAGGTTCATACCTGAACATTATAGGCAAGAACTATTTATGTGTCTCCAAACACTGGGATAGGAAGGCTAAAATAGTGGATGACTATGTACAAGAGTTTGAGACGCTAATGATTAGATGTGGACTAGTCGAGCCTCTTGAGCAAACCTTGGCACGATTTGTGTCTAGGTTGAAATATGAGATTGCCTGTGTTGTTAAGCTGCAAAGGTATAGTAAACTTGATGAGGCTATACAGTTAGCCTTGAAAGTGTAGAGGCAGAGGCGATCCAATCCATTCTAAGCCACTTAGTAACAAGTATGGTACTACTGCTAAACCTATGGGAGTAGATAGTTAAATGGGTAGACAAAAGGGAGTGGGCGAACATGCCAAGGCTGTAGATAGAATTATCCTTAGCACTAATAAAGAGAAAAAAGTTTCTGGGAAAGGTAAAGAGGTAGTTGGATTTGATTTTAGGTAGACAATACCAGGGTCAACCTGTGGGAAGATGCACCAAATTAAATGTTTCAAATGCATGGGATTTGGACATATGGCTGAACAGTGTCCCAATAAAAAGGTGATGACTGTTATGGAGGGCAATGAAGAAGATGATGAGGAATAAGCTATTGAGCCTATAGATTTATCCTTAGCCTTGCAAAATATTATGATGATCAGAACGCTGAGACACATGAGGACAAAAAGGGAGAAAATTACTTACCTATTAATGTGTTACACAGGGTTATGACCTTATCTCCAAATGTCAGGGATATACGGAGGGAGAACCTGTTCCACACACTTTGTTAGATTCGAGGTAACCTATGTGTTCTTTTCATTGATGGTGGTAGTTGCACTAATGTCATATTGATGGTGATAGGAAGGTGTTACATGACGGTTTTAGAAACACTTACTTGTTTCAAAAGGATGGTTCATAGATTGTCTTGACTCCTATGTCTCCATCTGAGGTTCGCTCTTTCCAGGAACATATTAGAAACACCACAAGCTCTTCTAGACCTCAAGCTAACAAGCAAACACAAACACTAGGTTTTAGTCCAAGAGAAGACCCCTTAGATTTGAGGGAAAATCTTTTAAAGGCTCGAGGAGATGATGGGAATCAACCTTATGGTTCCAATAGTAGAGAAACCTACTTGGATGCATGAGCCTAGAAATTCATATATCGCCATATTTTATCTAATAATTCTTTATTTCTTTTTGCACTTTAGTAGGTACATTTATCGGTTGTTATAGGATGGCCAAATAACATATACTAAGGATCTAATTGTAGGACATTCTTGGACGTACATCCAACGGTCCACAATGGGTTTAATTGAAGTCAAGAACTGGTCAATTGAAGACTATTTGTACTTGTAATTTGATACTTTTGGGATCGGCCACTTAAGTGGCTTATTTGTAATTTGTTGTGTTATTTTTACCCTAATTGGAGCAAGTATAAAATACTTACTAACTAGGGTTTTGAGAGAGCTTTTTGAACATTTTGAAATTACACACTTCTTTGTCGTACGGGGATCCTTGCTTGCAAAATTTCTTTTATCGATTTCACAAGTAAAATTGTGGCGAGATTAGCTTGAGTAGATTGTAAGTAACATCAATCTTCCTCTTATTGTTATCAAATTGTATTTAGTGCATCATATCTAGGTGCAATTTGTTTGGTTACTTGTTGTTCTACACTTGAATTAGGGTTCATCCATTTCTGATTTGAATCACTTCAATTTGAGTGGAATTCTAATTCATTTCTATTTTCATTCATTGCTACTTATACAATTTCTTTGTTTCTCATTTCAATTTAGCATCAAGTCTTTGAATTCTCGTGAATTAGGGATCATTGGTGATTTAGTGATCATGCCTTCGTTGATCACGTTACTTTTGGATGTGTCTGCAATTCAATTAGTAAGGCACATCACAATTGGCTATAGAAAATATAACAAGAAGATTATAATCAACAAGTAAGGAATTTATGGAAAGAAGTTATATTTGAAATCCGGTACTAAGAGCACATTGTTTAAGACAATATGTTCCTTTAAAATGATAGTACTAGTAAATAGTTTATGGAAAGAAGATTATTTGAAACCTGGTGCTAAAAGTGCATTGTTTAAGATAACATGTTCCTTTGAAATGGCAGCACCAATAACATATACTACTTTTGTACTTCCATCTAGAAGTCTAATGCAAATTGATTTAGTTAATGACTATGTATGATGCAAAATATGAAGAAAGGGAGTTATGTGGTCAAAAGCCCCGTGTCAGTTATCCATTTACCAAAAACATTATCAATTTGATAAGATGAGACCACAAAAGAATCAAGATTAAGAGCCTAACCTACAAAGTTAACATAAGATTGTCCAATATTCTCCTCCAGTGTATTTCCCCCTTTAAGCATCATCATGACTTCATTACATATACGAGATACCAACTCTTTTTCACCTGTTACACTTTTCTTAGAAGCATTAAGAACATAAATAGTATCAACTTTTTTTTTCTACTTATGTTGTTACCCTTACATTCTTCCTTTCCTTATTTCTTTCAAACCATTTCGGATATCCCACCAATTCAAATTTCTATCCCACCCACATCTTCTTTTCCCTCTTATCAAAATTCCTTTGCTGCGCTCTAACATTACAAGTAGTAGATTCATCATTAACCAAGCATAAACTAAACAAATGCTTCTACTGTTCTACCTAATGAATGAGATAATAAGCCTTATTGATAGAAGGTAAAGGATTTAGAGAAAGAAGATGACTTTGTGCAATATTAAAAGAATCATTAAGCCCCATCAAGAATTGCATTAAATAGTTTCTATTCTCAATGTCAACAAGTTTCCCAACAATATCATAAGTACAAGCACCTATATCTCTACAATTACGTTCAAGCATACCGCATAAAATGCTTAACTCGTCTCAAAATTTCTTCAAACAATTCTAATACATGGTTACATTACTATTTCCTTGATGAACATTTGCAATCTCATATTGGATTCAAAAAATTAGTGGTCTATTAGTTTGCCCAAACCTTCCACATATATCATCTTAAAGACTCTTAGTGGATTGAGCATATATGAAACTCTCTAAACTTTCTTTTGTCATGGAATTTAGGATCCGACGTTAGATCATGTAATCACAACAAGTCCATTTTTAGATTTCATTTTGATTATCCACTAGTTTCGAATAAGAACCATCAGTAAACCTAATTTTGATTTAGCACCTAGGGCAAGCTTAATTGAGTGACTCCATCCTACAAAATTTGTAACATTAAAAACCATACTAGTTATTATAGATCCTAGATTATTTGCACAAGATAAGTACAGTGGATTGTTACTCATCAAATCGATACTTGAATTTGATGTAACAATATGCATTATGATTGCAAATCTAAAAGAAACAATTTAACAAAAATGTTTTACTAGGTATACAACTCTAATACCATATGAAGTATTTGGATTATATTGCTTGTATTATGAAGATAGATTGATCACTAGAGAGAAGAAACATGAAGTTCAAGAAAGATGTGTTGAATTATGAATAGAATGAGTTAGTTGATTCTGTTATGAGGTTACAATTGTTTATATACAAAAATAACTAACATGTGTAACAAACTACACACATAATAAATAAACTAAAACTAAACTAATGAATAAATACATACTGTTAACAAATCCAATGTCTCAAGCATATCTTCACTAATCACATGCATACATCTAGTTAAAAATTAATATATAATTATGAAAGTTTAATTTACATGTCTAGATATGTGCTTATGATTTATAGATAGACATTCGAGATAGGAAGTTGGAGACAGGAAATATTTATCCCTCATTATTGAATTAATGCACTTGTAATCACACACATAGAGATGCAAGAGAGCGTGAGAGAGAGTCTAGAATCTATAACATGACATGACAGGTGAAATTCATATGAAAAAAAAGAAAGAAGAAGAAGAAAATTGGAATTAAAAAAAAAAAGAAGCATACCTTGTATTTACAAATATGTTGTAATTTTAGCACAAGTGTGTTCCTACATTAATTAAATTGTCAAATTAAATACATAAGGTTGAAAAAAAAATGATGAAAAATAAAGATTAAGAAATAATAGAGAAGAAGGAAGATGAAAACCCAAATGTGTTTTTTAATCACAACAAAGCTAGGAGAAGTTAGAAAGTCAAGGTATATGTTTAAGACTAAGTGAAGAACTAAGTCACAAAATTTTGATCACTCCTATGTGGCAACTGATAATATTTTGTCACTACCTACCTAGACAATGGCATGAAAGTAACCCGGCCATTTTTTTCATCCATCCATATGGCTTTAAGTAGCAAAATTTTGCTACTCATCTTCCCATATGAAAAATTAAGTTGCAAAATTTTGCCACTCTATGTTTAAAATTAAAAAATAATAATAATAAAAATAATTGCCCTCTAACTGAAATTTTGCTACTTATTTGTGCCAAAAAATAATCACTAAAAAAAGTATATTTTAAATCCTTAAAATGTTAAATTTAAGTAGTGAAAAATATCTTTTACATTAAGTTGGTAAAAAGTTAAAGACAAACAACAAATTTCTTGTTGAGTAGTTAGAGGAATCATCATCGTCCTTCATTATTTAAAACTCTAAGATATAGAAATTAAGGGTAGGCATGGATCCGATTAGTTCAGTTTTCATCTAAACCAAACCATAAAAATGTGATTTGGTTTTTTATCACTTGAAATCAAACCATATGGTTTGGTTTCAATTTTTTTTCAAACCATAAAATATTGGTTTGGTTTACAAATTAAATCATATTTTGTTTTCTAAAAAAGTATATTTGCTTATCATGTAATCTTATATGAGTAGTACTAAATTTATTTAATAATAGCATTTATTAATATCATATAAAAGATTGATAAAGTCAAAGTTTAAACAACTAAAAATTTTAAATGTGTAATATAACTAATTTATTTCCCAAGCTAGCATATAATACAAAATTTAAGTCAACTTATATATATTTGCTAAATTATAGTTATAAAACTTAAATAAATATGCTTTTTAATAAATGTAGACTAAAAATTCTTTTAAATATTATATTAAAAAAATTAAATATTATATTATAATGTAAACCAAAAATTCCCTAGGTGAAGCATTAGAACAGGAGGAGCACTTCCTTATACTCTTAATGAATACATGTTTGTAGCTTACCAAGTACCCTAGATACCTCTAAATTAGTAATGGTACTCCAATGGGCTAAGAAATATGACTTTCCAACCCAACTAGCTATTTCAGTCTAAAATATTTGAAAAGTTATTGCATTAATAAATAGTTGGGTTTTGTTGACTAGCTTGACATGACAACATTTTTGGAACACTAAATCCATCCATCCAGATCACTCAACCACCAACATATTGAATAGCTATCCATGATCATGCTCTATGCACTGCAAAAGTTTGTGGGTTAAATTTTTTTACCACTCTACAACCAGTTTTTAATATTTTCCCTATGTTTGATCATATGCCACCATCCACACAGCATTA
>JBBMOL010000352.1:267526-463439 GCA_037954665.1 Laguncularia racemosa | reverse complement strand
CCCCCCCCCCCCCCCCCCCCCCACGCGCACTTAGCCATGGTCTGGACCAGCTGTGCTAGCCCACTTTCGCGATTTTATTTATTTCGCAAATTACATATATGCAATGCGATTTTCTATTTTTTTGTTTTTTTTGAAATTTCAAAATTTGTAAAAATTGTTTATTATTCATTATTGCTATTTCCGAAATCATTTTTCAAAATTGAAGTGTTTTCCTATTTATTTTTATTTTTTTGAACATTTTTATTATTTTATGCTAAATTAGGAAAAATTAGGAAAAATTGAAAATTGATTATTATTGAAAATTATTGACTCCTAGGGCAAAATGGGGTGTTTACAGCTGCCCCTCTTTGTGGTAAAGTTTGAAAAACTTAACTACAAAGACAAACAAAAGACGCCATTTTTGACCTCTTGAATTAGGTTTTAGTAGGAAAATGCCCCAAGAGCTGATAATCCTACAGTTGAAGATGTTCCTAACAATTCAAGGTAATGTTCCTCTTTAAAAAGTGCTTTATGGGCTAACTAATTGGCGACAGGACACATCTCAAGCGTTGAGTAGGAATGTATAAGAAATGATGATAGGAAGCGTCTTATCAGACTTGTAACCTTGGAAAGAAAATCTACTTAGGAAGCGCCCTTATGAACTGGCTACCTGTCGACAGAAGCGTCTTATTAGACTAGCAACTGTTTGGGAAGGATGTTTCCGAAAAGTGCCCCAAGAGCTGACTGATCGGGAGAATCTAGGAAAGTGCCCATATTGGGCTGACTAACCTTAAATAGATTTTAGGAAAGTGCCTGTCTTGGGCTGACTAACCTGTGGTAGTGTCTCAAAAGGTGCCCTTATGAGCTGACCCTGAGAACGGATTTTTAGGAAAGTGCCCATATTGGGCTGACTAACCTTTGATAAAATTCTTAGGAAAGTGCCCATCTTGGGCTGACTAACCTTAAATAGAAATGTCTCAAAAGGTGCCCTTATGAGCTGACCCTGAGAACAGGTTTTTTCGGGAAAGTGCCCATATTGGGTTGACTAACCCTTGGATTGATTTTTAGGAAAGTGCCCCAAGAGCTGACTAACCTAAAATAGAACTTTCTCAAAAGGTGCCCTTATGAGCTGACCTTGAGAACGGTTTTTTTTTCGGGAAAGTGCCCATATTGGGCTGACTAACCCTTAGATGGATTTTTTTTTTTAGGAAAGTGCCCCAAGAGCTGACTAACCTAAAATAGGACTGTCTCAAAAGGTGCCCTTATGAGCTGACCCTGAGAACAGGTTTTTTCGGGAAAGTGCCCATATTGGGCTGACTAACCCTATTAAAGGAAATGTTCAGACAAGTGCCCCACTATAGGCTGACTCATCTTATGCTTCTGAATATACTTTCTACAGCCTGAACTAAATGATGTGATGATATGATGATAGTTATTTATTTTAATATGCTTGCCAGTTTATCGTGGATAGCAACCAAACAACTGAACCTTCGTGTTGGTTTGCTCCTGCTTCTTTTCTTCTTATCTTGACACTGAATTGAAAATCTTGATGTGCCTCTTTTCTTTATGCACAAAGCTCTTTCGACGGTAATGTTATCCTAATAATGCGCTTAGTTTTTAATGCTTAGGAGTAGACAAAATTATATCACAAATTACATTAAGATTCATTATCATTTTAGTGTTTATCTTTCATTGACAAAATGGTGGGTAATGTGTTTAGGTGTATTTATTGTGATGAGAGTTGATTGGGATTGCTGACCATTCAGGGATATTAGCTTTGCTTGTAGAAAAGTAAAAACTCGACTCAACGAACGTTGTATCGAATACTGGCTTTCATAAACATTGGCAAAATTTCAATTCCCTTGCCTAAGGATAGTACATCTTTACAGCATCTGTGTTGATGGGGTCTCTCAATTCTGGACCATCCATCTGAGTTAATATTAGAGCACCACCTGACAGAACCTTTTTCACCACATACGGGCCTTCATAATTTGGAGTGAATTTTCCTCTAGAGTCTTGGGCATTCGGGAGAACTTTTCTTAGCACTAGATCGCCCTCTTTGAAGTACCGAGGTCTCATCTTCTTGTTGAATGCTCGGGCTATCCTCTGTTGGTAACACTGACCATGACATAGCGCGGTAAGTCTTCTTTCATCAATCAGATTCAGCTGATCAAGCCTTTTCTTTACCCAATCCGATTCTGTTAATTGAGTTTCTGACAAGATTCTGAATGATGGTATCTCGACTTCCACTGGTAGCACTGCTTCTGTACCATATACCAATGAGTAAGGGGTAGCTCCCGTAGATGTTCTTATTGAAGTCCTATAAGCCATGAGAGCAAATGGTAACATTTCGTGCCAATCTTTGTAAGTTGTTGTCATTTTCTCGATGATCTTCTTGATATTTTTGTTAGCTGCTTCTACTGCCCCGTTCATTTGAGGTCGGTAGGGGGTTGAATTTCTGTGGTTTATGTGGAATTGTTGACATAAACCTGTCATCGATTTATTGTTGACATTGGTACCATTGTCGGTGATGATCGACTCAGGAACTCCATATCGGGCTATTATGTCCCTTTTTAAGAAGCGGACTATTACCCCTTTTGTGACATTGGTATATGATGACGCTTCTACCCATTTGGTGAAGTAATCAATCGCTACTAGTATAAATCTGTGGCCATTGGATGCCGTTGGAGTGATTGGGCCGATTATGTCGATTCCCCACATGGAGAAAGGCCACGGCGCCGATAACAAATGTAGCTCGTTGGGTGGAGCATTGATCCAGTTTGCGTATACTTGGCACAAAGGGCAGTGCTTAACATACTTTATGCAATCTGACTCCATGGTTAACCAGTAATAACCTAACCTCATGATTTTTCGGGCCAACATGTAGCCGTTCATATGAGGTCCACATACCCCTTCATGTATTTCCTTCATGAGTTCGCATGCTTCATTTTTGTCCACACATCTCAACAGGGTGGTATCATATGATCTCCTGTAGAGTATAGATGATAGAGCCATTTTATACTCAATCTTTATAGTATAAATTGTGTTAAATTATTATTGATTTTATAGAAATCATAAGGAAATGGTACTTTAATTCTATCATCGTGATAAATCAGGTTAAATGGAGTCAAGGATGTTAATTCAAGTATTTTAGAGAAGTCATCTACAACTTGGATCAAGACAAGAAATTACACCACCGGAGGAAGCACGGTTTGAGGCACGGCCAAGGTTCAAACCGTGTTACACACTGGACAAGAAGGCGAAAATGAGGACTTTGAACAGAGAGAGACACGGCTTAAGGCACGGCCGTGGTGTAACCCGTGGGATAAACCGTGCTTGAAGCCGTGGTGGAAGATAGATGTGCCAAGGAAAAGAAAGTGTAGAACATCAACCAGATGAAGACACGGCTTGAAATCTAGCCGTAGGTGTAACCGTACTACACACTGGACACGGATGAAGACTTGAAGATTATGCACAGACAAAGGCACGGTTTGAAATCTGGCCGTGTGTGTAACCGTGGTTCACACTGGGCGCGGTTGAAGACTTGAAGAATATGCACAGAGGATGGCACGGCTTAACCCACGGCCATGTGGTGGGGCGTGCTAGGCAGACGTATCTTCACTTCTCGAAATCTACTTGAAAAAGGAAAGATATTTTCGTATCTTGCTAGCAAAAGATCACATGCTAACTATCTAATAGTATAAATAGAGCCAACCCTAGAGGGTTAGTAGAACTTTTGAACTTTTGATCTTGGGAATCTTGGATCTCGAAGAAGGAAACGCGGAGGCAGAGCAAGCAACCGGGTTCATTATGTTTCTATCTTTTATTTTTGTTTTATTGATGAACATGTGTAGCTAAGCTACTTTTCTAGCCAAAGGGTCATATATGTTTAATTCTCCACGAATTGTGAGGTCTAATTGACTTGTATTTATTCTATTCTTTGTTTTCGGGTATTCATATATCTTCTAATCGTTTTGTCATTATTATCTTTGTTGATTGGTATGAATAGAGCTCTTCTACTCAATTAGCAAGTTAATATATTGTCAACTAGCACGTCAAATCCGTAATTATTTGATTGTTCTAGTCTTAGTGACGCAATAACATGTTTGGTTATAAAAGAGATGATCGAATTCATGTTATGGAGGTGTTTGATCATGTTTAAATAGGTTATCTTATAATCTACTGGCATGAATTGGTAGTCTCTCTAGATCTTAATGCTATTGATAGATTAAATCCTAAGCGCTTGTCTAAGGGTTGTTTAATCAATAAGAGAAATAATTCAAAGCGCTTGTCGGAGGTTATCGAGGAAGTAAGGAGAGATAGGTTGTTAGAGCTTGTTAATAACCATAACCAATTTATCTAGGAACAAGAATAGAGAACATTTGCATCGATGATCAATTCCTAGAATTAAACCATCTTGATTCCTTTGGCTAGGCTTTTTATCAATATACAACTTTCTTAACTTGTTTTAACTTTGTTCAATTCACACAAACCAAACCCCCCCCCCCCCCCCATTTTCCTTTTCCTTTTATTCTCTTTGAATAGAAATATCTTTACCAATCCCTGTGGATTCGACCCTACTCACCACTATATGCAAATCATATAATTGTCTAGGAGTAGGTTTTATTTTTGTTGGACTCGACACCCATCAAATTTTGGCGCCGTTGCCGGGGATTGGTGTCAAATTTATTTCTATTCTTGTATGACTCGTTCTTCTCAGACAGGTGAACTAACTTATAATCCGGAGATTGAGAAGACTCTAAAGAGGTTGCGACAAGAAGCTAGATAATCCCCCGGACCGAACTCAGTATCGGACTTGTCAGATTCATCCTTTGATTCTGAAAAAGAGGAAGACATGGCAAATCTCGAGAGAACCTTAAGGGAGTTGGCTACGCCGGATGTGAATTAACAACCACTTTGTATTCACTACCCCGAACTAGCCGTAGAATTCGAATTGAAATCTGGGTTGATACATCTACTACCTTCATTTCATGGTCTTGAGAATGATGATCCTCATAAGCATTTGAAAGAGTTCCATATAGTGTGTTCTAGTATGAGGCCGCAAGGAATAATCGACGATCAAATCAAGCTACACGCTTTTCCATTTTCTCTAAGTACTAAAGCTAAAGATTGGTTGTTTTATTTGCCTCCAAGTTCTATAACCACATGGACTGATATGGTGAGACTCTTCTTGGATAAATTCTTCCCCGCATCCAGAGCCGCTGGTATAAGAAGAGAAATTTGTGGTATAAAACAAAGGGACACCGAGACTCTTCATGAGTATTGGGAGAGGTTCAAGCAATTGTGTGCAAGTTGCCCACAACATGGGATATCCGAACAACTCCTCATCCAATATCTCTACGAAGGCTTACTTCCGATGGAAAGAAAGATGATGGATGCTGCAAGTGGAGGCACCATAGTAAACAAAACTCCTGGTCAAGCTAGGGAATTGATCTACATTATGGCTGCTAATTCACAACAATTTGGGTATAGGCACGATACGTCTTCAAGGAAGGTAAATGAGGTAAGTGTGTCTAACCTTGAACATCAAATTTCTAATCTTACCTCCCTTGTGCAGCAGCTAGCTCTTGGAAAAACGCAGCAGGTGAAGGCTTGTGGAATTTGCACTGCTCCTAATCATCCGACCGACATGTGCCCCACATTGCAAGATGACAATCATGAACATGCCAATGCTGTAGGCGGATTTCCAAGACAACCGTAAAGGAAGTATGACCCCTATTTGAATACTTACAATCCTGGATGGAGGGATCATCCTAACTTCCGATATGGCAATAACCCTCAACATGTCCAACAATTCCAGCCAAAGCCATCACACCACGTACCCCAAGCTCCTTCCACTTCACGTATGCCCCTTGAGGATATTGTTAAGTCTCTAGCTGTGAATACCAAACAATTTCAGGAGGAAACAAAGCAAAGCATTCAAAACTTGGAGAATCAGGTAAGCCAACTTGCTTCAGTCGTAAACAGGTTAGAAACTCAAGGTAAGTTACCTTCTCAAACTATTACAAACCCGAAGCAAAGCGTTAATGCAATTACCTTGAGAAGTGGAACAGAATTGCAGGGATCAAATAAGAAAGGACATCCGTCTAATCTTGAGGAAGAGACCAAGAAAGAGACTTCGACTCCGAGCCAGCAGGGCGACCAGATTAGCAAGTCTCTAGATGAGCCATCGAAGGTCACATTGATACCACCTCCTTTCCCCTCCAGATTAGCGAAATCCAAGAAGGAAGCGGAAGAAAAAGAGATTCTGGAAACGTTTTGTAAAGTCGAGGTAAATATTCCTTTACTTGATGCAATTAAGCAAATACCACGCTATGCTAGATTACTCAAGGACTTATGCACTAACAAAAGGAAGCTGGAAGGAAATGAAAAGATTAGTGTGAGTGAAAATGTTTCCGCCATTATTCAGAAGAAGCTCCCTCCTAAATGCGAGGATCCAGGTATGTTTACTATCCCTTGCAAAATAGGTAATCTTGGAATCGCTAAAGCCATGTGTGATCTAGGAGCTTCTATCAATGTCATGCCATTGTCTGTTTATCAACGTTTAAATGTTGGTCCTTTCAAGGAAACGGGTATTATTGTTCAACTTGCTGATAGGTCCAATGTTTATCTTGAGGGAGTTCTAGAGGATGTTTTAGTTCAAGTCAATGGGTTGGTTTTTCCTGCTGATTTTTATGTGCTTGACATGGACGATAGTGATTCTCATACTTCATCACTGATATTATTAGGGCGACCATTCCTTAAGACTTCTAAAACGAAAATCGATGTAAATGATGGCACCCTCACTATGGAATTTGATGGTGAAGTGATTAGATTTAACATTTATGATGCCATGAAACACCCTAACGATATCTCTCCTGTTTTTGTTGCGGATGTTATTAACCCATTACCACAGGCACCAAGGCTGGAATCTAAATCCTTATCCGAATATTTAGCCAGGAACGTCTAGCCAAAGACGTTAAAGAAAGGCGCTTCATGGGAGGCAACCCATGTAAAAAAAAAAAAAAAAAAGTTTTGTTTTGCATTAGTTTTGGTTTGTTTTAGTTTTGTTTTGTTTTAGTTTAGTTTGTTTTGATTTTAGTGTAGTTTTGAACTCTTTGGATCAGCTGCAGCAAGGATACACATCATCAGATGACACTTTCCAGAGCTTAAGGGGAAAACTCCAATACCAGGGAAGTACCAGTATTTCCTTTCTCTTATTCTCTAATGTTCCTTGAGTTGTTAATTCCTTTTCAATTGTGCTAAATTAGGAACAGTGAGGACACTGTTCAAGCTAAGTGTGGGGGAGAGGATAATAAATTATAGAGAATAGAGAATTGATCCATACTTTGAATGTTTGTCCTTAATCAATTTTAAGCCAAATTTTTTCAAAATTATCATGAAATCTAGAGATTGTACTAAATGTTGTAATAAGCATCTACAAAATGTGAAATTGACTTGTTCAAATGTTTTACTCACCCACTGCTGTGATTAGAATACATGGTTAAAATTAAGTAGTGAAATCTTTAAGAAACAAATTTACTTTGTATTTAGCTTTAGAATTGGAAGTCTAAGAGTAAGTCGAGTCCCTAAGTGAAAAATAAACAAGTTTACTTCTAGGTTATATTAGCTACTATATACTCTTTGAAGTTGTTTGTAAAGCAATCATAACACTTAGTGAAAAAAAAAAAAATCAAGCATAGCCATTACTCCAATGATTCAACTAATTGAGTTAAGAGTATTCAAACTTGAATGTTAGAGTGAGGAAGAGTCCGTAGGGGTATCTCAAAACCCGGTCACTTGAGTGATGAGCTCGGGATGTTGCCGACTCAATGAACTCACTATAACGATAAGGGCGAAAAAGGCAAAAGTTCATGAAAAGAAGTGGGCAAAAACCCGTCAAAATAGATGCTTGAATAAATCAAAAGAACATGAATGTGAACATTCATTGAATAAAACAAAGATGTATAAAAGGAAAAAATATCTAGCAAAGAGCTTATACTATATGCTTTTACTTTATGTTGCAAGGATTATATGTTTGCTAATGTCCAATGAAGTTTAATTGGGTGTTTTTCCTTAGTGGATTAAGTATTTACTTTTGGAATAAAAATTCTTTTGCTAAACATGAGGATTAAAGTTTGTTTTGTTTTGATTAGCTATTGAATTTTGCCCATAGTAATTTGATCACTGGAAACCAATTGGGTTGAAGTAGTAGACATTAAATTACAAGTCATGAATTACAAATGAATAAGATGCTTGGAATGATGAAAAGAAAGTTTGTATAATCTATGATAGATTTCTCAATTGATTTGATGCAATTGCTTAAGGACAAGCAAGAGTTTAAGTGTAGGGGAATTTGATAGAGCAATTTTATACTCAATCTTTATAGTATAAATTGTGTTAAATTATTATTGATTTTATAGAAATCATAAGGAAATGGTACTTTAATTCTATCATCGTGATAAATCAGGTTAAATGGAGTCAAGGATGCTAATTCAAGTATTTTAGAGAAGTCATCTACAACTTGGATCAAGACAAGAAATTACACCACCGGAGGAAGCACGGTTTGAGGCACGGCCAAGGTTCAAACTGTGTTACACACTGGACAAGAAGGCGAAAATGAGGACTTTGAACAGAGAGAGACACGGCTTAAGGCACGGCCGTGGTGTAACCCGTGGGATAAACCGTGCTTGAAGCCGTGGTGGAAGATAGATGTGCCAAGGAAAAGAAAGTGTGGAACATCAACCAGATGAAGACACGGCTTGAAATCTAGCCGTGGGTGTAACCGTGCTACACACTGGACACGGATGAAGACTTGATGATTATGCATAGACAAAGGCACGGTTTGAAATCTGGCCGTGTGTGTAACCGTGGTTCACACTGGGCGCGGTTGAAGACTTGAAGAATATGCACAGAGGATGGCACGGCTTAACCCACGGCCGTGTGGTGGGGCGTGCCAGGCAGACGTATCTTCACTTCTCGAAATCTACTTGAAAAAGGAAAGATATTTTCGTATCTTGCTAGCAAAAGATCACATGCTATCCATCTAATAGTATAAATAGAGCCAACCCTAGAGGGTTAGTAGAACTTTTGAACTTTTGATCTTGGGAATCTTGGATCTTGAAGAAGGAAACGCAGAGGCAGAGCAAGCAACCGGGTTCATTATGTTTCTATCTTTTATTTTCGTTTTATTGATGAACATGTGTAGCTAAGCTACTTTTCTAGCCAAAGGGTCATATATGTTTAATTCTCCACGAATTGTGAGGTCTAATTGACTTGTATTTATTCTATTCTTTGTTTTCGGGTATTCATATATCTTCTAATCGTTTTGTCATTATTATCTTTGTTGATTGGTATGAATAGAGCTCTTCTACTCAATTAGCAAGTTAATATATTGTCAACTAGCACGTCAAATCCGTAATTGTTTGATTGTTCTAGTCTTAGTGACGCAATAACATGTTTGGTTATAAAAGAGATGATCGAATTCATGTTATGGAGGTGTTTAATCATGTTTAAATAGGTTATCTTATAATCTACTGGCATGAATTGGTAGTCTCTCTAGATCTTAATGCTATTGATAGATTAAATCCTAAGCGCTTGTCTAAGGGTTGTTTAATCAATAAGAGAAATAATTCAAAGCGCTTGTCGGAGGTTATCGAGGAAGTAAGGAGAGATAGGTTGTTAGAGCTTGTTAATAACCATAACCAATTTATCTAGGAACAAGAATAGAGAACATTTGCATCGATGATCAATTCCTAGAATTAAACCATCTTGATTCCTTTGGCTAGGCTTTTTATCAATATACAACTTTCTTAACTTGTTTTAACTTTGTTCAATTCACAAACCAAACCCCCCCCCCCCATTTTCCTTTTCCTTTTATTCTCTTTGAATAGAAATATCTTTACCAATCCCTGTGGATTCGACCCTACTCACCACTATATGCAAATCATATAATTGTCTAGGAATAGGTTTTATTTTTGTTGGACTCGACACCCATCAATAGACCCACTTAATAAGAAATGACTTGTCAACCTTCTGAGCGTTCTTTGGTCATTCTTGCTAGCCATTTTTGTGTATTTACCTTCTTAGAGGAAGGTCTTGATGTCGTGATACCAGGGCTTATCATCTTGTTTCTTTTCAATTGTCAAACAATAAGCGGGTCGACTTTTGATGTCTATTTTCATCGGTTGCACTTCGGCTCCTCCTGTTATTTGAATCACGGATGCTAGTGTGGCTAGGGCATCTGCGAACTAATTCTGAATTCTCGGGATGTACGTGAAGGTGATTGCCTTAAACTCCTCAATCAGCTCTGTCAAGTGTTGATGGTACGGTACCAGTTTGGGGTCTTTAGTTTTGTATTCCCCTCTTGTTTGTAGTATGATGAGCGACGAGTCCCCGTATACCTCTAATTCGCGGATTCCCATTTGGCAGGCCATCTTGAGGCCAAGAATACATGCTTCATATTCCGCGATATTATTGGTATAGGAAAATGTAAGTCTTGTCGCTGCCAGGAATTGAGTGCCGTCTGGGGATATCAATACTGCCCTAACCCTACAACCGAATACGTTGGCAGCCCCGTCGAAGAACAGTTTCCACCCACCATTCTGCTCTCTCCTAGAGTTTTCTACCGGCATATCTTCTACTGTTAATATGTTCTCGTCCGGAAATTGAACTTGTATTTCTTGGGTATCTGTCTCGACAGGGTGTTCGGCCAACTGATCGGCTAAGGCTTGTCCCTTTATCGAGTTTTGATTTACATACATGATGTCAAACTCGGATAGAAGCATCTGCCATTTAGAGATTCTACCCATCAATGCTGGCTTCTCTGCCAAGTATTTCAAGGGATCATGTCTTGTCAACAGCTCAATATGATAGTAAAGGGTGTATTGCCTTAGTCAATGCATGACCCAAATTAACGCACAACACGTCTTCTCCACCTCTGAGTACCTTTGTTCCCCATCTGTGAACTTCTTGCTCAAATAATATATGGGACGTTCTCTTCCCACTTCATCTTTCTGCCCCAACACACATCCCATGGATTCGGGTAGTATGGTGAGGTATAAGAATAAGGGTGTTCCTTGTTTCGGGACTATCAAGACCGGGGGTTTTATAAGATAGTCTTTGATTGTCCTGAACGCTTCTTCACATTCGTCGTCCCATTCTATTGCGGTGTTCTTCTTCAACAGACGGAATAGCGGCCGGCATTTGTCGGTGAGTTGTGAGATAAATCGAGCTATATAATTTAATCTCCCCAGCAAGCTTCTTACTTCTTTAACGGAGCGTGGGGAAGGTAACTCTAATATGGACTTTACCTTGTCAGGGTCAATCTTAATGCCCTCCTGGCTGATGACGAACCCTAACAATTTCCCCGTTGTAACCCCGAAAGTACATTTTTCCGGGTTTAACTTAAGCTGGAACTACCTCAGTCGTTTGAACAATTTCCTCAGGATATTTATATGGCTTTCTCCTTCTTTGGATTTAGCTATCATGTCGTCGACATATACCTCAACCTCACGATGCATCATGTCGTGAAGTATGGCGACCATGGCTCTCTGATACGTTGCCCCGGCGTTTTTCAGACCGAAGGGCATGACTTTGTAACAGAAAGTTCCCCATGTTGTGATGAAGGTTGTCTTGGTCTTGTCTTCCTCGGCCATTTTTATTTGATTGTATCCTGAGAAACCGTCCATGAATGAGAAGAGATGGTTTCCCGCGGTGTTATCCACTAGAACATCAATATGAGGTAAGGGGAAGTTATCCTTTGGCGTGGCTTGGTTTAAGTCCCGAAAGTCCACGCATACGCGCACTTTTCCGTTCTTTTTTATAACGGGGACTACATTTGCCACCCATTCTGGGTAGTCGGATACTTCGATGAACCCTACTTCCAGTAGTTTCTTGACTTCTTCTTTGATTTTTAGCAAGATGTCGGGCCTAAATCTTCTTAGTTTTTGTTTTTTAGGTTTGACATCTTCCCTTGTGGGAAGCCTGTGAACTACTATCGACTGGTCTAGCCCTGGCATGTCACCATATGACCAGGCAAACACATCTGCATATTCGATTAATAGCTCGGTTATCTCACATTTTTGCTCGGCACTCAAACTGGTCCCGATTTTGAGGTTCTTAGGGTTTTCCATGCTGCCTAGATTTACTGTCTCCACAGGCTCGTCGATCGAGATTCCGCTTTGTTCATGTTTTAGCCAATTTTCTTGTATTATTTCGTGGTCTAAGATATCGTCTTCAACAACTGACCCAGCAACGTTGGAAACGATATCAACGTTTTTACGTTCTACTTGCGCGAAATATCCCTGATGTTCGATGGTGGGAGATCTGAGTGACATAAAAACATGAAATCATATATAATAATAAAAGAAACAAACTGTAATGGAATTCGATAAATAGTCTCAATAAAATTTGTTCAATGATTTTTTTCTACTCTTGAGCTAACCTAGCGCTATTGATAGGACAACAAAACCAGTTGTTCAGAGCTGGATGTTGGTTGGACATGCGGGAGATTGATTCCCCTTTGTTGTTGTCCTCTTTGTTTATTCGAAGCTCTTGAATGGTATTTGCCCTTCAGAAAGATTGTTAGAGAGGTGGGATGCACATCTGGGTGTCAATCAGCTTCCCCTTTATTCTACCTTTAACACTCCTCACTTGTGCTTCTTCCGCGGCAGTAGGAACATACCCCAGTCCGAAGGTCCCATGCTGCCCCTCTTTAAACTGATGGCCCTCCTTGCTGGTCATCATATTCACTTCGTTGAAAATCTGCAACCCCAGGTCTTCTGAACCTTCATCCCCGATGTAAGGTATGGCAGTCTCCTTGTATATGGCGTAATCCTGCTCGCCCAACACTGTAACTATCTGCCCATTTGTGATGAATTTGACCTTTTGGTGGAGACTAGAGGGAATGGCACTAGCAGCATGTATCCAGGGTCGTCCCAGGAGCAGGTTAAAAGACCTTGGGATGTCGAGGACCTGGAAGGAGATGTGGAATACTTGTGGACCGATTTCCACTGGTAGGTTCACTTCCCCCACAATGTCCCTCTTTGACCCGTCGAAGGCTCTGACCACTGTGGAGCTAGGTTTTATATTGCTTAGATCGACCCCCAATAAGTTGAGTGTTGCCAATGGGCAGACGTTGAGGGATGATCCGTTGTTGATAAGCACTCGGGAGACGATGGTGTCATTGCACCGGACCACTATGAATAGTGGCTTGGTATGTTGGTCTCCCTCTTCTCCTAGCTCCTCTGGAGAGATATTTGATCCATGGTAAAGATAGAGTTTGCCACGTGACCCATCTTGTCTGTCTGTAGCAATACCCTCCGAGACTTGAATCTGTTTTAGCACTTTAAAGAGTGCTTCCCTGTGGGGCTTAGATGTGGTAAGAAGGCCCATGAGAGATATCTGCGTCGGAACTTTATTCAATTGTTCCATGATCTTGTACTCGCTGGCCTTTACCATCTTTGTAAATGCAGCAAGACCCTCTTCCACTTCCTTTGTTTTCTCCGTATTGGGTTCTTCGGTCGGGCTCTTATACTTCAGATCGTATAATCTCCCAGAGCAGGTGATACCTCCCACTATAGGAGGTCGCTCTTGTTCGAGGGCCCGATAGTCGAATGGTGCAGCCTTGTAATTCTCTACTGGTACGGGAACATTGAATACATACCTTTTCCTCGGGATTTGCACCTCGACTGATTATCCCTCATAGCATCGTATAACCCGAGGCTTCTGAGAATTGATCATGTTGATGGTCTTTCCCTCTTCCTTTGCTAGATTGTCTTGCTTCTCAAATTCCGGCCCCCACCCACTAGGCGGCCCTTGCTCAGTCGGGGTGTAAGAATAGTTTACCAGGTACTGAAACTTCCCGTGTGATTCTCCCAAAGTGCCAACCGTGGGGTCCCCGAATAACCATCTTCCTTTAATGTGTGCCTTTGGAGTCTCTCCCGAAGTGGGTTGCTCAGTCCGATTCTGTTTAAGGGCTTCTTTGGGAGCTGACTCTTCTGACGTGATCATGTTGATGGTAGGCCTGTGATTGGGCAACGGGTTGGTGTTGACATTGGGTACTGGGGTGTTCACAAAATCCAATTGTATGATCCCTGTGTCAATCAAGTCTTGGATTTTGTGCCGGAGCCTCCAGCACCTATCTGTGGAGTGCCCCTCTTGACCCATGTGATAGTCACACTTGAGGTTGGAGTCGAAGTTTTTGGGCCTGTATCGGTCGTTGGGGAGTTCGAAACTAATCAAGTTGTCTGCCCTCAACCGGGCAAAGACCTGACTGAGCGGTATGGGGATTGAAGTGAACTGCCTCGGGGGCCTGGCGACCTGTGTATGACCCGTCGTAGGTTGCTGGGCTGGGGTATTCGTGGTTTGGAAAGTTACCCGAGTCCCAGGTTTTTCTGCCTTACTAGAATGCACTGTACTAACTGTGGGTTCTTTAACCCTGTTTCCTCCTAAGGGCCTTGGTGTGACCCTAGGAGGTTCCATTGATTGGAGCCTGCCAGTGGTGATGGCATTCTCGATCCTGCAACCTGCAGCCACTACTTCTGCAAAACTGGAAGAAGTCTGGCCTACCAAATGTGAAAAGTAAGTTTTGTCCAAGGTATTGAAAAATATGGATGTCAATTCCTTTTCAGACATCGGAGTGGCTACCCTGGCGGCTTGGGCCCTCCAGCGCTGAGCATATTCCTTGAACGGCTCAGTAAGTCTTTTTCGGAGACTCCCCAGATCGATCACAGATGGGGCAACTTCGATGTTAAACTTGTATTGATCATAAAAGGCTCGGGCTAGCTTTTCCCAGGTGTTGACAATGTTGAAGTCGAGGTGGGCATACCAGACCAATGCGGGGCCTGTGAGGCTATCCTGGAAGGTCTAGAGCATGAGTTGGTTGTATTGAGCATACTTGCTCATTTTCCGGGCATATAGCCTGGTATGCATCTTGGGGCAGCCGGTCCCATCATACTTTTCAAAATCTGAGGTCTTGAACTTGTCAGGGTATGCCTCTTCCCTGTATGCTGGCAGGTTAGTGATTCCGGCCTGTTCAAAACCATCAGGGCCTTCAATAGTTTTCATCTTGTCATTGAGCTGCTGGAAGAGTCGCTTCTCCATTTCCTTTTGTCTCTCTTCCATTTCCTTTTTCAGATCATCAGAGGTCGGCCCCTGGCTGACCTTCGGCTCATACTCGAAGGCTGGGTTAAGGTGGGAATTGATTTCTTCGTATTCTGGAGGCTGTCCCTCCACTACTTTTCCTTTCCTGGCCCTTGAATACTCTTCTTGAGCCGGTTGGGTGTTGCGTAGGAGGCCGATGCTTTCAGTCAAGAGGTGAACCTGGGCAGCCAACTGTTGGACCGTTTGCTCTAAGGATATGATCCTAGAGTCTGAGGCAGCTTCAGTGTTGGTGTTGTGGCGGTTGTCACTGCTGTTGGCCATTTTTGCTCTTGAGCGCGTAAGGACTGGGCTTCTGGGTGGGTTCAGTTGCTTGGAAGCTATTTTGATACCTGGCGCGCATTTTTTCTTTTTTAGTATGATGGATGCAAGAATGATATGCATGTGTCACGCGGATGCTAAAAGATAAAAGGGTTGACAACTAATTGACAATGTATTATTAAAACTTCACTTTTATTAATAATTCTGGAGTTTAATAAAAATGAAAGATTACAAATAATGCTCTATTTCCTAGCTCTTTTGGTCTTCTGTAGTAGAGGCTCAGGCTTCCCACTGATGATGGCTTCTAGTTCCTTGACCCTGGCTTGGCACTTCTCTAATTGCGCTTCCAGGGCCTTGTTTCTTTGGTCAGATTCCTTGAAGCGTCCCTTCCAGATGTTTTTCTTATAGTCTGCAGCTTTGAAGTATACTTCCATCCGGGCCTTGACCTACTTCAGGTAGATCTCTGTCTCTGGATTGATCTTATCTGGTCTTGGCTAGGTGACGTCTGGAACCCGGTATGCTCTTTCCCCTGTCTGGTATAGCTGACGGATTACAAACTCTCTGGTGGCTCGGTGTTTTCCCACTTCGCCATCTAGCTCGCCGAGGTCCACATTCGGGCTTTCGATTCTGGCCTCCCAAAGTGCTTTGACCTCTGCCAGCTTAGCAAATTTCTCGGCTACCAACAGGTTCGGATCCTGGTACTCAAAGGTGACTGCTTTGAGTGAAGGCCGATAAACTATGTCTTGGACGGTACTAAATTGGTGGACTACGGAGTTGGGGTGATATCCGATACATCCGTTGATCCCGATTAATGGCACTGCTTGGAAATTACTGCAGGTTAAGATGATTTTATTGCAGCAACTCCACCTGGCTGTCCATAGAATATCTTCGGTGCTAAGGCTTCTAAGCAAATCGACCCAACTGTGGCTGGTAATGTCGTCGGGTAACTTCACCTTTTCTATACAAGAACCCACCAGATCCACCTGTTGGGCTAGGGTTTTCCTGACCATGTTCAGCCCGAAGCACTTGAGGTGGCTTACGAACCACATTAGCAGAAGGTTGATGCTGGAGCGGAGGATCCCATGGCCCTTCTTCTTAAGGAAATTCAAATTCCGGATCTGTTCAGCCAGTAGAGCCGGGATGTAAGATCTTCCCTCCAGGAATTGGGTTACCAGCTCTGCAACCCGGTAGTGAATATAGAAGGTCCCGGTGGGGAACAGTATGGTGGCGAAGGCTGTCAAGATGAAAGCGTTCACCCTTCTCTGTCTGTAAGTCTTAGGGTCTCCACACAGGATGTCCTTTCTGTCCCCATTGTCTTCTCGGGCAATAAACCAGGCTTCTAAGTCATCCATTCGTATGCAATACCCATTACAGTCTGCCAAGGCTTTGTTGACCGTTGTTTTGTGGATGCCTAGCAGTTTACTGAAGGTGCCGGCTGGCCCGGCCTCAAGGTCTGGCGTGTAAATCTGATCAGTCAGTGCTGGAGCCTATAGCAACTGGGTGTACTCCTCCAGGGTAGGGGTGATCTCATGCGGTCCGATGAAGAAAACTGCGGGCTCGATCTCCCATAACTGGAGCATGGCTCGGACCATAGGTAAATTCGCCTTTGACTTAGTCAGTGAGAGGATGGGGCCGATCTTCTGCTGGATGAAGGCCTGCTCCTCTAGGTTGTATAAGGTAAACTAGTGGTCCAGTACCAATTTTGGGTCCAAAGGTCTGTACACCCGAATCTCTTTGCAGAGGAGGCGGTCGACTGCACTGCTAGCCATCTATTTACAATAAGAAATCGCCTAATTACAAACAAGACTATGAAAGCATTACAGGGAAATAAATTCGAACTCCATGAACAAAATAACAAACCATTACATTATCATCCAATTGTCAACCCCTTGTGATGTTATGTATGCAAGCAAGTTGGTTCTAATTGGTTCCCAAGCTCTATGGCCTCCCGCATTCTCGAAGAAATGGATCTCAGGCCATATCGAAGCATAGGGTAGGGTAGCCTAATCGGTCCTGAACGGCGAATCAACTCACTTCGCCCGAAACCTACACAATGGCTGCCCGTCTCAGGTTTCTAGGACGGCCCGGGTTCGACCGCATCTACTCACACACACATATGCATGCAAACCCCCATAGTAAAGAAAATTCAAAATCTAACTAATCCCTGAAAAGTTAGTAACAGAGTAATAATTGAAACACATTTCTTAAAGAGAACAATTCGAAGATTCAGGTGGCTTAGCCTACTGGCATGGGTCCCTAGTGGAGTTGCCATCCTGTCGAGTCTAATTTTTGAATTCCCATTCCTAATCCGATCTAAACTAAACCTTATGCTCATCTAATCTAGATCCTCGACTTGGGTTAGGAATTTCGTTTGATTTTTGGAGTCGCCACCTAACTGTTGTTGGGAAAAAGTGAATTAAGACTAAAGGAGCGGATTAGTCTTAATTTGGACTACTAGTCGTCTTTATTTCCTCTTCTCGTTTTTGTGAGAAGAGAAAAAGGAAAAACCAGAGTTTCTAAGTCCGGGGGCTAACCTATTAAAACCTATACGGTTACCACCTAATCTCCCAAAATTGTTCATCTTTAGAAATGTGTTTCATTGTGTTTCTGTTAATTTTTGTTATGTCTTTGAATTTATTTCAGAAAAAGGATTTTTCATTTATTTTATGGGTTGACCCGGATGGGTGCCTACGTACCTACTACTCAGGATCAAACAAGCCGTAGTTCGCTTTTCTGAAAATCTTTAGTGCATGAGTGAATTTTAATTTTGAAATTTCTTTCGATTTATGTTCTTACCATTTTTTGGATTTTTCCTAAAACTCTAAGCCTAAGCTTGATTTTATTTTGAAAAATGATTTTATAGGGAAAACATCAATTTTGATTTATTTGACGAAAATGATTTTTCTAAGTGCTAAAACTTATTTATTTATCTTTTATGATTTTTTATGACTTTTTATGATTTTTTGTTATTTTTGTGATTTCTAAGAATTTTTGGGGATTTTTGTGGTTTTTGGGAAATTTTGTTGATTTTCGTGATTTTTGGGAATTTTTGTTTATTATCTATCCTATTTGACATCTAAAATTTTATGATTTACTTTTCCTAATTTTTTTATTATTTTTCTATATCTTTTTTTTATTATTATTATTTTTTATTTTTTTATTTATCTACTTATTATTTTTTATTATTTTTCTACATTATTAAATTCTAGAAAAATCTAATTTCTACATTTTCCTATCTATTAAAAATAACACATAAATAAATAAATAAACAACTAAATAACAAATAATTAATTAATTAATTAATTCAGAATAAATAAATAAACAAGATTAATTAAATAAAAATAAAAAAATCCGGAAAATCCGACTTATCTGGATCCGGGTCGGTGCACGAGTCGGGTCGGTCGGGTCGGGTCGGGTCGGGTCGGATCGGTCGGACACAACGGCGGGGTTGGCTCGTTCACGGCGTTCCGGCAGTCCTTTGCGGCGGGTGAAGTGTCGAATCCTAGCTTCTCGAGGGTGTTGAATCCGATGGTGGTGGCGGTTTACTCCCAGAACGTCTCCTTGCGGTGGCTCAACTCCGATTGGCGATCGCAACTTTGGGTTTCCTCCGATCTACACTCTTTTCTCTCTCTCTCGCAATTCTGATCTCTATCCTTGCTTCCTCATCTCCTCCTCTATTTATAGGCGCTTGAAATCGAGTTGGATAAGCTCGGATTTCCTCCGATTGAAGCTGATCGGATTTTCGGTTGAAAAACCAACTCCGATTCGTGCCCATCCAACGATTTGTTGCGATTTGATTTTAATTAAATAATGTTTATCTTATCTTTGTTGAAAATCTGTTGGATTTGTGCAAAAAAATCGAATCAAAACGGCCGAAATACGAATTTTTTCTTCGCCGGCGATCTCGGGCTCGAGGTAGGAGACGATCACGCGCCCGGCGCGTGCGTTTCTTCCAGCCAATCAGATGCTGCCACGTGTCCTGGATAAGTCGAAAAATTGCAAAACGCGGAAACTGCTTATTATTCATTATTGCTATTTCCGAAATCATTTTTCAAAATTGAAGTGTTTTCCTATTTATTTTTATTTTTTTGAACATTTTTATTATTTTATACTAAATTAGGAAAAATTGAAAATTGATTATTATTGAAAATTATTGACTCCTAGGGCAAAAATGGGGTATTTACAAAAATCAATGATAATGCCTACAAGAAAAATTTACCAGGTGAGTATCCAGTAAGTGTCACATTTTATGTTACTGATCTGAGTCCATTTGATACAAGCAATGATTTGAGGACAAATCCTTTTCAAGAGGAGGGGAATGATGAGAGCCAAGCCGGAAGAAGAAATGTGGATCCTCTTGAAGTGCCGCCTGGACCGATCACAAGAAGTCGAGCGGAACGACTCGAGGAAGCACTTAACGGGTTGATAAAGGATGTCCATGAAGTCGGAAAGGATTGGAGCAATCATGAAGTTGGAACGGATTGGAACAACCATAGGAAGACCCTTGCTTTTATACAAGTCACACCGGACACGGGTTGAAGAGGGCGTGTATGTTCAAGGCACAACCGTGTAGGAATTCCAAGATTGCACAGAATCATACACGGCTAGATACACGGCTAAAAGGCATGGCCGTGTATGGAGACAAGTAAATCCATAGAAAGATACATGACCAGAAGTACACGGTCGTGTATGTGATCGGAATGTGCACAGAAAAGTACACAGTCGTGTATGTTGCCAGAAGTTATACAGAAAGGTACACGGCCAAAGTACACGGCCGTATATCCCCTACCGGCCAGCTTATTCTGTTTTCGCGTTTTTATGCCACTTATCTAAACTACGTCGTTTTAAACTTGTTTTACACGAATTGTAACCCTAGTATAAAAGCTCCTAGGGTTTAGAACAATGAACAACTTATATCTTTGAACATTAAACACTTTTGAGAGGCACCTCTCTTGGTTCTTCAAGAACTAAATCGAACTTATCGGATTAATTTCCATGGCGTTCATCCCGACTTATTAATCGGCCTTTCATCCCGATTGTGGCATCTTCATTTTATACCAAGGTTCTTGTCTCGCTTATAGACAATGGGTCGCGGTTTCCACCTTAGGTGTTTGGCATCGTAGGTATCGAATTCCGAACGTATTGGTATTGGGTTTCGTCACGGGTTGGCGTGGTTTGTATCAAAAGGCTTTTCTTCTTTCTTCCATTGGTTGGTCTTCCAAGTGGATGAACCATTACCCTGTTGAAACCGTGCATTACTACTGCCTCTCCTCTTGTGCTAGTTCTCAACCTTTATAGCCATGTGAACCATATCCTCCAATTCTACATAATGCTGCAATTCAACCACATTTTGGATTTCTCTATTCAACCCAGCAAGAAACCTAGCCATTGTAACCTCTCTATCCTCCTCTACATTCACCCTAATCATAGTGACTGACATCACCTTGAAATACTCATCTACACTTCGGCCTCCCTGCCTCAGAGTTTGCAACTTGTTGTGCAATTCACGATAGTAATACGCAGGCACAAACCGCTTCTTCATCACTCTTTTCATCTCTTCCCAAGACTCAATAGGTGGCTCGCCACTCCTTCTCCTATTCAACATTAGTTGATCCCACCACACTATAGCATAATCCGAAAATTCAATGGCAGCAAGTTTTACCTTCTTTCTCTCACTATAGTTGTGACAATCAAATACCATCTCTACCTTCTTCTCCCACTCTAAGTACGCTTCGGGATCATTCTTCCCTTGGAAAGGAGGAATCTTCATCTTTATGCTACTCAATTGATCATCCTCTCTATTCCTATCTCCTCTATCTTCCCAATCCCTAGTTCCTCTATTCCGACCACTATATCCTCTATAACTCCCGACAGAAGGCTCATAAAAATCATCATCCAACATTTCATCTCCACCCCTCGGTACTCTCCTAGAATGACTCTCCTTCTTACGCCCTTGGAATACATTTGTGGATTGCTCTAATCTTTGCTCTACCGTCTCATGAATTTGTTCCATTCCCTCTTGGAACATCCTCTTCATCTTACCCCTCAACGCCTCAATTACTAACCTAGCATCAAACCTTCCCCTCTCACCTTCAGGAGAATGTTGTCTCGACATTGTCCCTGCAGAAAAGATTAGTACTAACACAAATATATATATAAAATTAAACCTCACGATACACTCCCTTACGTGTTTTGCTCAAATGATGATATCACACAATCACTCCTGTATTCTCACAAACAACGATGATATCAACTCGCCGACTTCCTCTTCTCAATTCTCTTGGAACTAACCCGAACTACACCAATCCCCTTCCGTAGAATTCAAACCAACTCTAGGGTTCGTAAATTTTCCTCTATTTTTTTTTATCCGAATTTTTTTTTTGTCTCTGTTTTGCTTTTGATCACGTTTTTCTTTTCTTTTCTTTTCTCTTCTTCTTTTTTTTTATCGTGAGTTTTACTCTTTTTTTTTTTTAACAATCGCCTAGTCGATGTTACACTATCAAAAGACAATCAATACTACGAAATTGAATACGATAATTGATATGAACGATTGGAGTTAGGGTTTTTGATATTACCTTCCCCAACCGAACTTGATGTTTTGACAAGCCTAAGCTCTGATACCAAACTGATACGAACCACGCTAACCCGTAACGAAACCCAATACCAATACATTCAGAATTCGTTGCCTAAGACGCCCAAACACCTAAAGTGGAAAACCGCGACCCGTTGTCTATAAGCGAGACAAGAACTTTGGTATAAAATGAAGACGCCACAATCGGGATGAAAGACCGATTGATAAGTCGGGGTGAATGCCACGGAAATCAATCCGATAAGTTCGATTTAGTTCTTGAAGAACAAAGAGAGGAGCCTCTCAAAGATGTTTAATGTTCTAAGATGTAAATTCTTAGTTGTTCTAAACCCTAGGAGCTTTTATACTAGGGTTACAATTCGTGAAAAACGAGTCCAAAACGACATAGCTTAAATAAGTTGCGTAAAAACACGAAAACAGAATAAGCTGGCCGGCAGGGGATACACGGCTGTGTACCCGACCGTGTACTTTGGCCGTGTACTTTTTTGTGCACATTCCGGTCACATACACGACCGTGTACTTCTGGTCGTGTATCTTTCTGTGGATTTGCTTGTCTCCATACACGGCTGTGCCTTTTAGCCGTGTCTGATTCTGTGCAATCTTGGAATTCCTAAAGGGCCGTGCCTTGAACATACACGCCCTCTTCAACCCGTGTCTGGTGTGACTTGTATAAAAGCAAGGGTCTTCCCATGGTTGTTCCAATCCGTTCCAACTTCATGATTGCTCCAATCCTTTCTGGCTTCATGGACAACCTTTATCAACCCGTTAAGTGCTTCCTTGAATCATTTCGCTTGATTTCTTGTGATCGGTCCAGGCGGCACTTCAAGAGGATCCACATTTCTTCTTTTGGCTTAGCTCTCATCATGGATCTCATCAGGACTAGAGTGTACGAAGCTACAAATGCCTTCATTTGTTGGTAGGGGCTCCGCCGATGATTACCTAGACTGGGAAGACCAAGTTGAGGGTCTTTTCAAATGTTATGAGATTGATGAAGACTCCAGGGTACGCCTTGCAACTATAGAGTTCACAGGGTATGCCACTTTGTGGTGGAGAAATATGGTTATCAGCAGGCGAAGGGATGGAGAGACCGAGATACACACTTGGAGTGACATGAAACGAGTTTTGAGGAATAGGTTTGTACCGAAACACTACAGGCATGAGTTATTTATGCGTCTCCAGACACTGAGACAAGGGGGTAAAATAGTGGATGACTATGTACAGGAGTTTGAGACACTAGTGATCAGATGTGGATCAATTGAACCTCCTGAACAAACCCTAGCACGCTTTGTATCTGAATTGAAGTATGAGATAGCTTGTGTAGTTGAGCTTCAAAGATATAGCACACTTGATGAGGCTATACAGTTAGCCTTGAAAGTGGAAAGACAGAGGCAATCCTATTCATTCCAGGTTACTAGGAGCAGGTCCAGCACTAATTCAAAGCCCATGGGGGTTGTTGGTCAGTTGGATGGGTCAAAGGGAGCAGGTGAGCATTTCAGGGTTGTAGATGAAATTATCCCTACTACAGAAAAGGAGAAAAATGTTTCTGGGAAAGGCAAAGAGGTAGTTAGATCTGATTTGGGGCAGTTGGTACAAGGGTCAACCAGTGGGAAGATGCGCCAAATTAAATGTTTCAAATGCATGGGATTTGGACATATAGCTACGTAGTGTCCTAATAAAAGGGTGATGACCGTCATGGAGGGTAATGAGGATGAGACTGTCGAGCCTACAGATTTATCCTTAGCCTTATAGGAGTATTATGATGATGAACATGCTGAAACACATAGGGATAAAAAGGGAGGAAAATACTCCCCATTAATGTGTTACACCAGGATATAATTATTTCTCCACATACCAGGGACATACAGAGGGAGAATTTATTCCACACACCTTGTCAGATTCATGGTAACCTATGTATGCTTTTCATTGATAGTGGTAGTTGTACTAATGTCATATCTACTGCATTGGTAGAAAACTTACAATTAACCACTAGCTCTCATCCTAACCTGTATAAAGTGCATTGGTTGGACAACCGAGGTAGTTTGCATGTTACACAGCGAGCAATGGTACGAATCAGTATAGGAGATCGGTATAGTGATGAGATTATTTGTGATGTGCTTCCTATGTACGCCTTTCATTTACTACTAGGTTGACCATGGCTATTTGATAGAAAGGTGTTACATGATGGGTTCAGAAACACTTACATGTTTCAGAAGGATGGTATTCAGATTTTATTGACTCCTTTATCTCCATCCAAGGTTCGTTCTTTCCAGAAATTAGTCAGAAGAATATATAGTTCTTCCAAATTTTTAGCCAACAAGCTATTCCAAACATCGGGTTTCAGTCCAGGGAAAGACCCTCTAGATTTGAGGGCAAATCTTTCAGAAGCCCGAGGAGATGATGGGAAAATTTTCGGCACCTTCAACCTTTTCAGAACCCAATTTAGATGATGATCCAAATTGCTCATATTTTACCTTATGTCTTTATTTCTAATAAAATTTGAGAATATCTTACAGGTACAATTATAATTCTCCATGAGATGCCAAAATGTCCTACAACTTCAGTTGGACACAGAACATTTTTCAGGATAACAATCAAAGACCCGCTGCGATTGTTCTCTATTCCGAGGCATTGGATCATGAAGACTTATGTTATTTTGTATGTTGTAATTGTTTATTGAACTATTTTGGTTGTATTTTGGTTTTGGGACACTTTAATTTCTTTGTAATTTTCATTTAGGGTTAGCCACCTTAAAAGTGGCAAACTTGTAATTTTTGAGCACTTTTTAACCCTAGGAGTAGCAAGTATAAATATTTGCTTAAGAGAGGGTTTGAGGAGGCTTATTTTTGCAGAACAAACACTTCTTTTCACATGAGAGTTAGGGTTCCTAATTGTCATCTAAAATCTTATCAATTTCAATCCCAAGAGTTGAAATTGTGGCGAGTGCAACATCTTGAAATTGTGAGTTGTATCAATTTCATTTTGTTGTGATTTCTTTTCTTCTCTAGTGTGTCATATCTAGGGGTGAATTGAGATAGTTCTTGGATAGATTTACTTCTAATTGTATTTGAATTCTTCAGTTTATTTAAGGTACTTTGCAATTGAATTCGAATCTTCATTGAAGAATTCCCTTGAAAACGTGTTCGTCACTATTGGAAAGGAGTTCTTGGAATTGAGGTTTTCTTTTTAATTTGTGGATTATTTTCGTGGATTATATGAGATTAGGGTGTTGTTACAAGATATTATCATTGAGGTTTCACAATTGCATCATCGAACATTTGGATTTCCTTGTATCTTCATTAGGGTTCACGTGAATTTGCCCCTTGTGGATCCAGTTTTGCCTTGACTTGAGACTGTTTTTCTTAAGTCTTTTGATTGTGCTTCTAAGTGGTTTTAGGCACATCAATGTATATATGTATTTTCAAGTCCATTGAAATATAATATAAAAATATATAGACTTTATGACTTATCTTAAAAGACAGCTCGAGGTCAACAGAGCCTAGAGCCAATGTGTAGTTCATGATTTTCTAACCTAAGCAATGGAAGGCGATATATCTATGCTATATGTAGTGTTTGGTAAACCGTATATATTGTTGCATTCATGCGATTGTTTATGCATGGCATATGCTTGATTAAATAACTTGCTTATTATTTCTTGTTGATTCAATATGAGGGTCTATCTCACTAACCTTTACAACTTACACCCCCATATAATTTGCCTTGTTATAGGAGCAAATCTAGTTAAAGCTTAGCAGATAGATGCCAAAGGTTAGTATGGGAAGTAAGGGAACAGTGAAGGATCTGAGTGGAAGGATCACCATTATGTTTATGTTTAAGTTCACATTTTGGTTTTTCAATACTTAATAAGGACTAAAATGTATTAAGGTTGTTAGTCTTTGAACTATGTTATTAACCTGTAGACTTTTGATATATTTTGCTACTCTAAGTAATTATTTGTCTCTGAAAATCTAATTGGGAATTTGGATGTGAGTACACCTTATATGTTGCAAGGAAAACCCCTAGATAACAAAGGCGTTATCCTTAGGTTTCTGTATAGCGTATGGTAGAAATTGTATGTCCTAAGGGGCTTATAAGGCATGATAGTGTAATACATGATATATGTATATATATATATATATACAAATAAATAAATGTGTACAATATAATAAAGGGTAATTTTCTCTTTTCCTAGTAGGACTATATATATGCTAAAATGACCTAGGGTTCTCCTCTTTTTGCAAATCCAACAATTCCAGCCAACTAGAGAGATCGATTGACAAAGAGAGAGACTAAAAGAGAAGACGTGTGTCTAAGAAGACCTAACGAGATTCGAGGGAGTAGCACATCGAAGCAAACATGAGCGTACAGAAAAAGGAATTCTTAGATCAAGGAGTCAATACCCAGGAAAATTCGATGTAAGTATTCTAACTATGTTATCTGAGAAATAATTTCATATCTTTAAGATTTAATGGAGTTTAGGGATAAAAAGGATTGAATTCAGGGGAAGTTGGAGTTAAATATTAGGGTTTATGGGATTAGTCGAGAAATACACAGCCTCCTAACACGATCGTGTTACGACCGTGTTAAATTTAATAGTATACCGAGAGACACACGGTCCCTAACACGATCGTGTTATGACCGTGTCGAACTTAAAAGTGTCTCGAGAGATACACAACCATGTAACATGGTCGTGTTGCCCCCATGTTAAAATAAGAAGAACACAACCTCCCAATATAGTCGTGTTTTGACCATATTAAGTCCAAAAGTCATGCCAAGAGATACACAACCTCCCAACACAGTCGTGTTTCGACTGTATTGAATTAACAGAAACACGGCCTCTCAACACAACTGTGTTCTCATTGAGAGATACACGACCCCTAACACGGTCGTGCATTAGCCATGTTGAGCAACACGACCTCCAACATAGCCGTATTAAGTGATGAACATTATTATTATACATCAAATTATCTTTTTAATTAACTAAGTTTCATACAACAACAAAAAAAATTAGTGAAACCTTAGATGACTTAATAGAATAAGAAGAATTAGGAGAGTTATATTATGTTGGATTAGTACTAACATTAATGTGTTGATTATATAAATATTGACTTAGCTTAAGTTTAGGACAAGAAGTGCATAAGGCTAAGATTCCAAGTACGTGTTTACTTTATTTGTTGTATGTGATTGTTAGGAAGCTATCTAATGAGTTGTATGTGAAATAATGAAATACCAAGAAATAATGTGAATGATGTGGTGTCATGAAGTAATCCAGTGTTATGTGAATGGAATGAGATATGTTGCTTGTGCTTGGCTCGGCCTAGGGGCCTGCAGTGGTAGATCCCTAGGGGGTACCTTGATGATCGGTATGCCACGTTGTTCCTAGTAAAGTCGCGTATCGAAATGATCTAAGGTAAATTAGGGATAGATAGGGCCCATAGTGGTAGTTCCCATTAGGGTTAAGCGGAGCTCATAAAGGTAGTTCCCATTAGGATAAATGTTGTGTGTACTAGGGTCATGAGTACCCTTATGTGTGATAATTCCTTTGGTATTGATGTGTGAATAGAATTGTGAATGAGTTGTGGAAAAATCTTGCATATATGCATGTTGATCCACGCAAAAAGAGATATAAAATGAGCATGAATAAATACCGGCAAGTGTGCCGAATCAGATCAAGTAATATAGTGAGAGAAGAGTGTCGAACCACGAAGATTGATTAAGTAATAGACCTATATCAATTTCTACTATAACTTAGGCAATGATATTTGATGAGATCAAATGTAAATGAATTATACTAAATGAGCAAAAAAGGAATTGTGTTGAAAAATGATGAATTGATGGTGGGAAAAAGAATCCACCTTAATTCTACTAATCATATTGCCTTCATGTTATAATAACTCATAGCTATATGGATTTTCACAAGAAATTGACAAAACCTTAATCCTTTTTCAAGTTTTAAAGTATCATAACCCCAATTTGATTTAATAGCTCCCACTAATTTAAATCAATGGAGGATTCTAATTCACAATCATAAATTTCCCAATTATATGATTGCCTAATATCTTTAAAATAATTTCTCCTAATCCCTTAGTGAAAAATTTAATAAAAATATTGTATGAAACACTTAGGTCAATTTCTAATAAAATTCAATAACGCTGCTTCCGCATGAATTATTAAATCTTACATAGGAATTCCTGATAAAACCTAAATTTCTCTTTCGAGTCATTTACATTCCTATGCATTGATTTCAATTACAAAATACAATTCATAGCAGGACTTCTTATATGAAAATTCCATATATCTATATGTCCTATAACATAAATACAATGATCATTGTAGTTTGAATTATAGCTTCATCATGTTTCCCACAAGGATGATTTAGAACATTATGGTATAAATTGCATAAAAACAATTGAAATAAATAGGTGCAATGGAATTCATATTGAATAACAAGAATAAACTAATAAATGGCATAAAAGAAAATAAAGTAAATGAAACAAGTGCTATAATCTTCAAGAGTTGTAGAACTTCAATCTTCCGAAATGATTCCTAGAATTCTTCAATTGAGAGCAAACTTCAGCAAAATAACATTCTTTCTTTAAACTAAAATTTGGAATAACATGAAATGTAAAAGAATTAAAGAGAATATAAAATCCTAAAGTTCCTAAGGGAATTCTAATGATTTAAAAGGAAAACAAAGGATGCTAAAACAAAGGATGATAACAAGGATGCTAAAACAAATGATTCTAAAACGAATGATCAAAACAAAGGATGCTCTCAAGGTTCACATAAGGGGCCTATTTATAGATCTAAAGAGGAGGAGGATAAGTTTGATCTGATGAGGAATTAAGTCAGCAAATTAATTATGATACGATTTTGGAGAGATTTTTGCAATGGATGTCCGAGGAGCAATGTAGGCCGGCTCAAGGCCAGCGGCCTTTAGTAGTAGGCCGGCTTAAGGCCGGCGGCCTTCAATGCAATTCTCCACTCACTTCTTCAATTTTGTGAAAAACTCCTCCAATTAACTTGTAATTTACTTTTGGGTCCTCAAAACCTGAATTTTCACAATAAACACCATTAAATATCATTTCTTTATATTTTCTTATAATATTGAAATAAATTTAATATAAATCCAAAAGAAAATATAAGTATAATGTGATCTTATCAACATCTCCACACTTGAACTTTTGCTTGTCCTCAAGCAAAATAATTGAATTAAACAAGAGAAATCCATCATTGAACTTCTGGTGCCCATTGTTCTAACCATACTGAAACTTGTAACTAGTATATCTAGTTGAAATTTAGTAGTTAATCTAAATAAAACAGATTTTTAATCCCAATGTTTAACAATCAAAAGAAAAATACTTAGTCCATAAGGAAAAACATTCATTTAAACTTCATTGGTTATTAGCTAGTATAATCTCCCTCAATTTTACTTCTCTAAACAAGATAACAAAAAGTGAAAGCATATGGTATCAATTTTTTTCCTAGAATTTCTCCCTTTTTAAATTAGTCTTTATTTCACTTACTATCCTATATTCACATTTTTTTATTATTTGCCTTAATTGACAGCGGAGTGAGACTTCACTCTTCTGAGGGACTAAAGCTCGCCCATGTCAACCTAGCTTTCATTAAGGTACTAAATTTTATTTTATTTTTTTAGCCTTTCCGCCCTTCTCATTATTGTGAGTTCATTGAGTCGGCACATCCTGGGCTCATCACCTAAGTGACCAAGTTTTAAAGGGACCCATACGAACTCTTCCTCACACTAACATTTAAGATTAGATACTCTTAACTCACTTTCCTGAGTCATTGGAGTAAAGGCTCTCTTTCTTTTTTTTTTTTTTTTGCATAAATGAATATTAGTTAAGACTGTTTTTATAAAGGATCACTAAGTAAAATATTTCCTTTACCTCTTTCACTAGGTGTTAAGGTATTCTCAAAGAAATTTCAAGAGAAATTTATCCCAACCAATTTTTCCTTGAAGTAAACTTGCTTGTTTTTTTCAACTTAAGGACTCAATCTCAAGTCCAAAGGCTAAACATAGGGTAAACCCATTCTCTAGAGATTTTACTATTAAATTTTAACTATGTAAACTAGTCACAATAGTTGGCGAGTAGGGCACCAATCTAAGTCAATTTCAAGATTTCATTGATGATAAACACTTGAGGACATAAATAAAGCATGGGAATTGTAAGCTCATGATGTGTGCAATCAATCATTATACTTCTACATTTATAATCCCTTCCCCACACTTAAATTGGACAATGACCTCATTGTTCCTATAATAGCACAAAATTAAGGAAAAGAATGTCAATGCAAAAATTGAAATCCTGGTACTTCCCTGGTGTAAAATTGTTCATCAGCAAGAAAATTCCTCCCAAAATGTCTGTCATCCCTGGAGTGTCTTGAATGCAAGAGGAGAGTGAGTGAGAGAGTGAAGAGAAATTAGGTCAAAGAGAGAGGAGAAGTGCAAAAGAGAGGGAGAGCAATCTTGAGAGAATAAGTGAGTAAGAGAGAAAAATAAGTGAGCAAATGAGAGAGAGAAAAGGGCCGACCAATGTCTAATAACCAGACAAAGGCCGGCACCTTGTACCTATACTCCGCCGTCCTTTTGAGTCGGCCTTTATTTTAGGCTGGCTGAAAGCCGACGGGTCTTATTCGGCCTTGAATTAGAATTTCTTTTTTCTCCTTTTTTTAATTTTTTTTTTTACATCGACGAAACTAAAACACTAGTGTATATATTTATTGAGCATTGGCTGCCTCCCATGAAGTGCTTAGTTTATAGTCGCTAGCCCGATTTTTCCAGTTCATGTCCTCAAATCTCCTAAATTCACAGTTGTGGCATCTCTATCAACATTTTCCCCTTCATAGTAATGTTTGAGAAAATAACCGTTTACTTTGAAAGTACGGTTGTCTTCTGCCATGTCAACTTCTTTCCTTCTTCTTTGCCCTCTTCTAAGTTGTCACAAGGTATGTTCTATCTCAAGAGTAATTGGTAAAAGTTCAACACTTCTACTCTTGTGCATAAAAAACCTTCAAAGAGAACTGGAAACGATCACACAAAAAAAAAATTAAATAACAAAATAATTGCGCCTAAATTAACAATAGAATCTGAAGATGGTCTAATATTAATCAATCCCCAGCAACGGCGCCAAAAACTTGATCTACGCAAAAAGAGATACAAAATGAGCGTGAATAAATACCGGCAAGTGTACTGGATCGGATTAAGTAATATAGTGAGAGAAGAGTGTCAAACCACGAAGATTGATTAAGTAATAGACCTATATCAATTTCTACTATTATTTAGGCAATGATATTTGATGAGATCAAATGTGAATGAATTATACTAAATGCGTAAAAAGGAATTGTGTTGAAAAATGATGAATTGATGGTGGGAAATAGAATCCACCCTAATTCTACTAATCATATTGCCTTCATGTTATAATAACTCATAGCTATATGGATTTTCACAAGAAATTGACAAAACCTTAATCCTTTTTCAAATTTTAAAGTATCATAACCCCAATTTGATTTAATAGCTCCCACTAATTTAAATCAATGGAGGATTCTAATTCACAATCATAAATTTCCCAATTATATGATTGCCCAATATCTTTAAAATAATTTCTCCCAATCCCTTAGTGAAAAAATTAATAAAAATATTGTATGAAACACTTAGGTCAATTTCTAATAAAATTCAATAACGCTGCTTCCGCATGAATTATTAAATCTTACTTAGGAATTCCTGATAAAACCTAAATTTCTCTTTCGAGTCATTTACATTCCTATGCATTGATTTCAATTACAAAATACAATTCATAGCAGGACTTCTTATATGAAAATTCCGTATATCTATATATCCTATAACATGAATACAATGATCATTTTAGTTTGAATTATGGCTTCATCATGTTTCCCACAAGGATGATTTAGAACATTATGGTATAAATTGCATAAAAACAATTGAAATAAATAGGTGCAATGGAATTCATATTGAATAACAAGAATAAACTAATAAATGGCATAAAAGAAAATAAAGTAAATGAAACAAGTGCTATAATCTTCAAGAGTTATAGAACTTCAATCTTCCGGAATGATTCCTAGAATTCTTCAATTGAGAGCAAACTTCAGTAAAATAACATTCTTTCTTCAAACTAAAATTTGGAATAACATGAAATGTAAAAGAATTAAAGAGAATATAAAATCCTAAAGTTCCTAAAGGAATTCTACTGATTCAAAAGGAAAATAAAGGATGCTAAAACAAAGGATGATAATAAGGATGCTAAAACAAATGATTCTAAAATGAATGGTCAAAACAAAGGATGCTCTGAAGGTTCACATAAGGGGCTTATTTATAGATCTAAAGAGGAGGAGGATAAGGTTGATTTGATGAGGAATTGAGTCAGCAAATTAATTAAGATACGATTTTGGAGAGATTTTCGCAATGGATGTTCGAGGAGCAATGTAAGCCGGCTCAAGGCCGACGACTTTGATGTCTTATGAAGCCGGTTTAATGTAGGTCGGCTCAAGGCCGGCGGCTTTGATGTCTTATGAAGCCGGTTTAATGTAAATGCCTTCATTTGCTGAAAGGGGTTCTACAGAAGACTACTTGGATTAGGAGGATAAGGTCGGGGGGCTATTTGAATGTTATGAGATTAACAATCACACTCGGGTTCGCCTTGTAGCTGTTGAGTTTACTGGTTATACTACCTTATGGTGGAAGAATCTTGTGGCTAGTAGACGAAGGGATGGTGAGGCAAAGATACATACATAGCAGGAAATGAAACAGGTTATGAGAAGGAGGTTTATACTTGAGCACTATAGGTAGGAGTTGTTTATGTGTCTCCAAACACTAAGGCAGGGAGGCAAAATAGTTGACAAGTATGTACAAGAGTTTGAAACATTGATGATCAGATGTTGGTCAATTGAACCTCCTAAATAAACCCTAGCACGATTTGTGTTAGGGTTAAAGTATGAAATTTCTTGCATTGTAGAGCTCTAAAGAGCCATCCAGCTAGCTCTGAAAGTGGAAAGACAGAGGTGATCCAACCCAAATATAACTATTACTAATAGGGAGAGGAAAATTTCTTGAAAAGGAAAAGAGGTTATTGGGGTTGATATCCACCAAACATTACCAGGGTCAACAAGTGGAAAGATGCGTCAAATCAAATGCTTCAAATGCATAGGTTTTGGACGCATGGCTGCTCAGTGTCCCAACAAAAGGGTGATGACTGTTATGGAGGTGGAAAATTCAGAGGAAAAAGAAGAAATACTAGAGCATAATGATTTGTCAATAGTGCTATAGGAGTATTATGATGGATGTGCTCAAAACCAAGCCCAAGCACATAAAACCCAATTGAAAGACCAATTTCACAATGAAATCAAACTAGTCCTCTAAATTGCATAAACCGTCAATCTTTATAATTCTAAATCCACAAATATGAACATGTATGAAGATTGCGTATCCAAGAATGATAGCTCTGATACCAAAAAGATGATGTGCCTAAAACCAAGATTAAGCACATGCAAATGAATCAAAGAAATAACTTCAATTCACAAGATCAAATCCGGTTCAACAAGCTAGGAAATTGCGTGAATCAATGGTGAAAATGCAATAAGTTCCGATTGCTCAATTGTTGCAATTGAATTCCACAAAGATAATTTCTTCAATATATAATAATCACAAATGAATTCCACATGAAATACATCAAGATGAATAAGAACCAATTCCAAAAACCTCCCTTCCCACAATATCCAATTCACGGCTCAAAATGACAAACAAATGTTGATGTTGAATCATAAGTATGATGATTACTCACAATAAACACACTGTTTCGAATTGACACCAATTCAAATCTGACCAAGAAATGTTCTAATCCAACTCTAGATATTACACACTGGAGAAGAAAAAGAAAACACAACAATTAGAAATTAATATGACTCACAATTTCAATTGTTGCACTCGCCACAATCTTAACTCTTAGGATTGAAATTGATAAGAGGAAATTGAACTAGGGAAACCCTAAGCTCTCTCACGAAAATGTGATGTTCTAATATGAAAAATGGCCTCCTCAATCCACACTATAAGCAAGTATTTACACTTGCTCCCTTTAGGGTTAAAAAAATGCACAAAATTACAACTATGCCACTATTAAGGTGGTCGGTCCTAAATGGAAATTACAATCAAAATGAAAGTGTCCCAAAAGAAAATACAATATAAAATAGTCCAAAGAAATAATTACAAATAAAAATAGTCTTCATCATGCTTGCTTTTCCATAAGATTCATCGGCTCAGCTCATCGCCAGTTTAGGTCGGTCCATAGATAACCCACAAGCTAAGTCTGAGTGAGTTTATCCATCGTCTTGTGAAGCCAAATAAGTGTGCTTGTTGGAAAACACAATACAAGAATACTAAAAAAGAGGTTAATTTATAAATAATTCCGAGGTCGATTTGCTCAAAATGGGCCCTTATCATCAAGATTTGAAATCCTTTGGCTTTTGCCCTAATGATAGGTCTTGACGGATTTTGATTCCTATCATCTCCTTGGGCCTCAAAAAGATTTGTCCTCAAATCTGATAGATCAAATGCAGTAGAGACTCTATTTCCTCCTAACAAGCCACCTGAAGAAGCATCACTGTAGAATCCTAATATCTGAAATACCATAGGGGGTAAATGTTTTCTCTCCTCCATTTCTAAGATGTATCTCATCTGCAACACAAATAATGACCCATTATCCACTGAGGTCTCTCTTATCTCAACCCGTTCCACTGAAATTGTTTTCTCTTTTTCTAACTCATCTGTATGTCGCTGATCCTCATGGTCTTCTAATGGTGGGCTCAATTACTCATTGCGCTTTGAAACCGTTAAAGGTGAACACAACTGTCTCTAAATAGTCTGGCTCTCTGATGGTAAGCTCATCTCACTCTAACCCTTAGAATCCTCCAATGGTTTACTCAACTGCTTATGAACCTCTAGTATCTTTGAAGGAGAACATAATTGATCTTGAATAGTTTGGTCCTCTGGTAGTCTGCTCATCTGACTATGATCATCAAGATCATCTAAAGGTTGGCACATCCATGTCTGACAAATTTTGTGCTCTAAAGGTTGGTTTGACTACTCATGGCCTACTGACGGTCTATTGATTTGTTGTTGAACCCTTTGAACCTCTAAAGGTGACATCGGATTCAGAATAATTCACTTTCCCTCCTTCTGGAATACATAAGTATTCCTAAAGCCATCATGTAAGACCTTCCTGTCATATAACCAAGACCTACCAAGCAATAAATGGGATGTACACATAGGCAAAATATCACACTCAATCTCATCAAAGTATTTATCCCCTACACTGAATGGTACCCTAGCTCTTTGGGTCACATGCAAACTCTCTTGATCACTAAGCCAATGCAATGTATACGGTTCAGGATGTGGAGTAGTAGCAAGTTTTAGTTTCGATACTAATGATGCTGTTACCACATTGGTACAACTACCACCATCAACTATAAGGACACATAAATTTCCTTGTACCCTACAAGAAGTATAGAACAAGTTTTCCCTTTATTCATCATCCTTAGTAGTAAATGTAGTCAATGTCCGGTGCAATACATTAGCATAATGAAACATTTCACTAGACATGATTGTGTCCAAACCCAACAACACAATAATTATCTTCACACTTCTAAGATTCAAGTACACAACCAAGCTACAAGTGAAGTACACTCAACTACTTTTAAGTAGATAGAATTAAATTTAACTACATGTGTTTAAGTAACTAGTTCAATTACTTTCACACTATTTCAATTACTTTCACACTTTAATGACTTGTTTGAAATTTAAATTCTACTCCTCAAAACCTTCCTTTCTTGTTAAGGTTTCACACTATAATGAATCACAAATTGCAGCACCTTAACAAATACAAAAAATACACAAACCCACCACCACATTACTCCTCTTTGCTTACGATGCTAAGATGCTTCACGCCACAATTAGCAATATCCTTGACAACAAATATAATAACCAATCAAATGTACATAACCTCTATTAATTAACAAGAATAACTCCAAAATTCACTTCTCAAGCCATGGTACAATTTCACTTCTGCAATTACAACCAAAATCATAACTTCCAAGCAAGATAAGGCAGCTCACTTTCAAATTCAAAATGGAGTTCAATAAGTGCACATGTCCAAAAATGGTAAAAAGCTATTTCAAATTCAAATGAACACAAAATTAATCAATCACTTAATGTGTCTTTTGAAATTCAAATTGCCTCCTTAACTCACACCTCAATTTTGAAAATTCAAATCTGAAAATAATAATTGTGATTCCTCCAATTTCCGAAAATGCACATACTATACAATTCTACTTCACAATTGAAACACCACTCTTCCCCTTCATGGTTTGCTATCCATGCACTATACTCTCACACTTTAGCCTCAACGTACAACACCTTACTCCACACAACTTCCACAAATTCACACCACTTTACAACACCTTAAGTACAACACTCTCATTCCATCACTTACACAATACACACACGATGTACTAAATTCAAACAATAACAACAACAACACTCACGGTGCAACGCCTTCTTCTCACCACATGCAACACAAACTTCATCAATTCACTACTCTTCCTCAAGGAAAATTCAAGGACAACACGTTGCAAATTCTTCACTTCAAACACACATCTAATCCGCAACGTACAAAAAAAAAATAGCAACAATTCAAATTTGAAAGTCAAACCACTTCACTAATTGCAACCCTTCTGATACGAACTACGCCAACTCGTGATGAAACCCAATACCAATACGTACGGAAATTCGTTGCCTAAGACGCCCAAACACCTAAAGTTGAAACCGCGACCCGTTGTCTATAAACGGGACAAGAACCTTGGTATAAAAATGAAGACGCCACAATCGGGATGGAAGACCGATTGATAAGTCGGGATGAACGCCATGGAAATCAATCCGATAAGTTCGATTTAGTTCTTGAAGAACCAAGAGAGGTGCCTCTCAAAAGTGTTTAATGTTCAAAGATGTAAATTTTATGTTATGTTTATTCTAAACCATAGGAGCTTTTATACTAGGGTTACAATTCGTGAAAATACAAGCCCAAAATGACGTAGCTTAGATAAGTTGTGTAAAAAACACAAGACAGTACAATAAAGGCCGGCGGTGTAGCCATGAAGGCCGGCGGCGTTGGATTGAAGGCCGATGGCCTTAAGCCGGCCTTGAAGAGATACACGGCCGTGCACTTCTAGACGTGTATCTTTCTGTGGATTTTCTTGACTCCATATATGGCTGTGCCTTTTAGCCGTGTGTCTAGCCGTGTATGATTCTGTGCAATCTTGGAATTCCTACATGGCCGTGCCCTGAAAGTACACGCCCTCTTCAACCCGTGTCCGGTGCGACTTGTATCAGAGCAAGGGTCTTCCCATGGTTGTTCCAATCCGTTCCAACTTCATGATTGCTCCAATCTTTTTCGGCTTCATGGACATCCTTTATCAACCCATTAAGTGCTTCCTTGAGTCGTTTCGCTCGACTTCTTGTGATCGGTCCAGGCGGCACTTCAGGAGGATCCACATTCCTTCTTCCGGCTTGACTCTCATCATGGATCTCATCATTCCCCTCCTCTTGAAAAGGATTTATCCTCAAATCGTCACCTACATCAAAAGGACTCGGATCAGTAACATTAAATGTGGCACTTACTTGATACTCACCAGGCAAATCTATCTTGTATGCATTGTCGTTGATGCGCTCAAGAACTTGAAATGGTCCATCTCCTCTAGGAAGTAGTTTAGATCGACGCTACACGGGACACTGCTCTTTGCGCATGTGAACCCAAACCCGATCTCCAGGTTCAAAAACAGCTTGTCGACGACCCTTGTTGGCTTGTTTCACATACTACTCTGTTCATCGTTCAATGTTCAGCCTTGCCTTCTCGTAGATCTGTTTAATAAATTCGGCCTTCTCCGTGCCATCTAAATTAACATACTCAGAAATAGGCAATGGTGATAAATCCAAAGGAGTTAGTGGATTAAAACCATATCCAATTTCAAAAGGAGAAAATTTAGTAGCAGAATGGACTGTACGGTTATAAGCAAATTCAACATGTGGCAAACAATCCTCCCAACTCTTAATATTCTTTTTAATTACAGCCCTCAACAAAGTAGATAAAGTTCGATTCACTACCTCAATTTGACCATCAATCTATGGATGACAAGTAGTAGAAAACAATAACTTAGTTCCTAACTTAGCCCACAAGGTCTTCCAAACGTAGCTTAAGAACTTAGCATCCCTATCTGTTACAATTGTTCTAGGCATACCATGCAATCGCACAACTTTCCAAAAGAATAAATTAGCAATATTACAAGCATCATCCGTTTTGTGACAAGGAATGAAATGTGCCATTTTAGAAAACCTATCAACAACTACAAAAACAGAATCCCGACCATGTCTAGACCTGGGTAATCCTAACACAAAGTCCATAGAAATATCTACCCACGGCTCATGAGGAATGGGAAGTGGGGTGTAAAGCCCTTGAGGTTGGACTCTAGATTTCGCTTGTTTACATGTGACACATCGCTTACAAATTCTCTCAACATCTCTTTTCATGTGAGGCCTATAGAAGTGTTCCTGCAATACTCCTAAGGTTTTAGCTAGTCCAAAGTGTCCCATTAAACCTCCTCCATGAGACTCCCTCACAAGTAATTCTGTTAAAGAACAAATTGGAATGCATAGTTTACTCTCCCTAAACTAGAATCCGTCATGTTTATAAAATTTTCCATGCCCACTCTTCTCACATTGCACATACTCCTCACAAAATTCTCGATCAGCAGCATATAACCCCTTAATGTGCTCAAAACCAAGAAGTCTAGAATTAAGAGTAGAGATAAGAGTATACCTTCTAGAAAGTGCATCAGCAACGACATTCTCTTTACCCTGCTTGTAGTGGATAACATATGGAAATGTTTCGATGAACTCCCCCCAACGAGCATGCCTTTTATTCAGCCCTTGTGTTGCCCTTCAAGTACTTCAAGATTCATGATTAGTGTGGATCACGAACTCTTTCGGCCAAAGGTAATTTTGCCACGTCTCTAGGGCTCGAACCATGCATAAAGCTCCTTATCGAAGTAGGGTTAATTCAAGTTGCCCACTTAGCTTCTCGTTGAAGAATGCAATCGGTTCTTCTCTCCTACTAAGCACTGCTCCAATACCTAATCCTGAAGCATCACACTCAATTTTAAACATTTTAGCAAAGTTAGGCAAAGCATGTAACGGCGCCTGAGTCAGCTTATTTTTAAGCGTCTGAAAGGCCTTCTCTTGTTGCTCTCCCCAGCTGAACCCTATGTTCTTCTTAATTACCTCAGTAAGTGGTGCTGCAATGGTGTTGAAATCCTTCACAAATCTCCTGTAAAAACTCGCTAGTCTATGGAAACTCCGTACATTACTTACATTGGTTAGACGAGGCCATTCTTGGATTGCACGAGCCTTTTCTTCGTCAACCTGTATTCCCTGTGCACTAACAACAAAATTAAGAAACACAAGTTTGTCTGTGCAAAAAGTGCACTTCTTGAGGTTAGCATATAATTGTTCCTTTCGAAGAACTTCTAAAACATCCCTCAAGTGAGACATATGATCTTCCAAACTCTTGCTGTAAATAAGAATATCATCAAAATAGACAACCACAAATTTTCCAATAAAAGTCCTCAAAACATGGTTCATAAGTCTCATAAAAGTACTAGGTGCATTAGTTAACCCGAAAGGCATTACTAACCACTCATACAATCCATATTTTGTCTTAAATGCAGTTTTCCATTCATCACCTTCTTTCATTCTAATTTGGTGATATCCACTTTTCAGTTCAATTTTAGAAAAGACACTAGACCCATGTAACTCATCTAACATGTCATCTAAGCGAGGAATGGGATGACGATACTTTACCGTAATGTTGTTGATGGCGCGGCAGTCAACACACATTCTCCATGTCCCATCCTTCTTAGGCACCAAAATCACAGGCACTGCACATGGACTCATGCTCTCTCTCACGTATCCCTTCTCCATTAATTCATCGACCTGCCTTTTGAGTTCCTTTGTCTCCTCCAGATTGCTCCTATAAGCTGGTTTGTTTGGAATCGATGCTCCGGGTACAAGGTCAATCTGGTGCTCAATACCACGAATAGGTGGTAATCCCTTTGGAATCTCTTCAGGGAAGACATCTTCAAAGTCCTGCACAAGAGGCACAACCACACTAGGCAAAGAGTTAGATAAGTCATTAGTAGTCAAACATGTTTCCTTAAAAACCAGCAACAACATAGGTTGCTTCATTACTAACGCTCACCTCACTACACGCACTCTTGCCACACAAATCTCCTTTTGCAAGGCTGCCCTCTCCTTTTCACTCACCACCAAAGTTGATCCCCCTTCAACTTAGCCTCACACACTCTTTCCAGCCTTCCTCTCCTTTTCTTTTTGGTCTTGACTTTTATATTCCTTTTTCTTCTCATTGTCTTTTGCTCTCTCACTCTCACTCTGCTTTTCACTCACCTTATGTTTTGCAAAGGACTGTTGTAGCTGCAACTGGTCCTCATACACCTGTTTAGGTGTTAACGGTTTAAGATTAAAGCTCTTCCCTTGGTGAACAAGCGTATACTTGTTAGAAAAACCATCATGAACAACCTTCCTATCAAATTACTTACATTGGTTAGACGAGGCCATTCTTGGATTGCACGAGCCTTTTCTTCGTCAACCTGTATTCCCTGTGCACTAACAACAAAATTAAGAAACACAAGTTTGTCTGTGCAAAAAGTGCACTTCTTGAGGTTAGCATATAATTGTTCCTTTCGAAGAACTTCTAAAACATCCCTCAAGTGAGACATATGATCTTCCAAACTCTTGCTGTAAATAAGAATATCATCAAAATAGACAACCACAAATTTTCCAATAAAAGTCCTCAAAACATGGTTCATAAGTCTCATAAAAGTACTAGGTGCATTAGTTAACCCGAAAGGCATTACTAACCACTCATACAATCCATATTTTGTCTTAAATGCAGTTTTCCATTCATCACCTTCTTTCATTCTAATTTGGTGATATCCACTTTTCAGTTCAATTTTAGAAAAGACACTAGACCCATGTAACTCATCTAACATGTCATCTAAGCGAGGAATGGGATGACGATACTTTACCGTAATGTTGTTGATGGCGCGGCAGTCAACACACATTCTCCATGTCCCATCCTTCTTAGGCACCAAAATCACAGGCACTGCACATGGACTCATGCTCTCTCTCACGTATCCCTTCTCCATTAATTCATCGACCTGCCTTTTGAGTTCCTTTGTCTCCTCCAGATTGCTCCTATAAGCTGGTTTGTTTGGAATCGATGCTCCGGGTACAAGGTCAATCTGGTGCTCAATACCACGAATAGGTGGTAATCCCTTTGGAATCTCTTCAGGGAAGACATCTTCAAAGTCCTGCACAAGAGGCACAACCACACTAGGCAAAGAGTTAGATAAGTCATTAGTAGTCAAACATGTTTCCTTAAAAACCAGCAACAACATAGGTTGCTTCATTACTAACGCTCACCTCACTACACGCACTCTTGCCACACAAATCTCCTTTTGCAAGGCTGCCCTCTCCTTTTCACTCACCACCAAAGTTGATCCCCCTTCAACTTAGCCTCACACACTCTTTCCAGCCTTCCTCTCCTTTTCTTTTTGGTCTTGACTTTTATATTCCTTTTTCTTCTCATTGTCTTTTGCTCTCTCACTCTCACTCTGCTTTTCACTCACCTTATGTTTTGCAAAGGACTGTTGTAGCTGCAACTGGTCCTCATACACCTGTTTAGGTGTTAACGGTTTAAGATTAAAGCTCTTCCCTTGGTGAACAAGCGTATACTTGTTAGAAAAACCATCATGAACAACCTTCCTATCAAATTACTTACATTGGTTAGACGAGGCCATTCTTGGATTGCACGAGCCTTTTCTTCGTCAACCTGTATTCCCTGTGCACTAACAACAAAATTAAGAAACACAAGTTTGTCTGTGCAAAAAGTGCACTTCTTGAGGTTAGCATATAATTGTTCCTTTCGAAGAACTTCTAAAACATCCCTCAAGTGAGACATATGATCTTCCAAACTCTTGCTGTAAATAAGAATATCATCAAAATAGACAACCACAAATTTTCCAATAAAAGTCCTCAAAACATGGTTCATAAGTCTCATAAAAGTACTAGGTGCATTAGTTAACCCGAAAGGCATTACTAACCACTCATACAATCCATATTTTGTCTTAAATGCAGTTTTCCATTCATCACCTTCTTTCATTCTAATTTGGTGATATCCACTTTTCAGTTCAATTTTAGAAAAGACACTAGACCCATGTAACTCATCTAACATGTCATCTAAGCGAGGAATGGGATGACGATACTTTACCGTAATGTTGTTGATGGCGCGGCAGTCAACACACATTCTCCATGTCCCATCCTTCTTAGGCACCAAAATCACAGGCACTGCACATGGACTCATGCTCTCTCTCACGTATCCCTTCTCCATTAATTCATCGACCTGCCTTTTGAGTTCCTTTGTCTCCTCCAGATTGCTCCTATAAGCTGGTTTGTTTGGAATCGATGCTCCGGGTACAAGGTCAATCTGGTGCTCAATACCACGAATAGGTGGTAATCCCTTTGGAATCTCTTCAGGGAAGACATCTTCAAAGTCCTGCACAAGAGGCACAACCACACTAGGCAAAGAGTTAGATAAGTCATTAGTAGTCAAACATGTTTCCTTAAAAACCAGCAACAACATAGGTTGCTTCATTACTAACGCTCACCTCACTACACGCACTCTTGCCACACAAATCTCCTTTTGCAAGGCTGCCCTCTCCTTTTCACTCACCACCAAAGTTGATCCCCCTTCAACTTAGCCTCACACACTCTTTCCAGCCTTCCTCTCCTTTTCTTTTTGGTCTTGACTTTTATATTCCTTTTTCTTCTCATTGTCTTTTGCTCTCTCACTCTCACTCTGCTTTTCACTCACCTTATGTTTTGCAAAGGACTGTTGTAGCTGCAACTGGTCCTCATACACCTGTTTAGGTGTTAACGGTTTAAGATTAAAGCTCTTCCCTTGGTGAACAAGCGTATACTTGTTAGAAAAACCATCATGAACAACCTTCCTATCAAATTGCTATGGCCTCCCCAACAACACATGACATGCTTGCATTGGCACTACATCACATAACACCTCATCCTCATATCTACCAATGCGAAACCCAATCAAGGCTTGCTTACTCACCTTAGTCTCATCACTATCATTCAACCACTGCAATTTATATGGACTAGGGTGTCTAACAGTTTTGAGCCCTAGCCTCTCAACAATAAAATTACTCACTACATTGGTGCAACTCCCTCCATCAATGATCAAACTACAAATGTGATCTCCTAGATAACATCTAGTATGAAATATATTCTCTCTTTGCACCTCTTCTTCTTCCTTCACCTGCACATTCAACGCTAGCTTCACTACTGCCACTAACCTTCCCATCGTAGGCTCCTCATCATCACTAGCATCCTCTAATGGAGGCATGTCATCTTCTTCACTATCCCCCTCAGTCTCATACTCCCCATCATCACGCAAAATCATCACACGCCTATTTGGACATTGACTAGCAATATGGCCTTTGCCTTGACATTTAAAACAACTAATGTCACGATTTCTAGAAGTAGAAGATTCAGGGTTACCTTGGTTACCAGGAGTAGAACCCGCTTGCCTCATCATACGAACCACGCCAACCCGTGACGAAACCCAATACCAATACGTTCGGAAATTCGTTGCCTAAGACGCCCAAACACCTAAAGTGGAAACCGCGACCCGTTGTCGATAAGCGAGACAAGAACCTTGGTATAAAAATGAAGATGCCACAATCGGGATGAAAGACCGATTGATAAGTCGGGATGAACGCCACGGAAATTAATCCGATAAGTTCGATTTAGTTCTTGAAGAACCAAGAGAGGTGCCTCTCAAAAGTGTTTAATGTTCAAAGATGTAAATTCTTCATTGTTCTAAACCCTAGGAGCTTTTATACTAAGGTTACAATTCGTGTAAAACAAGTCCAAAACGACGTAGTTTAGATAAGTGGTGTAAAAACGTGAAAACAAAACAAGCTGGCCGGCAGGGGATACACGGCCGTGTACACGCCCGTATACTTTGGCCGTGTACCTTTCTGTGCAACTTTTGGCAACATACATGCCCGTGTACTTTGGCCGTGTATCTTTCTATGGATTTGCTTGACTCCATACACAGCCGTGCCTTGAAAGTACACGCCCTCTTCAACCCGTGTCCGGTGTGACTTATATAAGAGCAAGGGTCTTCCCGTGGTTGTTGCAATCCGTTCCAACTTCATGATTGCCCCAATCCTTCCCGGCTTCATGGACATCCTTTATCAACCCATTAAGTGCTTCCTTGAGTCGTTTCACTCTACTTCTTGTGATCGGTCCAGGTGGCACTTCAAGAGGATCCACATTCCTTCTTCCAGCTTAACTCTCATCATAGATCTCATCATTCCCCTCCTCTTGAAAAGAATTTGTCCTCAAATCGTCACCTACATCAAAAGGACTCAAATCTGTAACATTAAATGTGGCACTTACTTGATACTCACCAGGAAAATCTATCTTGTATTCATTGTCGTTGATGCGCTCAAGAACTTAAAATGGTCCATCGCCTCTAGGAACTAGTTTAGATCGACGCTGCACGGGAAACCGCTCTTTACGCATGTGAACCCAAACCCAATCTCTAGGTTCAAAAACAGCTTGTCAACGACCCTTGTTGGCTTGTTTCACATACTGCTCTGTTCGTCGTTCAATGTTCAGCATTGCCTTCTCATGGATCTGTTGAACAAATTTGGCCTTCTTCTTGCCATCTAAATTAACATACTCAGAAATAGGCAAAGGTGATAAATCCAAACGAGTTAGTAGATTAAAACCATACATAATTTCAAAAGGAGAAAATTTAGTAGCAGAATGCTCTGTACGGTTATAGGCAAATTCAACATGCAGCAAACAATCCTCCCAACTTTTAATATTCCTTTTAATTACAGCCCTCAACAAAGTAGATAAAGTTCGATTCACTACCTTAGTTTGACCATCAGTCTGTAGATGACAAGTAGTAGAAAACAATAACTTAGTTCCTAACTTAGTCCACAAAGTCTTCCAAAAGTAGCTTAAGAACTTAGCATCCCTATTTGATACAATTGTTCTAGGCATACCATGCAATCGCACAACTTCCCTAAAGAATAAATTAGCAATATTACAAGCATCATCTGTTTTGTTACAAGGAATGAAATGTGCCATTTTAGAAAACCTATCAACAACTACAAAAACAGAATCCCGACCATGTCTAGACCTGGGTAATCCTAACACAAAATCCATAGAAATATTTACCCAAGGCTCATGAGGAATGGGAAGTGGAGTGTAAAGCCCATGAGGTTGGACTCTAGATTTCGCTTGCTTACATGTGACACATTGCTCACAAATCCTCTCAACATCTCGTTTCATGTGAGGCCAATAGAAGTGTTCCTGCAATACCCCTAATGTTTTAGCTACTCCAAAGTGTCCCATTAAACCTCGTCCATGAGACTCCCTCACAAGTAATTCTCTTAGAGAACAAATTGGAATGCACAGTTTACTCTCCCTAAATAAGAATCTGTCATGTTTATAAAATTTTCCATGCCCACTCTTCTCACATTGCACATACTCCTCACAAAAATCTCGATCAGCAGCATATAACTCCTTAATGTGCTCAAAACCAAGAAGTTTAGAACTAAGAGTAGAGATAAGAGTATACCTTCTAGAAAGTGCATCAGCAACTACATTCTCTTTACTTTGCTTGTAGTGGATGACATATGGAAATGTTTCGATGAACTCCACCCATCGAGCATGCCTTTTGTTCAGCTTGTGTTGCCCCTTCAAATACTTCAAGGATTCATGATGAGTGTGGATCACGAACTCTTTTGGCCAAAGGTAGTGTTGCCACGTCTCCAAGGCTCGAACCAATGCATATAGCTCCTTGTCTTAAGTAGGGTAATTCAAGGTTGCCCCACTTAGCTTCTCGCTAAAGAATGCAATCGGTCTTCTCTCCTGCATAAGCACTGCTCCAATATCTAATCCTGAAGCATCACACTCAATTTCAAACGTTTTAGCAAAGTTAGGTAAAGCAAGTAACGGCGCCTGAGTCAACTTATTTTTAAGCTTCTGAAAGGCCTTCTCTTGTTGCTCTCCCCAGCTGAACCCCACGTTCTTCTTAATTACCTTAGTAAGTGCTGCTGCAATGGTGCTGAAATCCTTCACAAATCTCCTGTAAAGTCTCGCTAGTCCATGGAAACTCCGCACATTACTTACATTGGCTGGACTAGGCCATTCTTGGATCGCACGAACCTTTTCTTCATCAACCTGTATTCCCTGCGCACTAACAACGAAACCAAGAAACACAAGTTTGTCTATACAAAATGTGCACTTCTTAAGGTTAGCATATAATTGTTCCTTTCGAAGCACTTCTAAAACATCCCTCAAGTGTGACATATGATCTTCCAAACTTTTGCTGTAAATAAGAATGTCATCAAAATAGACAACCACAAATTTTCCAATAAATGTCCTCAAAACATGGTTCATAAGTCTCATAAAAGTACTAGGTGCATTAGTTAACCCGAAAGGCATTACTAACCACTGATACAATCCATATTTTGTCTTAAATGTAGTTTTCCATTCATCACCTTCTTTCATTCTAATTTGGTGATATCCACTTTTCAGATCAATTTTAGAAAAGACACTAGACCCATGTAACTCATCTAACATGTCATGTAAGTGAGGAATGGGATGACGATACTTTACTGTAATGTTGTTGATGGCGCGACAGTCAACACACATCCTCCATGTCCCATCCTTCTTAGGCACCAAAATCATAGGCACTGCACATGGACTCATGCTCTCTCTCACGTACCCCTTCTCCATTAATTCATCGACCTGCCTTTGGAGTTCCTTTATCTCCTCCGGATTGCTTCTATAAGCTGGCTTGTTTGGAATCGATGCTCTGGGTACAAGATCAATTTGGTGCTCAATACCACAAATAGCTGGTAATCCCTTTGGAATCTCCTCAAGAAAGACATCTTCAAAGTCCTGCACAAGAGACACAACCACACTAGGCAAAGAGTTAGATAAGTCGTTAGTAGTCAAACATGTTTCCTTAAAAACCAGCAACAACATAGGTTGCTTGATCACTAACGCTCTCCTCACTACACTCGCTCTTGCCACACGACTCTCCTTTTGCAAGGCTACCCTCTCCTTTTGATGGGTGTCGAATCCAACAAAAATAAAACCTACTCCTAGACAATTATATGATTTGCATATATTGGTGAGTAGGGTCGAATCCACAGGGATTGGTAAAGATATTTCTATTCAAAGAGAACAATAAGAAAAAGGAAAATGGGGGGTTTTGTTTGTGAATCAAATAAAGTAAAACAAGGTAAGAAAATCAGATATTGGTAAAAGCCTAGCCAAAGGAATCAAGATGGTTTAATTCTAGGAATTGATCATCGATGCAAATGTTCTCTATTCTTGTTCTAGATAAATTGGTTATGGTTATTAACAAGCTCTAACAACCTATCTCTCCTTACTTCCTCGATAACCTCCGACAAGCGCTTTGAATTATTTCTCTTATTGATTAAACAATCCTTAGACAAGCACTTAGGATTTAATCTATCAATAGCATTAAGATCTAGAGAGACTACCAATTCATGCCAGTAGATTATAAGATAACTTATTTAAACATGATCAAACACCTCCACAACATGAATTCGATCATCTCTTTTATAACCAAACATGTTATTGCGTCACTAAGACTAGAACAATCAAACAATTACGGATTTGATGTGCTAGTTGACAATATATTAACTTGCTAATTGAGTAGAAGAGCTCTATTCATACCAATCAACAAAGATAATAATGACAAAACGATTAGAAGATATATGAATACCCGAAAGCAAAGAATAGAATAAATACAAGTCAATTAGACCTCACAATTCGTGGAGAATTAAACATCTATGACCCTTTGGCTAGAAAAGTAGCTTAGCTACACATGTTCATCAATAAAACGAAAATAAAAGATAGAAACATAATGAACCCGGTTGCTTGCTCTGCCTCCAAGATGATCCAAGGTTCTTCAAGATCCAAAGATTCAAAAGTTCAAAAGTTGTCCTAACCCTCTAGGGTTGGCTCTATTTATACTATTAGATGGATAGCATGTGATCTTTTGCTAGCAAGATACGAAAATATCTTTCCTTTTTCAAGTAGATTTCGAGAAGTGAAGATACGTCTGCTTGGCACGCCCCACCACACGGCCGTGGGTTAAGCCGTACCATCCTCTATGCATATTCTTCAAGTCTTCAACCGCGCCCAGTGTGAACCACGGTTAAACACACGGCCAGATTTCAAGCCGTGCCTTCGTCTGTGCATAATCTTCAAGTCTTCATTCGTGTCCAGTGTGTAGCATGGTTACACCCACGGCTAGATTTCAAGCCGTGTCTTCATCTGGTTGATGTTCCACACTTTCTTCTCCTTGGCATATCTATCTTCCACCACGGCTTCAAGCACGGTTTATCCCACGGGTTCCACCACGGCCGTGCCTTAAGACGTGTCTCTCTCTGTTCAAAGTCCTCATTTTCGCCTTCTTGTCCAGTGTGTAGCACGGTTCGAACCTTGGCCGTGCCTCAAACCGTGCTTCCTCCGGTGGTGTAATTCCTTGTCTTGATCCAAGTTGTAGATGACTTCTCTAAAATACTTGAATTAGCATCCTTGACTCCATTTAACCTGATTTATCACGATGATAGAATTAAAGTACCATTTCCTTATGATTTCTATAAAATCAATAAAAATTTAACACAATTTATACTATAAAGATTGAGTATAAAATGGCTCTATCACCTTTTCACTCACCACCAAAGTTGATTCCCCTTCAACTTGGCCTCTCACACTCTTTCCAGCCTTCCTCTCTGATGTGCCTAAAACCAAGATTAAGCACATATAAAAACCAATTTGAAAGACAATCCAACAATGTCAATCAAACTAGTCTCAATCACATGAGCAATGCCGTCAATTTCCAATGAATTTAACCAATTCTTCAATTATGATGTGTTTGAATCTTAAATCCAAATATGATATAGCTCTGATACCAAAATATGATGTGCCTAACTCTAAGCTTAAGCACAATCAAAAGAATCAAGGAAAACACCTCAATTCACAAAACACAAACCGGTTCACTTGAGGGCAATTTCACGTACACACCTTGTAGATTTTGATGGAAATTGTTGTTCAAATGATTCAATTATAATCTCTAATGATAATATTAACCAAATAACCACAAGTGAACATGAATTTCACGTAAAATCAGATCAAAAGGAAGCAATAAAGACAAGCACAAAACCGTGATCTCAAATCCTTCCAATAATGCCAATTCACGCCAATCACTAAGAAGCATTCAATCTCAATGAACAATCAACCTTTACAAGATGATTATCCACGAATTACAATCACTAATAAGTCCAAGAAAGATTCAAATCAACCCTAGATATGACTCACTAGAGAAGAAATGAACAACAACAAAGATGAATCGATATTACTCACGATTTCTCCTTGTTGCACTCACCACAATTCCAACTTCTTGGGATTGAAATTGATAAGAGAATTTTGGAATTAGGAAACCCTAAGCCCTCTCACGAAATGTGAAGTGTTTGTTCTGCAAAATTAGCCTCTCAAACCCTCTCTTAAGCAAGTATTTATACTTGCTACTCCTAGGGTTAAAAAGTGCTCAAAATTACAAGTTTGCCACTTTTAAGGTGGCTAACCCTAAATGAAAGTTACAAAGAAATAAAAGTGTCCCAAAACCAAAATACAACTAAAATAGTTCATAAAATGAAAAATACATAAAAGAAATGCTCTTCATGATGCCGGTCTTCTATAGGATCCATCGGCCCAGCTCATCGCCGGTTCAGGTCGGTCCATGGATAACCCACAAGCTGAGTTTAAGTGAGTTTATCCATTGCCCTGTAAAGCATGATAAGTATTCCTGTTGGAATATAAAATACATGAATAAGATAAAAGAGGTTAGTATATAAATAATTCCGGGGTCGATTTACTCAAATTGGGTCCTCATCGCCAAGATTCGAAATCATTTAGTTATTGCCCTAATGATAAGTCTTGTCGGATTTTGATTACTATCATCTCCTCGGGCCTTAAAAAGATTTGTCCTCAAATCTAGTAGATCGAATGCAGTAGAGACTCTATTTTCTAAATGCAATCCATCTGAAGAAGTATCTCTACAGAATCCCAATATCTGGAATACCATAGTAGGTGATTGTTTTCTCTCCTCCATTTCTAGGATGTATCTCATCTGCAACACAAACATGGACTCGTTATCTACTGATGTCTCCCCTATCTCAACCCATTCCATTGAGTTTGTTTCCTCTTTTTCTGACTCATCTATATAATGCTGATCCTCAGGGTCTTCTAATGGTTGGCCCAACTGCTCATTACCCTCTAAAACCTCTGAAGGTGAACATAACTGTCTTTGAACAGTCTGGCTCTCTGGTGGTTTGCTCGTCTGACTATGATTATCAGGATCCTCTGAAGGTTAGCACATCGGTGCCTGACAAATTTTATGCTCTAAGGGTTGGCTCGTGTCACTAGAGCCCTCAAGAACCTTTGAAGGTTGGCATACCTGAGTCTGCACAGTTTGGTTCTCTGAAGGTTTGATCATGTGGCTATGATCCTCACGAACCTGTGATGGTTGTTTTATTTGTCTTTGCATCTCCTGGACCTCTTATGGTAACATAGGGTTCAATACTATACGCTTACCATCCTTTTTAAACATATAAGTATTTCTATACCCATCATGTAATACCATCCTGTCATACAACCATGGTCTACCAAGTAATATATGGGATGCACAAAGAGGAAGAATATCACATTCAAGCTCATCATAGTACTTATCCCCTATACTGAAGGGTACCCTAGCCTTTTGGGTTACACAAAGACTATCCTGATCATTCAACCAATGTAATGTATAAGGTTTGGGATGTGGGATAGTTTCAAGTTTCAACTTTGATACTAATGATGCAGCTACAACATTAGTACAACTACCACCATCAATAATAATTGCGCACAAGTTTCGTTGTACCCTACAAGAAGTATGGAACAAGTTTTCTCTTTGTCCCTCATCAATGGTTTGAAAGGAAGTCAAGTCCCGATGCAATATGTTAGTAGAAAAATACAACTCACTTAACATTTTTGCTTAGTAATTTCAACAACCTCAATACACTTCACCACACCACGACAACACACCCTTACACACCCACAGTGCTCACACTCAACCAATACAAGAAATGTTTATTGGTACTTCAAATAAAGTTAAGTGAGATAATTGAAGCACAAATAAATACTTCCAAGTAGTTAAGAAATTAAATTCAACTAACAAGTGTTGAAGCAATAAGTTCAATTACTTTCACACTTTAATGTTTGTTTTTGAATTCAAATTCTACTACTTCAATTTTCCTTTCTTGCCACGGTTTCACACCTACAATTGATCTTAATGTGCAGCACCTTAATCCACACAACTCCACAACACGGCAACAAATTCAAATAAACATCCTTAATGCACTTTCCACAAATGGTAATAATCAAATTTCAAATTCAAATGGAACACAATCAATACCACTTAATAACTTCCTCCACTTAATAACTTCCTCAACTTAATGGATGTGTTTGAATTTCAAATAAATTCCATATTATCCCACACAAAGAAATTCTAAAAATTGTACACTTCCACTTCCAATTTGCACAACACAACACCACACAAACACGGTGCACTTCTCCACTTCTACACAATTTATCAACCGCAACTTACAACAACATATACGTCACATGCAACACAAAACTTTTTCAATTCATTAATCTTTCTCAAAGCAATTTCAAGGATAATCATGTTGCAAAATTCTTCACTTCAAATACAAATCCAATCCGCAACTTACATAAGAAGGCAGCAAATTAAATTTAAAAATCAAAGCACTTCACTAATTGCGACTCCTCCACATTTGGTAAGATGCAATTTTTCAAATTCAAACAAACACACTTAACTCCTTCACTCTTAATGCTTGTTTTGAAATAAAATAACTTCCCTTCTTACACACTAATCAAATATGGAATTGCAAATGTTCTCCCCAATTCCGAATTCAAACAATGTAAGAACCACAATTCTCTTCCTACACAATTGCACTAAAAAAAATGCACTATCTTTCCTCTTCCTTCACGGTGAAGTCCACAACATAGAAGCTTCAACAAGTACTTCAAAATCACTCCAACATGCAGCAAATTCAACTCTTACTCAAGACAATTTACTCCACTTCAAACAACTACAACAACAATTTCAATTTACCCGCAATTTTGGAATTTATGATGTAAGAACATGAACCCTAAATTTCCAAAATTCAAAATCACATAATCCCTTCTCACAACCACAAGCTCTGATACCAAAAAGATGATGTGCCTAAAACCAAGATTAAGCACATATAAAAACCAATTTGAAAGACAATCCAACAATGTCAATCAAACTAGTCTCAATCACATGAACAATGCTGTCAATTTCCAATGAATTTAACCAATTCTTCAATTATGATGTGTTTGAATCTTAAATCCAAATATGATATAGCTCTGATACCAAAATATGATATGCCTAATTCCAAGCTTAAGCACAATCAAAAGAATCAAGGAAAACACCTTAATTCACAAAACACAAACCGGTTCACTTGAGGGCAATTTCACGTGCACACCTTGTAGATTTTGATGGAAATTGTTGTTCAAATGTTTCAATTGTAATCTCTAATGATAATATTAACCAAATAACCACAAGAGAACATGAATTTCATGTAAAATCAGATCAAAAGGAAGCAATAAAGACAAGCACGAAACAGTGATCTCAAATCCTTCCAATAATGCCAATTCACGCCAATCACTAGGAAGCATTCAATCTTAATGAACAATCAACCTTTACAAGATGATTATCCACGAATTACAATCACTAATAAGTCCAAGAAAGATTCAAATCAACCCTAGATATGACTCACTAGAGAAGAAATGAACAACAACAAAGATGAATCGATATTACTCACGATTTCTCCTTGTTGCACTCACCACAATTCCAACTTCTTAGGATTGAAATTGATAAGAGAATTTTGGAATTAGGAAACCCTAAGCCCTCTCACGAAATGTGAAGTGTTTGTTCTGCAAAATTAGCCTCTCAAACCCTCTCTTAAGCAAGTATTTATACTTGCTACACCTAGGGTTAAAAAGTGCTCAAAATTACAAGTTTGTCACTTTTAAGGTGGCTAACCCTAAATGAAAGTTACAAAGAAATAAAAGTGTCCCAAAACCAAAATACAACTAAAATAGTTCATAAAATGAAAAATACATAAAAGAAATGCTCTTCATGATGCCGGTCTTCTATAGGATCCATCGGCCCAACTCATCGCCGGTTCAGGTCGGTCCATGGATAACCCACAAGCTGAGTTTAAGTGAGTTTGTCCATTGCCCTGTAAAGCATGATAAGTATTCCTGTTGGAATATAAAATACATGAATAAGATAAAAGAGGTTATTATATAAATAATTTCGGGGTCGATACGCTCAAAATGGGTCCTCATCGCCAAGATTTGAAATCCTTTAGTTATTGCCTTAATGATAAGTCTTGTTAGATTTTGATTCCTATCACTCTCCTTTTCCTTTTGATCTTGACTTTTATATTCCCTTTTCTTCTCATTGTCTTTTGCTCTCTCACTCTCACTCTGCTTTTCACTCACCTTGTGTTTTGCAAACGACTGTTCTAGCTGCAACTGATCCTCATACACTTGTTTAGGGGTTAAAGGTTTAAGATTAAAGCTTTTCCCTTGGTGAACAAGCGTATACTTGTTAGAAAAGCCATCATGAACAACCTTCCTATCAAATTGCCATGGCCTTCCCAACAACACATGACATGCTTGCATTGGCACTACATCGCATAACACCCCATCCTCATATCTACTAATGCGAAAACCAATCAATGCTTGCTTACTCACCTTAGTCTCTCCACTATCATTCAACCACTGCAATTTATATGGACTAGGGTGTCTAACAGTTTTGAGCCCCAGCCTCTCAAAAATAAAGTTACTCACTACATTGGTGCAACTCCCTCCATCATTGATCAAACTACAAATGTGATCTCCTAGATAACATCTAGTATGAAATATATTCTCTCTTTGCACCTCTTCTTCTTCCTTCACCTGCACATTCAAAGCTCTCTTCACTACTGCCACTAGCCTTCCCATTGCAGGCTCCTCATCATCACTAGCATCCTCTAATGGAGGCATATCCTCTTCTTCACTATCCCCCTCAGTCTCATACTCTCCATCACCATGCAAAATCATCACACGCCTATTTGGACATTGACTAGCAATATGGCCTCTACCTTGACATTTAAAACATCTAATGTCACGATTTCTAGAAGTAGAAGATTCAGGGTTACCTTCATTACCAGGAGTAGAACCCGCTTGCCTCAGCTCCCCTTTTAGTTTGGTGGGTAAAGGCTTTTCTTCCTTCTTCCATTGATTAGTCTTCCAAGTGGATGAACCATTACCCTGCTGCAACTGTGCATTACTACTACCTCTCCTCTTGTGCTGGTTCTCAACTTTTATAGCAATGTGGACCATATCCTCCAATTCTACATAATGTTGCAATTCAACAACATTTTGGATTTCTCTATTCAACCCCGCAAGAAATCTAGCCATTATAGCCTCTCTATCCTCCTCTACATTCGCCCTAATCATAGTGACTTCCATCTCCTTGAAATACTCATCTACACTTCGGCTTCCCTGCCTAAGAGTTTGCAACTTGTTGCAATTCACGATAGTAATACGCAGGTACAAACCGCTTCTTCATCACTCTTTTCATCTCTTCCTAAGACTCAATAGGTGGCTCGCCACTCCTCCTGCTATTCAACATTAATTGATCCCACCACACTATAGCATAATCCGAAAATTCAATGGCAGCAAGTTTTACTTTCTTTCTCCCACTATAGTTGTGACAATCAAACACCATCTCCACCTTTTTCTCCCACTCTAAGTATGCCTCGGGATCATTATTCCCTTAGAAAGGAGGAATCTTCATCTTTATGCTACTCAATTGATCATCCTCTCTATTCTTATCTCCTCTATCTTCCCAATCCCTAGTTCCTCTATTCCGACCACTATATCCTCTATAACTCCCGACAGAAGGCTCATCAAAATCATCATTCGACATTTCATCTCCACCCCTCGGTACTCTCCTAGAACGACTCTCCCTCTTACGCCCTTGGAATACGTTTGTGGATTGCTCTAGTCTTTGCTCCACCGTCTCATGAATTTGTTCCATTCCCTCTTGGAACATCCTCTTCATCTCACCCCTTAACGCCTCAATTACTAACCTAGCATCAAACCTTCCCCTCTCACCTTCAGGAGAATGTTGTCTCGACATTGTCCCTGCAGAAAAGATTAGTACTGACACAAATATATATATAATTAAACCTCACGATACACTCCCTTACGTGTTTCGCTCAAATGATGATATCACACAGTCACTCGTGTATTCTCACAAATAATGATGATATCAACTCGCCAATTTCCTCTTCTCAATTCTCTCGGAACTAACCGGAACTACACCAATTTCCTTCTGTAGAATTCAAAACAACTCTAGGGTTCGTAAATTTTCCTCTATTTTTCTATCCGAATTTTATTTTATTTTTGTCTTGGTTGTTGCTCTTGATCACGTTTTTCTTTTCTTTTCTTTTCTCTTCTTTTTTTTTTGTCTTGTTTTTTACTCTCTTTTTTTTTTAACAATCGCCTAGGCGATATTATACTATCAAAAGACAATCAATACTACAAAATTGAATACGATAATTGATATGAACGATTGGAGTTAGGGTTTTTGATATTACCTTCCTCAACCGAACTTGATGTTTTGACAAACCTAAGCTCTGATACCAAACTGATACGAACCACGCCAACCCGTGACGAAACCCAATACCAATACATTCAGAAATTTGTTGCCTAAGATGCCCAAACACCTAAAGTGGAAACCGCGACCCATTGTCTATAAGCGAGACAAGAACCTTAGTATAAAAACGAAGACGCCACAATCGGGATGAAGGACCGATTGATAAGTCGGGATGAACGCCACAAAAATCAATCCGATAAGTTCGATTTAGTTCTTGAAGAACCAAGAGAGGTGCCTCTCAAAAGTGTTTAATGTTCAAAGATGTAAATTCTTCATTGTTCTAAACCCTAGGAGCTTTTATACTAGGGTTACAATTCGTGTAAAACAAGTCCAAAATGACGTAGTTTAGATAAGTGGCGTAAAAACGCGAAAACAGAACAAGCTGGCCGGCAGGGGATACACGATCGTGTACACGCCCGTGTACTTTGGCTGTGTACCTTTCTGTGCAACTTCTGGCAACATACACGCCCGTGTACTTTGGCCGTGTATCTTTCTGTGCAACTTCTGGCGACATACACGCCCGTGTACTTTGGCCGTGTATCTTTCTGTGGATTTGCTTGACTCCATACACGGCCTTGCCCTGAAAGTACACGCCCTCTTCAACCCATGTCCGATGTGACTTGTATAAGAGCAAAGGTCTTCCCGTGGTTGTTCCAATCCGTTCCAACTTCATGATTGCCCCAATCTTTCTCAGCTTCATGGACATCCTTTATCAACCTGTTAAGTGCTTCCTTGAGTCATTTCGTTCGACTTCTTGTGATCGGTCTAGGCGGCACTTCAAGAGGATCCACATTCCTTCTTCCAGCTTGACTCTCATCATGGATCTCATCACCTCAGCTCCCCTTTTGGTTTGGTGGGTAAAGGCTTTTCTTCCTTCTTCCATTGATTAGTCTTCCAAGTGGATGAACCATTACCTTGTTGAAACCGTACATTACTACTACCTCTCCTCTTGTGCTGGTTCTCAACCTTTATAGCCATGTGAACCATATCCTCCATTTCTACATAATGCTGCAATTCAACCACATTTTGGATTTCTCTATTCAACCCCGCAAGAAACCTAGCCATTGTAACCTCTCTATCCTCCTCTACATTCGCCCTAATCATAGTGACTTCCATCTCCTTGAAATACTCATCTACACTTAGGCTTCCCTGCCTAAGAGTTTGCAACTTATTGTGCAATTTACGATAGTCATATGCAGGCACAAACTGCTTCTTCATCACTCTTTTCATCTCTTCCCAAGACTCAATAGGTGGCTCGCCACTCCTTCTCCTATTCAACATTAGTTGATCCCACCACACTATAGCATAATCCGAAAATTCAATGGCAGCAAGTTTTACCTTCTTTCTCCCACTATAGTTGTGACAATCAAACACTATCTCTACCTTTTTCTCCCACTCTAAGTACGCCTCAGGATCATTCTTCCCTTAGAAAGGAGAAATCTTCATCTTTATGCTACTTAATTGATCATCCTCTCTATTCCTATCTCCTCTATCTTCCCAATCTCTAGTTCCTCTATTCTGACCACTATAACCTCTATAACTCCCAACAGAAGGCTCATCAAAGTCATCATCCAACATTTCATCTCCACCCCTCGGTACTCTCCTAGAACGACTCTCCCTCTTACGCCCTGGGAATACGTTTGTGGATTTCTCTAGTCTTTGCTCTACTGTCTCATGAATTTGTTCCATTCCCTCTTGGAACATCCTCTTCATCTCACCCCTCAATGCCTCAATTACTAACCTAGCATCAAACCTTCCCCTCTCACCTTCAGGAGAATGTTGTCTCGACATTGTCCCTGTAGAAAAGATTAGTACTAACACAAATATATATATATAATTAAACCTCACGATACACTCCCTTACGTGTTTCGCTCAAATGATGATATCACACAGTCACTCGTGTATTCTCACAAATAATGATGATATCAACTCGCCAATTTCCTCTTCTCAATTCTCTCGGAACTAACCCGAACTACACTAATTTCCTTCCGTAGAATTCAAAACAACTATTGGGTTCGTAAATTTTCCCTCTATTTTTCTATCCGAATTTTATTTATTTTTTTTGTCATGGTTGTTGCTCTTGATCACGTTTTTCTTTTCTTTTCTTTTCTTTTGTCTTGTTTTTTACTCTTTTTTTTTTAACAATCGCCTAGGCGATATTACACTATCAAAAGACAATCAATACTACAAAATTGAATACGATAATTGATATGAACGATTGGAGTTAGGGTTTTTGATATTACCTTCCTCAACCGAACTTGATGTTTTGACAAACCTAAGCTTTGATACCAAACTGATATGAACCACGCCAACCCGTGACGAAACCCAATACCAATACGTTTGGAAATTCGTTACCTAAGACGCCCAAACAATTAAAGTGGAAACCGCGACCCGTTGTCTATAAACGACACAAGAACCTTGGTATAAAAATGAAGATGCCACAATCGGGATGGAAGACCGATTGATAAGTCGGGATGAACGCCGTGGAAATCAATCCGATAAGTTCGATTTAGTTTTTGAAGAACCAAGAGAGGTGCCTCTCAAAAGTGTTTAATGTTCAAAGATGTAAATTTTATGTTATGTCTATTCTAAACCCTAGGAGCTTTTATACTAGGGTTACAATTCATGAAAATACAAGCCCAAAACGACGTAACTTAGATAAGTTGCGTAAAAAACACAAGACAGAACAATAAAGGCCGGCGGTGTAGCCATGAAGGCCGGCGGCGTTAGATTGAAGGCCGGCGGCGTTAGATTGAAGGCCGGCGGCCTTGAGCTAGCCTTGAAGAGATACACGGCCGTGTACTTCTAGAAGTGTATCTTTCTGTGGATTTTCTTGACTCCATACACGGCTGTGCCTTTTAGCCGTGTGTCTAGCCGTGTATGATTCTGTACAATCTTGGAATTCCTACATGGCCGTGCCTTGAAAGTACACGCCCTCTTCAACCCGTGTCCGGTGTGACTTGTATAAGAGCAAGGGTCTTCCCATGGTTGTTCCAATTCGTTCCAACTTCATGATTGCTCCAATCCTTTCCGGCTTCATGGACATCCTTTATCAACCCATTAAGTGCTTCCTTGAGTCGTTTCGCTCGACTTCTTGTGATCAGTCCAGGCAGCACTTCAAGAGGATCTACATTCCTTCTTCCGGCTTGACTCTCATCATGGATCTCATCACCTTCCACAATTAGTAAGAAATGATTTTCAAATTCAAACAAACACACATTAACGCCTTTAATCTGAATGTTTGTTTTGAAAATCAAATAACTTCCAAATCTTCCACACTACTCAAATTTGGAAATTGCAAATGCTCTCCCAATTCCGAATTCAAACAATGTAAGAATCACAATTCTCTTCCTACACAATTGTATTTCCGAAATTGCATTCACAAGTGCACTATCTTTCCCCTTTCCTTCATTGTGAATTCCACAACAAAGAGGCTTCAACAAATATTCAAAAATCACTCAACAAGCAGCAACTTCAACTTCCTAAAGAAGACAATCACACCACTTCAAGCAATCACATAAACAATTCAATTTTCCACTTTCAATTTCGGAATCAAAATGTAAACTCAAGAACCCTAAATTTCTGAAATTCAATTTGCAAATCTCTCCTCTTAAACGTCAAGCTCTGATACCAAAAGATGATGTGCTCAAAACCAAGATTAAGCACATGCAAAACTAATTTGAAAGACAATTAGACAATGTCAATCAAACTAGTTCAACAATTGCATAATTCCTCAATATTTATGAACCAATTCCTACAACAAGGACATGATCAAGAATGAATCCAATTATGATGATGCTCTGATACCAAAAGATGGTGTGCTCAAAACCAAGCCCAAGCACACAAAACCCAATTGAAAGACCAATTTCACAATGAAATCAAACTAGTCCTCCAAATTGCATAAACCGTCAATCTTTATAATTCCAAAACCACAAATATGAACATGTATGAAGATTGCATATCCAGGAATGATGGCTCTGATACCGAAAAGATGATGTGCCTAAAACCAAGATTAAGCACATGCAAATGAATCAAAGAAAGAACTTCAATTCACAAGATCAAATCCGATTCAACAAATTAGGAAATTGTGTGAATCCATGTTGAAAATGCAATAAGTTCCGATTGCTCAATTGTTGCAATTCAATTCCACAAAGATAATTTCTTCAATATACAATAATCACAAATGAATTCCACGTGAAATACATCAAGATGAACAAGAACTAATTCTGAAAACCTCCCTTCCCACAATATCCAATTCATGGTTCAAAATGACAAACAAATGTTGATGTTGAATCATAAGTATGATAATTACTCGCAATAAACACACTATTTTGAATTGATACCAATTCAAATATGACCAAGAAATGTTCTAATCCAACCCTAGATATTACACACTAGAGAAGCAAAAGAAAACACAACAATTAGAAATTGATATGACTCACAATTTCAATTGTTGCACTCGCCACAATCTCAACTCTTAGGATTGAAATTGATAAGAGGAAATTGAACTAGGGAAACCCTAAGCTCTCTCATGAAAATGTGATGTTCTAATATGAAAAATGGCCTCCTCAAACCCTACTATAAGCAAGTATTTATACTTTCTCCCTTTAAGTTTAAAAAAAATGCACAAAATTACAACTATGCCACTTTTAAGGTAGTCGGTCCTAAATGGAAATTATAATCAAAATGAAAGTGTTCCAAAAGAAAATACAACATAAAATAGTCCAAAGAAGTAATTACAAATAAAAATAGTATTCATCATGCTTACTCTTCCATAGGATTCTTCGGCTCAACTTATCGTCGGTTTAGGTCGGTCTACGGATAACCTACAAGCTGAGTCTGAGAGAGTTTGTCCATCGTCTTGTGAAGCCATATAATTGTGCCTATTGGAAAACATGATAGAGCCATTTTATACTCAATCTTTATAGTATAAATTGTGTTAAATTATTATTGATTTTATAGAAATCATAAGGAAATGGTAATTTAATTCTATCATCGTGATAAATCAGGTTAAATGGAGTCAAGGATGCCAATTCAAGTAAATTAGAGAAGCCATCTACAACTTGGTTCAAAGACAAGGATTTACACCGCCGGAGGGAAGTACATGGGCGTGTAATTGAAGTACACGACCGTGTACTTGGTTTTGAATCAACAGGAAGATACACGGTTGAAGTACACGGCCGTGTAGCTAACTAGGAACTAGCACGGTTTGAGGCACGGCCAAGGCGAAAACCGTGTTACACACTGGACAAGAAGACAGAAATGTAGACTTTGAACAGAGAGAGACACGGCTTAGGGCACGGGCGTGGTGGAAGCCATGGGAGAAACCGTGCTTGGAGCCGTGGTGGAAGCTAGGTGTGCCAAGGAGAAGAAAGTGTGGAACATCAACCAGATTAAGGCACGGCTTGAAATCTAGCCGTGGGTGAAACCGTAGTACACACTGGACATGGATGAAGACTTGTAGATTATGCACAGATGAAGGCACGGCTTGAAATCTGGCCGTGTGTGTAACTGTGGTACACACTGGGCGCGGATGAAGACTTGAAGAATATGCACAGAGGATGGCACGGCTTGACCCACGGCCGTGTGTTAGGGCGTGCCAGGCGGACGAACATTTACTTCTCGAAATCTACTTGGAAAAGGAAAGATATTTTCGTATCTTGCTAGCAAAAGATCACATGCTATCTCCCTAACAATATAAATAGAACCAACCCTAGAGGTTTTAATCTTTGGAATCTGGAATCACCTTGGAGACAAGAAGAAACGAGGAGGCAGAGCAGGCAACCGGGTTCATTATGTTTTTATTTTTATTTTTCGTTTTGTTGATGAACATGAGTAGCTAAGCTACTTTTCTAGCCAAAGGGTCATAGATGTTTAATTCTCCGCAAATTTTGAGGTCTAATTGACTTGTATTTATTCTATTCTTTGCTTTCGGGTATTCATATATCTTCTAATCGTTTTGTCATTATTATCTTTGTTGATTGGTATGAATAGAGCTCTTCTACTCAATTAGCAAGTTAATATATTGTCAACTAGCACGTCAAATCCGTAATTGTTTGATTGTTCTAGTCTTAGTGACACAATAACATGTTTGGTTATAAAAGAGATGATCGAATTCATGTTATGGAGGTGTGTGATCATGTTTAAATAGGTTATCTTATAATCTACTAGCATGAATTGGTGGTCTCTCTAGATCTTAATGCTATTGATAGATTAAATCCTAAGCGCTTGTCTAGGGTTGTTTAATCAATAAGAGAAATAATTCAAAGCACTTGTCTGAGGTTATCGAGGAAGTAAGGAGAGATAGGTTGTTAGAGCTTGTTAATAACCATAACCAGTTTATCTAGGAACAAGAATAGAGAACATTTGCATCGATGATCAATTCCTAGAATTAAACTATCTTGATTCCTTTGGCTAGGCTTTTATTAATATCCGATTTTCTTACCTTGTTTTACTTTATTTTGATTCACAAATAAAACCCCCCATTTTTGTTTTCACTTTTATTCTCCTTGAATAGAAATAAGTTTAACCAATCTCTGTGGATTCGACCCTACTCACCACTATATGCAAATCATATAATTGTTTAGGAGTAGGTTTTATTTTTGTTGGATTCAACACCCATCAAAACACAACACAAGAATAATAGAAAAGATGTTAATTTATAAATAATTCTGGGGTCGATTTGCTCAAAATGGGCCTTCATCACCAAGATTTGAAATCTTTTAGCTTTTGCCCTAATAATAGGTCTTGATAGATTTTGATTCCTATCAATGATGATCTTGATGCTGAGGCATGTGAAGACAAGGGAAATGATAAATATCTGTCTATTAATGTGTTGCGCAAGGTAATGACTATGTCTTTAGATGTTAGGGACATATAGAGGGAAAACCTATTCCATACTCCCTATCGGGTTTTAGGTAATTTGTGTGTTCTTTTTATTGATGGTGGTAGTTGCACTAATGTAATAGCTGCTGCAATAGCAAATAGATTGCAACTAGTCACTAGTCCACATCCTCATCCCTATAAATTACATTGGTTGAGTGTACAAGACAGTTTGTTTGTCACTTAGAAGGTTAAGGTTCCAATCAGCATGGGGGAAAAATACCATGATGAAATTGTTTGTGATGTTCTTCCTATGTGCGCATTTCATATACTACTAGGTATACCTTAGTTGTTTGATAGGAGAGTGGTGCATGATGGGTATAGAAACACTTATGTGTTTCAGAAGGATGGTGAATGAATTATCTTAACTCTTGTGTCACCAATTGAGGTACATGAGTTCTAAGAAAAAATCAACAAAACTACTTAGCAATTAAGACTTCAGGACAACAAGCATTTGCAAACCAAGGTTTTTCAGTCTAGGGGGTTTTTAGGAATTCTCATCTACAACAAAGGACCCATTAGATTTGAGGGAAAATCTTCCACAAGTCTAAGGAGATGATGGGAATCAAACCATTTTCGATAGTAGGAACCATTAACCGAGCGACAACGGACTATCAAACACATTAGCACTTGGCTTGGAGAGGAGTTACGATCCATGATGAACCAAAATGAATCAAGAGGAGCCGACCTTATGTTAAGTGCTTGTTGACCTAAATGGAGCTTGAAGACTAGCTATTTCTATTATGTTGTTTTTGTTTCCATAATTAGGTCTCAGTATATTGTGTTATGTAATTTCTTTTCATTATTTTCTTTATGTTAATTTTTCCTTATTTAGAATAGGTATAAATACTTGTTGTTTAGGTTCTGTTGAGGGACTTTTTTTTAGAGATAAAATTTCAAATATTGTTGCCTTGTGATGTGCTAAAAAAAAGACCAAGCACACGAATTCAACCAATTGAAGAATTCAATTAAACAAATACTCAATGAAACATAAAATTGGCGTGATGCTTAGAATCACGTGAACCCAACTGGTGTGATCCAAATTAGATGAATTACAAAAATTCTAACACCAATCAAATTACATATAACATGTAACTCCAATCTTATAAAATTGAAGCAATATGAACCTTAATTGCATGAACAACAAATAATGGAAAATAACCTATTATCACTAGATATTACCCACTAGTAATAACAAGTAAGCAACTTAGACGATCTTGATACTACTCACAAGATATTCCAAGCCTCACTCGCCACAATTTACTAGAAATTGATAAGAGTGTGTGTGTATTAGCAAGAGGACTCCTCACTCTCATGGCAACAAGAAGTGTTTGTTTAAAATGTCTAAAGCTACATACAAACCCTAGTTAGCAAGTATTTATACTTGCTTCAATTAGGGTAAAAACAACATGAAAATTATAAATAAGCCACTTAGGTAGCTGGTTCTAAGAAAAGAAATTACAATTGCTAAATGAAATGGTCGATTCTCAAAACAACAATTACAAGTACAATGTTCTTTAAGTGGCCAGTTCTTCAAGTCAATTGAGCAATTTGTAGGCCGTTGGATGTGACTTCAAAAATGTCCCGCAAGTTGATCATTAGTGCATGTTATTTGGCTATCCTGTATAATCGATCAATGTACCTACTATAGTGCAAAACCAAACATTATTAGATAAAAAGTGAACATATGTAGATGTCTTGGATCATACATTCAAATCAGGTTCCCTTACTACTAGAACTGTAGGGTAGATTCCCATCACCATGGAACATCCTCTTTCGCACATCCACTCTTATCAATTTCTAATTGAAATTATGGTAAGTTTTTGCTTAAGAATTATTGTGCGTAATATCAGTAATTCTCAAGCCTTTCCAATTATTATTAGTGTGTAAAATCTAGTACATAATTGGATTTGTTTTTCCTATTCCATCATCATGCAATTAAGGTTCTTCTAACTACAGTTCATGCCAATAGTTGGAAGTTGGAGTCAATTGTTCTTCTTTTAATTGATTTGTAATGAAATTCATTTGAAGCACATCAAACATGAAGCACATTCCAAAAATGTACTGGAAAGACTTAGGGAAGAAAAACTTTATGCAAAATTCAATAAGTGCGAATTTTGGTTGGAATAGGTATCCTTCTTAGGACATGTGGTGAATAAGAATGGTATATCAGTAGAGCCTAAGAAGGTGAAGGTAGTGAGTGATTGGCCAAGACCAAGAATTGTAATAGAAGTAAGGAGTTTTCTAGGATAAGTTGGGTACTACAAACACTTCGTAGAAGGATTCTCTCAGTTAACAACTCCATTGACTCAATTGACAAAGAAAAAGGCTAAGTTTGTATGGATTGAGGAATGTGAGAGCAATTTCACAGCATTGAAAAATAAATTGATGACCGCTCTAATGTTAGCTCTACCGAAGACAGGAGAAGACTTTGAAGTATTCAATGATGCATCAAATCAAGGTTTGGGGTGTATGCTTACGCAAAATGGGAAAGTCATCACATATGCTTCTCGCTAGCTAAAACAATGTGAGAAGAATTACCCCACCCATGACTTGGAATTAGTTGCTATGATTTTGGCATTGAAATTGTAGAGACAGTATCTTTATGGGGAGAAGTGTAGAATCTTCACAGATCATAAAAGTTTGAAGTATTTATTTACTCAAAAGGAGTTGAATATGAGGCAAAGAAGGTGGCTAGAACTGATAAATGATTATGATATGGAAATTCATTATCACCCTGGAAAAGCAAATGTGGTTGCAGATGCTTTAAACAAGAAGAAACACATAAATATTGCAGGATTAATCACATCTCAGAAGAATATAAGCTAAAATTGGAAGTAGTGACATGAGAAGTGGGGAATAGGTTGGCTACACTTAGTATCCAACCCAATCTTCTAGATCAGATTAAAACTGCATAAATGGAAGATCTTGAAATTCAGAAGATAAGGAACAAAGTAAAATAAAGGGAAACCACAGAATTTGTGTTGAACACCAAAGAAGTAGTCAAGTATGGTAATAGATCGTGTGTTCCAAATAACGTAGAATTAAAGAGGAATATTATGAAGGAAGTCCATTACTCAAGGTATACAGTATACCCAGGAAGCACCAAGATGTACAAGGATCTCAAGAACACTTACTGGTAGAAAAATATGAAACGGGAGATAGCCGAATATGTGTGTAGGTATCTCACCTGTTAACAAATAAAGATTGAACACCAAAGACTAGCTAGTGAGTTACAACCTCTTCCTGTGCTTGAATGGAAGTGGGAACATATAACTATGGATTTTATCACAGCACTCCCGAGAACAAGGGAGAAATATGATGTGATTTAGGTAATAGTAGACAAATTAAACAAGTCCGCACATTTCTTGCCAATTATAGTGGACTACAGACTAGAAATGTTTGCTCAAATGTATATTAAAGAGATTGTTAGGTTATACGGGATCCCGGCTATGATTGCATCTAATAGGGACACTCGTTTTGTGAGCAAGTTCTGTAAAAGTCTACATCAAACTTTAGGAACCAAACTCCAATTTATTACAGCATTTCATCCTCAAACAGATGGGCAATCTGAAAGAATTATTCAAATTCTAAAAGATTTACTAAGAGCATGTACATTAGATCAAGGGGGTAATTGGAGTGATCGTTTTCCTTTAGTAGAATTCGCTTATAATAACAGTAACCAAGCTACTATACAGATGGCTCCTTATGAAGCATTATATGGAAGGAAGTGCAGATCTCCTTTACACTAGGATAAAGTGGGAGAAAGATGAGTATTGGGGCCAGAGATAGTACAGGAAATAGTAGACAAGGTTAAAGTCATACGGCAACGGATCCTATCAGCCTAGAGTCACTAGAAAAGTTATGCAAACAAGTGGCGGCGACCTTTAGAGTTTCAAGTGAGAGATAAAGTCTTATTGAAGATATCTCCAACTAAAGCAGTAATTAAGTTTGGACTGCAGGGTAAGTTGAATATAAAATACGTGGGTCCATTCGAAATTCTAGAGAAAATTGGAACAGTCGTGTACAAGTTGGCACTATCGCCAAGTCTAGCTAGAGTACATGATGTGTTTCATGTGTTGATGTTAAGAAAGTTTATACCAAACCCAGATCAAGTGATGGCCTTCGAACCTTTGAAGGTATAGCCAGACTTGTCCTCTATAGAAAAAACTGTGAGGATAGTGGATACCAAGGAAAAAGTTCTAAGAAGAAGGAGTATTCCTTATATCAAAGTGCAATGGACAAATTAAATAGAGTGAGAGGCGACATGGGAATTAGAAGAAGAAATGAAGAGAAAGCATCCAAAACTTTTCCCAATTCTAAGTAACTTTTGAGGACGAAAGTTTTAATAAGGGGGGCGATGTAATATACGATATATATATATGCACATAAATAAATAAATATGTGTAAAATATAATAAGGGGTAATTTCGTCTTTTCCTACCAGGACTATATATATGCTAAAATGATCTAAGGTTCTCTTTTTGCAAATTCGACAATCCCAACTAACTAGAGAGATTAATTGACAATGAGAGAGACTGAAAGAGAGGAGGCGTGTCTATGAAGACCTAACGAGATTTTAGGGAGTAGCGCGGCAAAGCAAACGTGATCATAAAGAAAAAGGAATTTCCGGATCAAGGAGTCGATATGTAGGAAAAATCGATGTAAGTATTTTAACTACATTATTTGAGAAATAATTACATATCTTTAAGATTTAATCGAGTTTAGGGATAAAAAGGATTGAATTCGGGGGAAGTTGGAGTTAAATATTAGGGTTCGTGGGATTGGCCAAGATATACATGGCCTCCCAACACGGTCGTGTTATGATGGTGTTGAATGTAATATTATACCGAAAGATACACAGTTCCTAACACAGTTGATACACTCAGAACATATATATAAAATGGGAGCGTAAATTGCAGCAAGTGCACTGGTCGTATCAAGTAATAAAGTGGTGAAAAGTAAGGTTGTCGATCCCTCGAGGAACCAATAGAGTACTAGATCTATGGCAATTCTTATCAATATCTAGGTGATTAAAAAGGGGTTTTGAAATGTCTAATCTAAAAATTTAACTTAAAGCAACAAGAAAAATTTTATGACGAATCTATCAATTATGAACAAGGGAAATTAGAATTCACCCTAGATTTGTTAATCAAATTGCTACCAAGTTATGTCAACTAGTGGTTATAAGGTTATTCAAGTGAGTTTAGAAAATCCTTTTTAGGGATGTTGACCTTAAATCAATTAGTCGGCTTCCGCGTCTCCAATTAACCAAGGAATCAAAATTATGTTCATACACCTCCCGATGCTACAAACAACTAATGCCCTAAATCAATTAACCCTAATCCCTTAGTGATTAATTAACAAGAAACATTGCATTGCGCCCTCCATAAACTCTAATTAAACCAATTATCGCAACTCCCGTATTGATAATCAATCTAATTAAGAATTCCTAACAAATCCTAATCAATTCCCGTATCAAAAGGATTTCTAACAATTATAATCAAAGACTGATTATAATTGAAATCAAAGGAATTGCAATCATGAATAATCCTAATAATTCCTAATTACATAACATGGCTACAATTATCCTTTTAACATTCTAGAGTTTCATCCAATTTCCCACAAGGATGATTTAGAACATTATAGTATGAGTTGCATAAAAACAATTGAAATAAAGAGGTGCAATGGAATTCATATTAAACAACTAATAAATGGCATAAAAGAAAATAAAGTAAATGAAACAATGGTTATAATCTTCAAGAGCTTCAATCTTCAAAAATGACTCCTTGAATTCTTCAATTGAAAGCAAACTTCAATAAAATGACATTCTTCCTTCAAACTAAACTTTGGAAAAATCTAAAGTACCTAAGGAAATTCTAATGATTCAAAAGAAAGACAAATGATGCTAAAACAAAGAAGAAGAACAAAAGGATTCTAAACAAAAGAAAGGATGCTTAACAAAAGAAAGGATGCTTAACAAAAGAAAGGATGCCTAACAAAAGAATGGATGCCTCCAAGGTTCACACAAGGGGTCTATTTATAGATCCAAAGAGGAGGGGGATAAGGTTGATCTGATGAGGATTTGAGTCAGCAAATTAATTAGGATACGATTTTGGAGAGATTCTCGCAATGGATATCCGGGGAGTAATGAAGGCCGGCTCAAGGCCGGCGACTTTTCTTCTTTTTGAGGCCGGTTTAAAGGCCGGCTCAAGGCCGGCGGCCTTGAATGTAGGCCGGCCCATGGACGGCGGCCTTCAGTGCAATCCTTCGCTCACTTCTTCAATTTTGTGAAAAACTCCTCCAATTAACTTGTAATTTACTTTTGGGTCCTCAAAACCTGTATTTTCACAATAAATACCATTAAGTATCATTTCTTTATATTTTCTTATAATATTAAAATAAATTTAATATAAGTCCAAAAGAAAATATAAGTATAATGTGATCTTATCAACATCCCCACACTTGAACTTTTGCTTGTCCTCAAGCAAAATAATTGATTTAAACAAGAGAAATCCATCATTGAACTTCTGGTGCCCATTGTTCTGACCATACTGAAATTTGTAACTAGTATATCTAGTTGAAATTTAGTAGTTAATCTAAATACAACAGATTTTTAATCCTAGTGTTTAACAATAGAAAACAATACTTAGTCCATAAGGAAAAACATTCATTTAAACTTCATTGGTTATTAGCAAGTATCATCTCCCTCAATTTTACTTCTCTAAACAAGATAACAAGGAGTGAAAGCATATGGTATCCATTTTTTCCTAGAATTTCTCCCCTTTTTTTTATGTTTTATTTGCCTTGATTGGCAGCGGAGTGAGACTTCACTCTTCTGAGGGACCAAAGCTCCCCCATGTCAACCTGACTTTCATTAAGGTACTAAATTTTTGCCTTTCCGCCCTTCTCGTTATTGTGAGTTCATTGAGTCGGCACATCCTGGGCTCATCGCCTAAGTGACCAGGTTTTAAAGGGACCCCTACGAACTCTTCCTCACACTAACATTTAAGATTGGATACTCTTAACTCACTTTCCTGAGTTATTGGAGTAAAGGCTCTTTTTTTTTTTTTTAAGGGATCACTAAGTAAAATATTTCTTTTACCTCTTTCACTAAGTGTTAAGGTATTCTCAAAGAAATTTCAATAGAGATTTATCCCAACCAATTTTTCCTTGAAGTAAACTTGCTTGTTTTTTCAACTTAAGGACTCAATCTGAAGTTCAAAGGCTAAACATAGGGTAAACCCCGTTCTCTAGAGATTTTACTCTTAAATTTTAACTATGTAAACTAGTCACAACAATTGGCGAGTAGGGCACCAATCTAATTCAATTTCAGGATTTCATTGAAAACACTTAAGGACATAAATAAAGCATGGGATTTGTAAGCTCATGATGTGTGCAATCATTATACTTCTACATTTATAATCCCTTCCCCACACTTAAATTGGACAATGTCCTCATTGTTCCTAATATATCACAAAATTAAGGAAACGAATGTCAATGCAGAAATTGAAATACTGGTACTTCCCTGGTATAAAATTGTTCATCAGGAAGAAAATTCCTCCTAAAATGTCTGTCATCCTTGGAGTGTCTTGAATGCACCGGCAGCTCTTATCCAGCCTTGAATTAGTTTTTTTTTTTTTTTTTTTTTTTTAACGAAACTATTATAGATACTTATTAAGCATGGGCTGCCTCCCATGAAGCGCTTGTTTTATAGTCATCAGCCTGACTATCAGGGTTAGCTTACATCAAGGAGTTTAAACAACTCCTTCAACACCATCGTTTTTAGATTAGGATTCCAAGCTTCCTTCCATGGTATGGTGCCCTTCTTTTCAACTTCCACCAATGTTTTGTAGGTAGATATCAACAAACTTACCTGCTGGATGTCTGCCCTTGACCATCCCAGGATTTCCCTATATTCATCCAACTGGCCTTGAATCTGCTGCTGCAATTCTTTTGTCATAGGCGCTTGATTAATGTGAGGCCATGGATTTCCTAAATTCAGACACTTATAATCAAACAATTGATTAGAAAAGACATTAGGTTCAAGTGTCTGCATAGGCATTAGTGTCGGCACTGGTAGCTTCTCATAGTCGTCTGTCTTCTCAAAAGCAACAACATTTTCAGTCTGGGGTACTTGTTCACGACCTTTGTTTTCTTGCTCATCTTCATCCCCCCAATCATCTATCTCATTCAAGACAGCTTCAAGAGTGGTTTGCCCTACATCTTCCTCCACATCATTGTTAGTAATTTCACCCTCAGCAGATATGTCAGAATACCTTGCTTTCTCATTAGACAAAAACACAGGATCATACATATCAAATGTTACCTGGTCATCTAGTGCTCTAAGGGTGAGCTTACCTTGTCCTACATCAATTAGAGCTTGACCTGTGGCTAGGAATGGTCTTCCTAAGATCATGGGTACCTCTCTATCTTCTTCCATTTCCAAGACTATAAAGTCAACTGGAAAGATGAATTTGTCCACTTTTACTAGGACATTCTCCACTATACCCTTTGGGTACTTGACACTTCTATCCGCAAGTTGTAAGGTGACGTGCGTCTCCTTACATTCTCCAAGTCCTAGTTTTTTGAAAATAGACAGAGGCATTAAATTTATACTTGCACCAGAATCTATAAGTACTTTATCAAAATTAAAATTACCAATAGTGCAAGGAATAGTAAAACTTCCCTGATCTCTTTGTTTTCTTGGCAAATTGGATAAATTCTTTTGTAAGATCATAGAACATTCTCCTATAAGCATCACTGGTTCATTTCCTTCAATCTTCCTCTTCTTTGTGAGTAAATCCTTCATGAACCTAGCATATGATGGCATCTGCTGAAGTGCCTCTGCAAAAGGAATGTTAATTTGCAATTTTTTAAAGACTTCTAAAAATTTAGCAAATTGTGAATCCAATTGTTGTTGCTTCAGCCTTCCTGGGAAAGGAATAGGAGGAACATATGCTTTCACTTTTGGTGAAATTTTCTTTGGCTCCTCTTCCTTTTGTTTCCCTTTATCTTTCCCCAGGTTAACCTCCTCTTCCTCAAGTTTCTTATCAATCAATTCCTTACCACTTCTTAACATAATAGCATTTACACCCATAGGATTTTGCTCAGTATTGCTAGGTAAAGACCCAGATGGTCTATTACTCAACTGTTGAGATATTTGACTAAGCTGATTTTCAAGATTCCTAATGGTGGCTTGTTGATTTTGCAACATTGTGTCAGTCTTTTGCATATAACTTATCATGAGTTCTTCCATTTTAGACTGACCTTGCTGAGAAGAGGTATTATGATTAGGATATTGTTGATGGGGAGTATTATGATTAGGACCTTGCTTTTGAAATCCAGGGGGTTTAAGTGCGTTGTTATCATTTCTCCATGAGAAATTTGGATGGTTACGCCACCCTGGATTGTAGGTGTTTGAATAGGGTCCTTGATTTCCTCTTTGGAAATTGTTGACAAAATTTACTTGCTCTCCATGGGATGAGGAGGAAAAGTTTCTAGATGGGCACTCAAGAGTTGAGTGTGGTCCTGAGCATAACTCACAACAAGAAAATTGATTAACATTGAAAGAAGGTGCAGAGGTGAGTTTACTTACCTGGGCGGTAAGAGCAGAAATCTGAGCTGTTAAGGTGTCCATATCATTGACAGATGCCACTCTAGACTTACCTCTTTCATGTTGCCAATTATGTGCACTAGAGGCCATTTCATCTATCAAAGCACTAGCCTTATCATATGTCTTACTCATTAATGCACCACCAGAAGCAGCATCTACCAGAGATCTCAATGTGTCATCTAAACTGAGATAGAATATCTCAATAAGGAGATTATCTGGTAATCCATGATGGGGGCATTTTCTAATTGCCTCCTTAAATCTTTCCCATGCTTCATAAAGTGATTCACCACTAAACTTACTGAAGATTGTGATGTCATTTCTTAACCTAGCAGTTCTAGCTGGTGGAAAAAATCTCCTTAAAAATTTAGATGAGAGATCTACCCAAGTGGTTACAGAGTCTTGTGGCAATGAATTGTACCAAGCCCTAGCTTTTTCTCTAAGTGAAAACGGAAAAAGTTGTAGCCTAATTACATCATCAGATACATTATTCATTTTCACTGTATTACAATATTGAAGAAATACTGCAATATGCTCATCAGGACTCTCATTTGGATATCCTCCAAATTGATTTGATTGAACCATTTGAACGAGTGCTGGTTTTAACTCGAAATTATTAGCCTGAATTGTTGGTCTTCTAATTGCAGGACCTGAAACAACAGGTACCGTGTATTCTCGAAGTGCTCTACCAACACCCTGAATCTGATTGTTGTTCTCATCTGCCATGTTCTCTTCTTCCTTTCTTCTCTGCTCTCTTCTAAGTTGTCGCAAGGTGCGTTCTATCTTAAGATTAATTGGTAGAAGTTCAGCACTTCTACTCTTGCGCATAAAAAGACCCTTAAAGAGAATGGAAAACGATCACACAATGATAAGAAAAATTAAATAACAAAATAATTGTGCCTAAATTACCAACAGAATTACAAAATCTAATATCAATTAGTTCCCCGGCAACGGCGCCAAAAACTTGATCACTCAGAACATATATATAAAATGGGAGCGTAAATTGCAGCAAGTGCACTGGTCGTATCAAGTAATAAAGTGGTGAAAAGTAAGGTTGTCGATCCCTCGAGGAACCAATAGAGTACTAGATCTATGGCAATTCTTATCAATATCTAGGTGATTAAAAAGGGGTTTTGAAATGTCTAATCTAAAAATTTAACTTAAAACAACAAGAAAAATTTTATGACGAATCTATCAATTATGAACAAGGGAAATTAGAATTCACCCTAGATTTGTTAATCAAATTGCTACCAAGTTATGTCAACTAGTGGTTATAAGGTTATTCAAGTGAGTTTAGAAAATCCTTTTTAGGGATGTTGACCTTAAATCAATTAGTCGGCTTCCGCGTCTCCAATTAACCAAGGAATCAAAATTATGTTCATACACCTCCCGATGCTACAAACAACTAATGCCCTAAATCAATTAACCCTAATCCCTTAGTGATTAATTAACAAGAAACATTGCATTGCGCCCTCCATAAACTCTAATTAAACCAATTATCGCAACTCCCGTATTGATAATCAATCTAATTAAGAATTCCTAACAAATCCTAATCAATTCCCGTATCAAAAGGATTTCTAACAATTATAATCAAAGACTGATTATAATTGAAATCAAAGGAATTGCAATCATGAATAATCCTAATAATTCCTAATTACATAACATGGCTACAATTATCCTTTTAACATTCTAGAGTTTCATCCAATTTCCCACAAGGATGATTTAGAACATTATAGTATGAGTTGCATAAAAACAATTGAAATAAAGAGGTGCAATGGAATTCATATTAAACAACTAATAAATGGCATAAAAGAAAATAAAGTAAATGAAACAATGGTTATAATCTTCAAGAGCTTCAATCTTCAAAAATGACTCCTTGAATTCTTCAATTGAAAGCAAACTTCAACAAAATGACATTCTTCCTTCAAACTAAACTTTGGAAAAATCTAAAGTACCTAAGGAAATTCTAATGATTCAAAAGAAAGACAAATGATGCTAAAACAAAGAAGAAGAACAAAAGGATTCTAAACAAAAGAAAGGATGCTTAACAAAAGAAAGGATGCTTAACAAAAGAAAGGATGCCTAACAAAAGAAAGGATGCCTCCAAGGTTCACACAAGGGGTCTATTTATAGATCCAAAGAGGAGGGGGATAAGGTTGATCTGATGAGGATTTGAGTCAGCAAATTAATTAGGATACGATTTTGGAGAGATTCTCGCAATGGATATCCGGGGAGTAATGAAGGCCGGCTCAAGGCCGGCGACTTTTCTTCTTTTTGAGGCCGGTTTAAAGGCCGGCTCAAGGCCGGCGGCCTTGAATGTAGGCCGGCCCATGGACGGCGGCCTTCAGTGCAAACCTTCGCTCACTTCTTCAATTTTGTGAAAAACTCCTCCAATTAACTTGTAATTTACTTTTGGGTCCTCAAAACCTGTATTTTCACAATAAATACCATTAAGTATCATTTCTTTATATTTTCTTATAATATTAAAATAAATTTAATATAAGTCCAAAAGAAAATATAAGTATAATGTGATCTTATCAACAGTCGTGTTACAACCATGTTGAATTTAGAAGTGTCCCAAGAGATACACGACCATGCAACACGGTTGTGTTGCCCTTAAGTTAAAATAAGAACACAGCCTCCCAACACGGTTGTGTTTCAACCGCATTAAGTCCAAAAGTCATGCCAAGAGATATATAACCACTCAATACGGTCGTATTTCAATCGTGTTGAATTTAGAGAAGCACGACCTCTCAACACGACCATGTTCCAATCATGTTGAAGCCAAATCTCACTAATACATACACAAGCCATGTTGAGCAACATGACCTCCAACATGGCCGTGTTAAGTGATGAACATTATTATTATACATCTTAATTAACCAAGTTCCACATAACCAAAACAAATTAGTGAAACCTTGGATGACTTAATAGAATAAGAGGAATTAGGAGAGTTATATTATGTTGGATTAGTACTAAGATTAATGTGTTAATGATGTGCCTAAACACACTTAAAAGCACATCTAAAAGACTTAAGAAAAGCTATCTCAATTCAAGGCAAAATCAGATCCAAAAATGGCACTTTTCAAATGAACACTAATGATGAAATGATGAAATTCAAACAACCAATGATATAATCAGAATACCACAATGAAAATGCCTTCTAACAACACTCTAATTTCATGTAATCCACGCAAATAAAACCTTAATTTGACAAGGAGAAACCGTAACAAAATAATCCTTTTTCCAATATTGAAGAACACGTTATCAAGGGAAATCCTGAAGAAGAATCGGATCAATTTGATAATTCCTTCAAATAAGCATAAGAATTTGTGAAAACAACAAGTAATTCTGACCAAGAACTATCTCAAATCAACCCTAAATATGACACACTAGAGAAGAAAAGAAATCACAACAAAATGAAATTGATATAACTCACAATTTCAAGATGTTGCACTCGCCACAATTACAACTTCTTGGGATTGAAATTGATAAGGGAATTTTGGAATTAGGAAAACCTAAGCCCTCTCACGAAATGTGAAGTGTTTACTCTGCAAAAATTAGCCTCCTCAAACCCTCTCTTAAGCAAGTATTTATACTTGCTACTCCTAGGGTTAAAAAGTGCTCAAAATTACAAGTTTGCCACTTTTAAGGTGGCTAGCCCTAAATGAAAATTACAAGGAAATAAAAGTGTCCCAAAACCAAAATACAACCAAAATAGTTCATAAAAGAATAAATATATAAAAGAAATGGTCTTCAAGATGCCGGTCTTCTATAGGATCCATCGGCCCAACTCATCGCAGGTTCAGGTCGGTCCATGGATAACCCACAAGCTGAGTCTGAGGGAGTTTGTCCATTGCCCTATAGAATATGATAAGTGTGCCTGTTGGAAAACACAATACAAGAATAATAGAAAAGAGGTTAATATATAAATAATTTCGGGGTCGATCTGCTCAAAATGGGCCCTCAACGCCAAGATTTGAAATCCTTCAGTTGTTGCCCTAATGATAGGTCTTATCGGATTTTTATTCCTATCATCTCCTCGGGCCTCAAAAAGATTTGTCCTCAAATCTAGTAGATCAAATGCAGTAGAGACTTTGTTTCCTCCTAGCAAGTCACCTAAAGAAATATCTCTACAGAATCCCAATATCTGAAATACTACAGGTGGTGATTGTCTTCTCTCCTCCATTTCTAGGATGTATCTCATCTGCAACACAAATAATGACCCATTATCTACTGATGTCTCCCCTGCATCAACCCATTCCATTGATTTTGTTTCCTCTTTTTCTAACTCATCTATATGATGCTGATCCTCAGGGTCTTCTAATGGTTGGCCCAACTGCTCATTACCCTCTAAAACCTCTGAAGGTGAACATAACTGTCTTTGAACAGTTTGGCCCTCTAATGATTGACTCATCTGACTCTGTTCCATCAACAATACCTTTTTCCCCTTAGAGACGTTATTTTGAATCAAAGCCTTCTTAGCCTCGGATGGTCGATTAATCTGTTGCTAGACATTATGGACCTCTGAAGGTGGCATAGGATTTAGAATAATTCGCTTACCCTCCTTTTGAAACAAATATGTATTTCTGAAGCCATCATGTAAGACCCTCCTGTCATATAACCAAGGTCTACCAAGCAAAATATGAGATGCACACATGGGCAAGATATCACACTCAATTTCATCATAATACTTGTCCCCTATACTAAAGGGTACCCTAGCTCTTTAGGTAACATACAAACTCCCTTGATCGTTAAGCCAATGTAGTTTATAAGGTTTAGGATGTGGAATAGTTGAAAACTTTAGCTTCGATACCAACGATGCAGCTACTACATTAGTACAACTACCACCATCTATTATTAGGACACACAAATTTCCTTGTATCTTACAAGAAGTGTGGAACAAATTTTCCCTTTGTTCTTCCTCCTTACTAGCAAGTGTACTTAATGAGCATCGCAATACATTAGCATATTAAAGCATTTCACTAGACATTGTGGAATTCAACTCAATCAACACATGAACAATATTCCCCACACCTTTTAAGATCACAGTGCAACACACAAGCAACTACAACAATAATAATGTATTACTTCCACGGCAACAACAAGGTGATTATTGATTACAAGTAGTCTTCAACTTCCACGGAAAATAATGAAGACAAAAGATTAATAAGTAGCTTTCCCAAAATGAATTCTGAATCCCACGATAGGCAGCAACTTTCAATTTGAAATTCAAATAACTTCACTTATTGCAAGTCTTCCTCAATTGGTAACAATGAATTCAAATTCAAAAAGCAATCATTAACTCCCACAACTTAATTGCATATGATTTGAATTCAAATAATTCCTTATTAATCAAACTTAATGTAATATGCAAATTGTACTTCACCAATTCAGAATTACACAATGGAATTCAAAGAAAATAAACAACACAACTCCTCATGCCACAAGCTACTTCACGGCAACAATTGGTGAGTTTCACAATTTCAAAAAAATTGCTAAAGTAAACTTCACTTTGTACTTCTGCTCTTCCATGTGAATTAGTGTCCACAAAGTGATATAATAACCTTCCCAAATCAACTCCAACAAACAGCAAATCAAATCCCAATCCAAAGTAATTTCACAATCTCAAACAACAACAACAATACAATTGCGGTTTTCACATTATCAACTCTAATTGATGATCACTTCCACGAAATTGAATACAACCAATTCCCTTCTCTCAACAAGAGCTCTGATACCAAAAAGATGATGTGCTCAAATCTAAGATTAAGCACATATAAAAATCAATTTGAAAGACAATCCAACAATGTCAATCAAACTAGTCTCAATCACATGAACAATGCCGTCAATTTCCAATGAATTTAACCAATTCTTCAATTATGATGTGTTTGAATCTTAAATCCAAATATGATATAGCTCTGATACCAAAAAGATGATGTGCCTAAACACACTTAAAAGCACATCCAAAAGACTTAAGAAAAGCTATCTCAAGTCAAGGCAAAATCGGATCCAAAAATGGCACTTTTCAAATGAACACTAATGATGAAATGATGAATGATGGGTGTCGAATCCAACAAAAATAAAACCTACTCCTAGACAATTATATGATTTGCATATAGTGGTGAGTAGGGTCGAATCCACAGGGATTGGTAAAGATATTTCTATTCAAAGAGAACAATAAGAAAAAGGAAAATGGGGGGTTTGGTTTGTGAATCGAATAAAGTTAAAACAAGATAAGAAAGTTGTATATTGATAAAAAGCCTAGCCAAAGGAATCAAGATGGTTTAATTCTAGGAATTGATCATCGATGCAAATGTTCTCTGTTCTTGTTCTAGATAAATTGGTTATGGTTATTAACAAGCTCTAACAACCTATCTCTCCTTACTTCCTCGATAACCTCAGACAAGCGCTTTGAATTATTTCTCTTATTGATTAAACAACCCTTAGACAAGCGCTTAGGATTTAATCTATCAATAGCATTAAGGTCTAGAGAGACTACCAATTCATGCCAGTAGATTATAAGATAACCTATTTAAACATGATCACTCACCTCCATAACATGAATTTGATCATCTCTTTTATAACCAAACATGTTATTGCATCATTAAGACTAGAACAATCAAACAATTACGGATTTGACGTGCTAGTTGACAATATATTAACTTGCTAATTGAGTAGAAGAGCTCTATTCATACCAATCAACAAAGATAATAATGACAAAACGATTAGAAGATATATGAATACCCGAAAACAAAGAATAGAATAAATACAAGTCAATTAGACCTCACAATTCGTGGAGAATTAAACATCTATGACCCTTTGGCTAGAAAAGTAGCTTAACTACACATGTTCATCAATAAAACGAAAATAAAAAGTAAAAACATAATGAACCCGGTTGCTTGCTCTGCCTCCAAGATGATCCAAGGTTCTTCAAGATCCAAAGATTCAAAAGTTGTCCTAACCCTCTAGGGTTGGTTCTATTTATATTGTTAGGGGGTAGCATGTGATCTTTTGCTAGCAAGATACGAAAATATCTTTCTTTTTCTAAGTAGATTTCGAGAAGTGAAGATTCGTTTGCCTGGCACGCCTCAACACACGGCCGTGGATCAAGCCGTGCCATCCTCTGTGCATATTCTTCAAGTCTTCATCCACGCCCAGTGTGAACCACGATTAGACACACGGCAAGATTTCAAGCCGTGCCTTCATCGGTGCATAATCTTCAAGTCTTCATCCGTGTTCAGTGTGTACCACGGTTACACCCACGGCTAGATTTCAAGCCGTGCCTTCATCTGGTTGATGTTCCACACTTTCTTCTCCTTAGTCCTGGCTTCCACCACGGCTTCAAGCACGGTTTTGCCCACGGGTTCCACCACGGCCGTGCCTTAAGCCGTGTCTCTCTCTGTTCAAAGTCCTCATTTTTGCCTTCGTGTCCAGTGTGTAACACGGTTTGAACTTTGGCCGTGCCTCAAACCGTGCTTCCTCCGGTGGTGTAATTTCTTGTCTTGATCCAAGTTGTAGATGACTTCTCTAAAATACTTGAATTAGCATCCTTGACTCCATTTAACCTGATTTATCATGATGATAGAATTAAAGTACCATTTCCTTATGATTTCTATAAAATCAATAATAATTTAACACAATTTATACTATAAAGATTGAGTATAAAATGGCTCTATCAAATTCCCCCACACTTAAACTCTTGCTTGTCCTCAAGCAATTGCATCAAATCAATTGAGAAATCTATCATAGATTATACAAACTTTCTTTTCATTATTCCAAGCATCTATTCATTTGTAATTCATGACTTGTAGTTTTAATGTCTACTACTTTAACCAAACTGGTTTCCTGTGATCAAATTACTATGGGCAAAATTCAATAGCTAATCTAAACAAAACAAACTTTAATCCTCATGTTTAGCAAAAGAATTTTTATTCCAAAAGTAAATACTTAATCCATTAAGGAAAAACACCCAATTAAACTTCATTGGACATTAGCAAACATATAATCCTTGCAACATAAAGTAAAAGCATATAGTATAAGCTCTATGCTAGATATTCTCCCTTTTGTACATCTTTGTTTTATTCAATGAATGTTCACATTCATGTTCTTTTGATTTATTCAAGCATCTATTTTGACGGGTTTTTGCCCGCTTCTTTTCATGAACTTTCGCCTTTTTTCGCCCTTATCGTTATAGTGAGTTCATTGAGTTGGCACATCCCGAGCTCATCACTCAAGTGACCGGGTTTTGAGATACCCCTACGGACTCTTCCTCACGCTAACATTCAAGTTTGAATACTCTTAACTCAATTACTTGAATCATTGGAGTAATGGCTATGCTTGATTTTTATTTTTTTTTATTTTTTATTTTTATTTTTTCAAAGAGTATATAGTAGCTAATATAACCTAGAAGTAAACTTGTTTATTTTTCACTTAGGGACTCGACCTACTCTTAGACTTCCAATTCTAAAGCTAAATACAAGGTAAATTTGTTTCTTAAAGATTTCACTACTTAATTTTAACCATGTATTCTAGTCACAGCAGTGGGTGAGTAAAGCATTTGAACAAGTCAATTTCACATTTTGTAGATGCTTATTACAACATTTAGTACAATCTCTAGATTTCATGATAATTTTGAAAAAAATTTTGCTTAAAATTGCTTAAGGACAAACATTCAGAGTATAAGTTAGTTCTCTATTCTCTATATTTTATTATCCTCTCCCCCACACTTAGCTTGAACAATGTCCTCACTATTCCTAATTTAGCACAATTGAAGAGGAATTAACAACATAAAGGACATTAGAGAATAAGAGAAAGGAAATATTGGTACTTCCCTAGTATTGGAGTGCTCCCTTTAAGCTCTGGAAAGTGTCATCTAATGATATGTATCCTTGCTGCAGCCGATCCAAAGAGTTCAAAACTACACTAAAATCAAAACAAACTAAACTAAAACAAAACAAAACTAAAACAAACCAAAACTAATGCAAAACAAAACTTTTTTTTTTTTTTTTTACATGGGTTGCCTCCCATGAAGCGCCTTTCTTTAACGTCTTTGGCTAGACATTCCTATCATCAATCACAATATTCGGGGTGAGTTAAACTGGTTTCTTCAATATTACATACTTGAAATCCTTCATAAAAAGGTTTCAAGCGATGACCATTGACTTTGAAGGTCTTACCAGTTTCAAGGCTTGCGATCTCAACTGCACCATGGGAAAATATGTTAGTGATAACAAAAGGGCCAATCCACCGTGATTGTAGTTTGCCAGGAAACAATTTCAATCGAGAATGGTAAAGTAACACTTTTTGACCTACAAAAAAATTCTTTCGGGAAATCATTTGATCATGAAAATCCTTTGTTTTTTCCTTGTAGATTTTGGTACTCTCATAAGCTTCTCTTCGAATCTCCTCAAGTTCTTGTAATTGAAGTTTTCTGTGTTCACCCGCCTCATCCATTCGCATGTTACATTGTTTTACAGCCCAATACGCCTTATGTTCCAGCTCCACAGGGAGATGACAGGGTTTGCCAAATATTAAACGGTACGGAGACATACCTATAGGGGTCTTGTAAGCTGTCCGGTAGGCCCATAATGCATCCTCAAGTCTTGTGCTCCAGTCCTTCCTGCTTGGATTGACGGTTTTTTCCAGAATAGACTTGATTTCTCAATTTGAGACTTCTACCAATCCATTGGTTTGAGGGTGGTATGCGGTGGAGGTGCGATGAGTGACCCTGTATTTTTTTAGTAGAGTTTTCACTATCCTATTACAAAAGTGTGTGCCACGATCACCGATAAGAGCCTTTGGTGTCCCGAACCTAGCAAAAATATGAGATTTAACAAAATCCACAACAACTTTAGCATCATTAGTTCGAGTCGCTTTGGCTTCCACCCATTTCGAAACATAATTCACAGCAAGAAGGATGTAAACATTACCGAAGGAAGGAGGAAAAGGACCCATGAAGTCAATACCCCATATATCAAATATTTCACAAGCAAGAATAGGGGTAAGTGGCATTTGATCTCTACGTCCTAAGTTCCCAATCTTTTGACATCGTTCACAAGACTTACAAAACATAAAAGAGTCATGAAACAATGTAGGCCAAAACAAACCACAACCTAATACCTTTTGAGCTGTCCTCTGAGGGCCAAAATGTCCACCACATGCATATGAGTGACAAAATTGCAAGACAGAAGGGATATCGTCTTGAGAAATACACCTTCTAATGATTTGATCAGCACAATGTTTCCACAAATATGGGTCATCCCATACATAATATTTAGCATCACTTTTAATTTTATCTTTTTGAGCCCTAGACAAATCACTTGGTAGTGTCTTAGTAACCAAATAATTGACAATATCAGCATACCACAGAATTGTCTTTTGAATAGAAAAGAGATACTCATCTGGAAAATCATCTTGTATTTGTGTGGACCCTTCACTGATAGGAATTCGACTGAGGTGGTCGGCAACTAAGTTTTCTGATAGGACCCTTCACTAATAGGACCCTATCACGTATCTCCAGATCGAACTCTTGTCAGAGGAGTATCCATCGAATAAGTCTTGGTTTCGCCTCCTTCTTCGCGAGCAGGTATTTAAGAGCTGCATGATCAGAGTAAACAATTACCTTAGTACCAAGTAAATATGATCTGAATTTTTCTAATGCAAAAACAACAGCCAAGAGTTCTTTTTCCGTTGTGGAATAGTTGCATTGAGCATTATCCAAAGTTCTGGAAGCATAATAAATAGCATGAGAAGCTCTCCCAACTCTTTGGCCAAGAACTGCTCCAACTGTATAGTTGCTCACATCACACATGATTTCAAAGGGAAGGGTCCAGTCGGGTGGTTGGATGATTGGAGTAGAAGTTAACTTGTCCCTCAGTGTGTCAAAAGCGTTCTTGCAGGCCTCATCGAACTCAAATGTCACTTCTTTTTGTAGCAATCGACATAAGGGTTGAGTAATCTTGGAGAAATCCTTGATGAAGCGTCGATAGAATCCTGCACTCCCAAGAAAAGACCGAATTTCCCGTACACTTACAGGGTAAGGTAAAGATTTAATCAGTTCTACCTTAGCTTTATCGACTTCAAGCCCCTTAGAAGATACTATATGGCCTAAAATGAGACTCTGTTCAACCATAAAGTGACATTTTTCATAATTCAACACTAGATTCTTATCTATACATCTTTGAAGCATTTTTGTAAGGTTAGTCAAACATGAATCAAAAGAATTACCATAAACGGTAAAGTCATCCATGAAAACTTCTATAATATTCTCCACATAATCTGAAAATATACTAACCATACATCTTTGGAATGTGGCTGGGGCATTGCAGAGCCCAAAAGGCATCCTTCGATACGCAAAAGTACCGAATGGACAAGTGAAAGTGGTCTTCTCTTGATCTTCTGGTGCCACTGGAATTTGATGAAAACCTGAATAACCATCAAGACAACAATAGTGAGAATGGCCAGCCAAACGTTCAAGCATTTGATCAAGAAAAGGAAGAGGGAAGTGGTCCTTCCGAGTTGACGCGTTTAACTTCCTGTAATCAACACAAACCCTCCATCCATTCTGAACCCGAGTAGGAATTAACTCACCATCGGAGTTTTCAATCACAGTTAAGCCTGTTTTCTTTGGAACAACTTGGATCGGACTTACCCATTTGCTGTCGGAAATTGGATAGATCGTACCTGCATCAAGAAGTTTCAAGATCTCTTTCTTAACTACCTCCATCATAGGTGGATTCAAACGACGCTGAACTTCCCTTGAAGGTTTGCAATTATCTTCCATCAAAATCTTGTGCATGCAGGTAGAAGGGCTTAGTCCTTTGATATCAGCTATGGACCATCCAATGGCTTCTTTGTACTCCCTCAACACCCGAATCAACTTTTCTTCTTCTAAAGTACTTAGCTTGTTGGAGACTATCACAGCAAGAGTCTCCTTTTCTCCTAAGAAAATATATTTTAGATGTTCGGGTAGGGGTTTTAATTCTAGCTTCGGTGCCTGCACAACAGAAGGAAGAAGTTTTTGTGTTAGAAGGGGGTAAATGAATGTAGGACACATCATACCTGATAGGTTTTAATGATTCCAACTCCCAAATCTTGTCCTGCAAATCAGAGGATATTACAAACTTCTCCTTAAGAGTTGTTAATGCATGAATCGTAAGACTCTTATTAAGTACAACTTTCAACTCATCATCATCTATCAAATCAAATGTAGTCTGTGTTAATGGGTCAATAACATCAACAACAAAAACGGGTGAGATGTCACTAGGATATTTCATGGCATCATAAATGTTAAATTTAATCACTTCACCATCAAATTCCATAATGAGGTTACCATCATGTAAATCGATTTTTGTTCTAGATGTCTTAAGAAATGTTCTCCCTAATAATATCATCGATGAATTACGAGAATCATCATTTTCCATGTCAAGCACGTAAAAATCTGCGGGGAAAACCAATTCATTAACTTGTACTAAAACATCTTCTAGAACTCCCTCAGGATAAACATTGGACCAATCAGCAAGTTGAACAATAACGTCTGTTTCCTTTAGGGGGCCAACATTTAAACATTGATAAACAGACAAAGGCATAACATTGATTGAAGCGCCTAAATCACACATAGCTTTAGTGATTCCAAGGTTACCTATTTTGCAAGGAATAGTAAACATACCTAGATCCTTACATTTAGGAGGAAGCTTCTTTTGAAGAATAGCTGAAACATTCTCACCTACACTAATCTTTTCATTACCTTTCAGCTTTCTTTTGTTAGTGCACAATTCTTTTAGAAATTTAGCATAACGAGGTACTTGCTTAATAGCATCCAGCAAGGGAATGTTTACCTCAACTTTGCGAAAAGTGTCAAGAATCTCTTTTTCTTCAGCTTCATTCTTGGATTTTGCTAGTCTGGAAGGGAAAGGAGGTGCTGTTGTCATGACCTTTGGTGGTTCAATGAGGGGTCCTTTGATCTGATTGTTCTGCTGGCTTGGAGTTGGAGTTTCTTTCTCAGTCTCTACCTCAGGATTAGTTCGGTGATTCTCCTCATTTGATCCCTGCAATTTCGTTCCACTTCTCAAGGTAATTGCATTAGCACTTTGCTTTGGATTTGTGACGGTTTGAGAAGGTAACTTACCTTGAGTTTCCAACCTATTTAGAGAAGAAGCAAGTTGACTTACCTGATTTTCCAAGTTGTGGATGCTTTGCTTTGTCTCATCCTGAAATTGTTTTGTATTAACGGCAAGTGATTTAACAATTTCCTCAAGGGACATACCTGAAGTGGAAGGAGCCTGTGATACTTGGTTTGATGGCTTGGGTTGGAATTGTTGGAAGTTTTGTGGTTTATTGCCATATCTGAAGTTAGGGTGATCCCTCCATCCGGGATTGTAAGTGTTTGAATAGGGATCATATTTCCTTTGTGGCTGTCCTGGGAATCCGCCTACAGCATTGGCGTGTTCATGGTTGTCATCTTGCAATGTGGGACACATGTCGGTCGGATGACTAGGAGTAGCACAAATTCCACAAGCTTTCACCTGTTGGGTATTTCCAAGAGCTAGCTGCAGCACAAGAGAGGTAAGATTAGAAATTTGATGTTCAAGGTTAGACACATTTACCTCATTTACCTTCCTTGAAGATGCATCATGCCTATACCCAAATTGTTGCGAATTGGCAGCCATAATGGAGATCAATTCCCTTGCTTGACCAGGGGTTTTGTTTACTATGGCGCCTCCACTTGCAGCATCCATCATCTTTCTTTCCATCGGAAGTAGGCCTTTGTAGAGATATTGGATGAGGAGTTGTTCAGATATCCCATGTTGTGGGCAACTTGCACACAATTGCTTGAACCTCTCCCAATACTCATGAAGTGTCTCGGTATCCCTCTGTTTTATACCACAAATTTCTCTTCTTATACCAGCGGCTCTGGAGGCGGGGAAGAATTTGTCCAAGAAGAGTCTCACCATATCTGTCCAAGTGGTGATAGAACCTGGAGGCAAATAAAACAACCAATCTTTAGCTTTAGTACTTAAAGAAAATGGAAAAGCACGTAGCTTGATTTGATCATCGGTTATTCCTTGCGGCCTCATACTAGAACACACTATATGGAACTCTTTCAAATGCTTATGAGGATCTTCATTCTCAAGACCATGAAATGTAGGTAGCAGATGTATCAACCAAGATTTCAATTCGAATTCCACGGCTAGTTCGGGGTAGTGAATACAAAGTGGTTGTTGATTCACATCCGGTGCAGCCAACTCCCTTAAGGTTCTCTCGAGATTTGCCATGTCGTCCACTTTTTCAAAATCAAACAAGTCCAATACTAAGTTCAGTCTAGTGGATGATCTAGCTTCTTATCGCAGCCTCTTTAGAGTCTTCTCAATCTCCGGATTATAAGTTAGTTCACCTGTCTGAGAAGAACGAGTCATACAAGAATAGAAATAAATTTGACACCAATCCCCGGCAACGGCGCCAAAATTTGATGGGTGTCGAATCCAACAAAAATAAAACCTACTCCTAGACAATTATATGATTTGCATATAGTGGTGAGTAGGGTCGAATCCACAGGGATTGGTAAAGATATTTCTATTCAAAGAGAACAATAAGAAAAAGGAAAATGGGGGGTTTGGTTTGTGAATCGAATAAAGTTAAAACAAGATAAGAAAGTTGTATATTGATAAAAAGCCTAGCCAAAGGAATCAAGATGGTTTAATTCTAGGAATTGATCATCGATGCAAATGTTCTCTATTCTTGTTCTAGATAAATTGGTTATGGTTATTAACAAGCTCTAACAACCTATCTCTCCTTACTTCCTCGATAACCTCAGACAAGCGCTTTGAATTATTTCTCTTATTGATTAAACAACCCTTAGACAAGCGCTTAGGATTTAATCTATCAATAGCATTAAGATCTAGAGAGACTACCAATTCATGCCAGTAGATTATAAGATAACCTATTTAAACATGATCACACACCTCCATAACATGAATTCGATCATCTCTTTTACAACTAAACATGTTATTGCATCACTAAGACTAGAACAATCAAACAATTACGGATTTGACGTGCTAGTTGACAATATATTAACTTGCTAATTGAGTAGAAGAGCTCTATTCATACCAATCAACAAAGATAGTAATGACAAAACGATTAGAAGATATATGAATACCCGAAAACAAAGAATAGAATAAATACAAGTCAATTAGACCTCACAATTCGTGGAGAATTAAACATCTATGACCCTTTGGCTAGAAAAGTAGCTTAGCTACACATGTTCATCAATAAAACGAAAATAAAAAGTAAAAACATAATGAACCCGGTTGCTTGCTCTGCCTCCAAGATGATCTAGGGTTCGTCAAGATCCAAAGATTCAAAAGTTGTCTTAACCCTCTAGGGTTGGTTCTATTTATATTGTTAGGGGGTAGCATGTGATCTTTTGCTAGCAAGATACGAAAATATCTTTCCTTTTCCAAGTAGATTTCGAGAAGTGAAGATTCGTCTGCCTGGCACGCCTCAACACACGGCCGTGGATCAAGCCGTGCCATCCTCTGTACATATTCTTCAAGTCTTCATCCACGCCTAGTGTGAACCACGGTTAGACACACGGCAAGATTTCAAGCCGTGCCTTCATCGGTGCATAATCTTCAAGTCTTCATCCGTGTTCAGTATGTACCACGGTTACACCCACGGCTAGATTTCAAGCCGTGCCTTCATCTGGTTGATGTTCCACACTTTCTTCTCCTTGGTCCTGGCTTCCACCACGGCTTCAAGCACGGTTTCGCCCACGGGTTCCACCACGGCTGTGCCTTAAGCCGTGTCTCTCTCTGTTCAAAGTCCTCATTTTTGCCTTCTTGTCTAGTGTGTAACACGGTTTGAACTTTGGCCGTGCCTCAAACCGTGCTTCCTCCGATGGTGTAATTTCTTGTCTTGATCTAAGTTGTAGATGACTTCTCTAAAATACTTGAATTAGCATCCTTGACTCCATTTAACCTGATTTATCACGATGATAGAATTAAAGTACCATTTCCTTATGATTTCTATAAAATCAATAATAATTTAACACAATTTATACTATAAAGATTGAGTATAAAATGGCTCTATCAATGAAATTCAAACAACCAATGATATAATCAGAATACCACAATGAAAATTCCTTCTAACAACACTCTAATTTCATGTAATCCACGCAAATAAAACCTTAATTTGACAAGGAGAAACCGTAACAAAATAATCCTTTTTTCCAATATTGAAGAACACGTTATCAAGGGAAATCCTCAAGAAGAATCGGATCAATTTGATAATTCCTTCAAATAAGCATAAGAATTCGTGAATACAACAAGTAATTCTGACCAAGAACTATCTCAAATCAACCCTAGATATGACACACTAGAGAAGAAAAGAAATCACAACAAAATGAAATTGATATAACTCACAAGATGTTGCACTCGCCACAATTCCAACTTCTTGGGATTGAAATTGATAAGAGAATTTTGGAATTAGGAACCCCTAAGCCCTCTCACGAAATCTGAAGTGTTTTTTCTGAAAAAATTAGCCTCCTCAAACCCTCTCTTAAGCAAGTATTTATACTTGCTACTCCTAGGGTTAAAAAGTGCTCAAAATTACAAGTTTGCTACTTTTAAGGTGGCTAGCCCTAAATGAAAATTACAAGGAAATAAAAGTGTCCCAAAACCAAAATACAACCAAAATAGTTCATAAAAGAATAAATATATAAAAGAAATGGTCTTCAAGATGCCGGTCTTCTATAGGATCCATCGGCCCAACTCATCGCCGGTTCAGGTCGGTCCATGGATAACCCACAAGCTGAGTCTGAGAGAGTTTGTCCATTGCCCTATAGAATATGATAAGTGTTCCTATTGGAAAACACAATACAAGAATAATAGAAAAGAGGTTAATATATAAATAATTCCGAGGTCGATCTGCTCAAAATGGGCCCTCAACGCCAAGATTTGAAATCCTTCAGTTCTTACCCTAATGATTGGTCTTGTCGGATTTTTATTCCTATCAGTTAATTAGATAGATATCGACTTAGCTTAAGTTTAGGACAAGAAGTGCATAAGGTTAGGATTCCAAGTACATGTTTACTTTGTTTGTTGTATGTGATTGTTAGGGAGCTATCTAATGAGTTGTATGTGGAATAATGAAATACCAAGAAATAATGTGAATGATGTGGTATCATGAAGTAATCCAATGTTATGTGAATGGAATGAGATATGTTGCTTATGCTTGGCTCGACCTAGGGGCCTATAGTGGCACATCCTTAGGGGGTACCTCAATGATCGGTATGCTACGTTGTCCTTAGTGGAGTCATGTATTGAAATGATCTAAGGTAGATTAGGAATAGACGGGGCCTGCAGTGACAGTTCCCATTAGGGTTAGATGGGGCTCGTAGAGGCAATTCCCACTAGGACGGATGTTGTGTGTACTAAGGTCATGAGTACCCCTATTTGTGATAATTCCTTTGGTATTAATATGTGAATGGAATTCTGAATGAGTTGTGGAAAAATGTTACATATATGTATGTGATATTAATGTGGTATGTCATGTGCATGTGGATGTGGTACTCACGTACTGAGCTTAGGCTCACTCCCCTACCTATTTTTTTTTTTAGCTGCAGGCGAAAATGGTGAACAACTAAAGTATGATGAGAACAGAAACTTGGTAGGACATTACTTGAAAGAGATAGGAAGAGAAAACTATTACTGTGTAGTAGAAGAGTGACAAGAATTATGAATTATTGTAAATTGATGTTTTATTGTTAAATTGAAATTATGGAGATAGATTGTAGCTAAAGACTTTGTGGTTATTAAATAATGAAATTTGGAATGACTCATCTATGAGTCATTCATTTGATTATAATTATAGCAGTATGATAGATAATGTATATGAGCAAGTTTTGAAGTATGTTGTAGTTTTAGAGACTTAGAGTGTCGCTCAATAGTAGTGACACGTGGCGGGCTATGGTGCTCTAGGTTCTAGGCCATTATAAATAGTTTTTAAATAGTATTAGAGTGCAAATAAAAACTAAAATTGGAACTTGGAAACCCTAAGAAAACCAACCTAAGGAAAGGCAAAGTGTGGGTAGAACTAAGATACGACGAATACATAGTATGTTTCCTTATTCAATTATCACATATATTATGAATATATTGTATTCGCATAATAGATTAGCTTAGCCAAGGTGATGGGAAAATTTCTGACACTATCAACCTTTTTAGAACCCAATTTGGATGATGATCCAAATTGCTTATATTTTACCTTATGTCTTTATTTCTAATAAAAAATTTGAGAATAATCTTACAGGTGCAATGATAATTCTCCATGGGATGCCAATATGTCCTACAACTCCTGTTGGACACAGAATGTTTTTCAAGATGACAATCAAAGACGCGTTGCGATTGTTCTCTATTCTAAGGCATTGGATCGTGAAGACTTATGTTATTTTGTATCTTGTAATTGTTTTATGAACTATTTTGGTTGTATTTTGGTTTTGGGACACTTTTATTTCCTTGTAATTTTCATTTAGGGTTAGCCACCTTAAAAGTGGCAAACTTGTAATTTTGACCACTTTTTAACCTTAGGAGTAGCAAGTATAAATACTTGCTTAAGAGAGGGTTTGAGGAGGCTAATGTTTTACAGATTTGAGAGGACATTTCACGTGTGAATTAGGGTTCTTTCCTTAGTTCCAAACTCTTATCAATTTCAAGCCAAGAATTGGAATTGTGGCAAGTGCAACGAAGGCGAATTGTGAGTCATATCAATTCAATTTTGTTGTATGTTCATTTCTTCTCTAGTGAGTCATATCTAGGGTAGATTTGGATCTTTCTTGGATCTAATTGTGATTCTATTTTCGTAAACATCAATCTTGTAAGATTGATTGTTTCATTAAGCACTTGGATTTCATACTTCCTTGTTATTGTTGGCGTGAACTAGTTATTGAAAGGGAAAGTGGATTTCATTGGTTTATTGCTTCCTTTTGATCTGATTTTACGTGAACTTCATCTTCTCTTGTGGTTACTTGGTTAATGCTATCATTAGAGATTACAATTAAATCATTTGAACAACAATTTCCATCAAATCTTCAAAGGTGTCACGAGAATTGCTTACTAGGTGGACCGGTTTTGTGATTGATTTGAGATTGTTTTCTTGAGTCTTTTGATTGTGCTTCCAAGTGGGTTTAGGCACATCACAAGGCTTTAGACCGATGAATGTCCTTCAAACATTGAGATAGAGAGACATTAGTCGATTATAGGTGTAGGCTGAGACTACTATGTGAAGACTTGGCACTTCTCGATAGACCTTGTTCATTATTGCCTATTTTGATGTAGTGAAGAGCTAGGTTAGTGCAGTATTGGATGTCTATTTATGTACAAGCCAAACGATCAAAGAGAGGTCTATATTCTAAGATCGAGATGATTTATGTGTTAAAGAGGAGAGCTTAAGAGTTTGGCTAGGGTAGACCAAGTGATGAGCTAGCCTTCGTGGTTGCAGACTACAGTATTGTGTTTGCAAGGGATAGATAGGATGATCACTGGAGGTTGGAGAGGGAAGAGATAGTAGGGGTACCTCTTAAGTTATGGAATCTTAGGGAGAATGATTTGATGTTCCTACCTCTCTTAAGGATAGGAGAGGAAAAGATAACCCTAGCATAGGAGGTATGGGGGGATATAACAAAAGTGGAGATACTAGATGCGAGATAGGAGATAGTAGTGGTTAAGCCATAGGAGAGATCACTTAACATTCCCTTAGTGTTATACAAGGATAGTATTGCAGTTACCACAATTCCACTAGATTGGAACATGGTACAAGATGACAGAGTAAGCATAGAGTTAGATGTATTGGCAATGCCCCCGGTTTTTTAGGACACTCCAATGATGCCCAGGATAGAAGAGGAGGTAGTGCATGTAGCTTCTACCCTAGCAAGCCCCGATTTGGCACCACACAGGCCTATCATATTAGCTAGAGGTGAGCCCATGATAGATTTGGATGCGCTGACTATTGAACTTAGTCTCATAGACTTCTTGACATTCGATGAGCCAAACATGGCACACTCAAATGATTAGCTCAAGTTCTTGAGAGGGTCTAGTAGGACACCCTCTAGTGTGTGTTCAATTGGTACCTACTTACCCAAGTGAGAGTGATGGGTGTCGAATCCAACAAAAATAAAACCTACTCCTAGACAATTATATGATTTGCATATAGTGGTGAGTAGGGTCGAATCCACAGAGATTGGTTAAACTTATTTCTATTCAAGGAGAAAAAAAAAAAGAAAAGGAAAATGGGGGGTTTGGTTTGTGAATTGAATAAAGTTAAAACAAGATAAGAAAGTTGTATATTGATAAAAAGCCTAGCTAAAGGAATCAAGATGGTTTAATTCTAGGAATTGATCATCGATGCAAATGTTCTCTATTCTTGTTCCTAGATAAATTGGTTATGGTTATTAACAAGCTCTAACAACCTATCTCTCCTTACTTCCTCGATAACCTCAGACAAGCGCTTTGAATTATTTCTCTTATTGATTAAACAACCCTTAGACAAGCGCTTAGGATTTAATCTATCAATAGCATTAAGATCTAGAGAGACCACCAATTCATGCCAGTAGATTATAAGATAACCTATTTAAACATGATCACACACCTCCATAACATGAATTCGATCATCTCTTTTATAACCAAACATGTTATTGCATCACTAAGACTAGAACAATCAAACAATTACGGATTTGATGTGCTAGTTGACAATATATTAACTTGCTAATTCAGTAGAAGAGCTCTATTCATACCAATCAACAAAGATAATAAAGACAAAACGACCAGAAGATATATGAATACCCGAAAGCAAAGAATAGAATAAATACAAGTCAATTAGACCTCACAATTCGTGGAGAATTAAACATCTATGACCCTTTGGCTAGAAAAGTAGCTTAGCTACACATGTTCATCAATAAAACGAAAATAAAAAGTAAAAACATAATGAACCCGGTTGCTTGCTCTGCCTCCAAGATGATCCAAGGTTCTTCAAGATCCAAAGATTCAAAAATTATCCTAACCCTCTAGGGTTGGCTCTATTTATACTATTAGATGGATAACATGTGATCTTTTGCGAGCAAGATACGAAAATATCTTTCCTTTTTCAAGTAGATTTCGAGAAGTGAAGATACGTCTGCCTGGCACGCCCCACCACACGACCGTGGGTTAAGCCGTACCATCCTCTGTGCATATTCTTCAAGTCTTCAACCGCGCCCAGTGTGAACCACGGTTACACACACGGCCAGATTTCAAGCCGTGCCTTCGTCTGTGCATAATCTTCAAGTCTTCATCCGTGTCCAGTGTGTACCACGGTTACACCCACGGCTAGATTTCAAGCCGTGTCTTCATCTGGTTGATGTTCCACACTTTCTTCTCCTTGGCACAGCTATCTTCCACCACGGCTCCCAGCACGGTTTCTCCCACGGCTTCCACCACAGCCGTGCCCTGAGCCGTGTCTCTCTCTGTTCAGAGTCCTCTTTTCCGCCTTCTGGTCCAGTGTGTAGCACGGTTTGAACCTCAGCCGTGCGGCAAACCGTGCTTCCTCCGGTGGTGTAATTCCTTGTCTTGATCCAAGTTGTAGATGACTTCTCTAAAATACTTGAATTAGCATCCTTAACTCCATTTAACCTGATTTATCACGATGATAGAATTAAAGTACCATTTCCTTATGATTTCTATAAAATCAATAATAATTTAACACAATTTATACTATAAAGATTGAGTATAAAATGGCTCTATCAAATTGCCCCACACTTAAACTCTTGCTTGTCCTCAAGCAATTGCATCAAATCAATTGAGAAATCTGTCATAGATTATACAAACTTTCTTTTCATCATTCCAAGCATCTATTCATTTGTAATTCATGACTTGTAGTTTTAATGTCTACTACTTCAACCAAACTGGTTTCCTGTGATCAAATTACTATGGGCAAAATTCAATAGCTAATCTAAACAAAACAAACTTTAATCCTCATGTTTAGCAAAAGAATTTTTATTCCAAAAGTAAATACTTAATCCACTAAGGAAAAACACCCAATTAAACTTCATTGGACATTAGCAAACATATAATCCTTGCAACATAAAGTAAAAGCATATAGTATAAGCTCTTTGCTAGATATTCTTCCTTTTTTTACATCTTTGTTTTATTCAATGAATGTTCACATTCATGTTCTTTGATTTATTCAAGCATCTATTTTGATGGGTTTTTGCCCGCTTCATTTCATGAACTTTTGCCTTTTTTGCCCTTATCATTATAGTGAGTTCATTGAGTCGGCAACATCCCGAGCTCATCACTCAAGTGATCGGGTTTTGAGATACCCCTACGGACTCTTCCTCACTCTAACATTCAAGTTTGAATACTCTTAACTCAATTAGTTGAATCATTGGAGTAATGGCTATGCTTGATTCTTTTTTTTTTTTTTTTAAGTGTTATGATTGCTTTACAAACAACTTCAAAGAGTATACAGTAGCTAATATAACCTAGAAGTAAACTTGTTTATTTTTCACTTAGGGACTCGACTTACACTTAGACTTCCAATTCTAAAGCTAAATACAAGGTAAATTTGTTTCTTAAAGATTTCACTACTTAATTTTAACCATGTATTCTAATCACAGCAGTGGGTGAGTAAAGCATTTGGACAAGTCAATTTCACATTTTGTAGATGCTTATTACAACATTTAGTACAATCTCTAGATTTCTTGATCACACACCTCCATAACATGAATTCGAACATCTCTTTTATAACCAAACATGTTATTGCGTCACTAAGACTAGAACAATCAAACAATTACGGATTTGATGTACTAGTTGACAATATATTAACTTGCTAATTCAGTAGAAGAGCTCTATTCATACCAATCAACAAAGATAATAAAGACAAAACGATCAGAAGATATATGAATACCCGAAAGCAAAGAATAGAATAAATACAAGTCAATTAGACCTCACAATTCGTGGAGAATTAAACATCTATGACCCTTTGGCTAGAAAAGTAGCTTAGCTACACATGTTCATCAATAAAACGAAAATAAAAAGTAAAAACATAATGAACCCGGTTGCTTGCTCTGCCTCCAAGATGATCCAAGGTTCTTCAAGATCCAAAGATTCAAAAGTTATCCTAACCCTCTAGGGTTGGCTCTATTTATACTATTAGATGGATAGCATGTGATCTTTTGCTAGCAAGATACGAAAATATCTTTCCTTTTTCAAGTAGATTTCGAGAAGTGAAGATACGTCTGCCTGGCACGCCCCACCACACGGCCGTGGGTTAAGCCGTACCATCCTCTGTGCATATTCTTCAAGTCTTCAACCGCGCCCAGTGTGAACCACGGTTACACACACGGCCAGATTTCAAGCCGTGCCTTCGTCTGTGCATAATCTTCAAGTCTTCATCCGTGTCCAGTGTGTACCACGGTTACACCCACGGCTAGATTTCAAGCCGTGTCTTCATCTGGTTGATGTTCCACACTTTCTTCTCCTTGGCACATCTATCTTCCACCACGGCTCCCAGCACGGTTTCTCCCACGGCTTCCACCACGGCCGTGCCCTAAGCCGTTTCTCTCTCTGTTCAGAGTCCTCTTTTTCGCCTTCCGGTCCAGTGTGTAGCACGGTTTGAACCTCAGCCGTGCGGCAAACCGTGCTTCCTCCGGTGGTGTAATTCCTTGTCTTGATCCAAGTTGTAGATGACTTCTCTAAAATACTTGAATTAGCATCCTTAACTCCATTTAACCTGATTTATCACGATGATAGAATTAAAGTACCATTTCCTTATGATTTCTATAAAATCAATAATAATTTAACACAATTTATACTATAAAGATTGAGTATAAAATGGCTCTATCAAATTGCCCCACACTTAAACTCTTGCTTGTCCGCAAGAAATTGCATCAAATCAATTGAGAAATCTGTCATAGATTATACAAACTTTCTTTTCATCATTCCAAGCATCTATTCATTTGTAATTCATGACTTGTAGTTTTAATGTCTACTACTTCAACCAAACTGGTTTCCTGTGATCAAATTACTATGGGCAAAATTCAATAGCTAATCTAAACAAAACAAACTTTAATCCTCATGTTTAGCAAAAGAATTTTTATTCCAAAAGTAAATACTTAATCCACTAAGGAAAAACACCCAATTAAACTTCATTGGACATTAGCAAACATATAATCCTTGCAACATAAAGTAAAAGCATATAGTATAAGCTCTTTGCTAGATATTCTCCCTTTTTTTACATCTTTGTTTTATTCAATGAATGTTCACATTCATGTTCTTTTGATTTATTCATGCATCTATTTTGACGGGTTTTTGCCCGCTTCATTTCATGAACTTTTGCCTTTTTTGCCCTTATCGTTATAGTGAGTTCATTGAGTCGGCAACATCCCGAGCTCATCAGTCAAGTGACCGGGTTTTGAGATACCCCTACGGACTCTTCCTTACTCTAACATTCAAGTTTGAATACTCTTAACTCAATTAGTTGAATCATTGGAGTAATGGCTATGCTTGATTCTGTTTTTTTTTTTTTAAGTGTTATGATTGCTTTACAAACAACTTCAAAGAGTATACAGTAGCTAATATAACCTAGAAGTAAACTTGTTTATTTTTCACTTAGGGACTCGACTTACTCTTAGACTTCCAATTCTAAAGCTAAATACAAGGTAAATTTGTTTCTTAAAGATTTCACTACTTAATTTTAACCATGTATTCTAATCACAGCAGTGGGTGAGTAAAGCATTTGAACAAGTCAATTTCACATTTTGTAGATGATTATTACAACATTTAGTACAATCTCTAGATTTCATGATAATTTTGAAAAAATTTGGCTTCAAATTGCTTAAGGACAAACATTCAGAGTATAAGTTAGTTCTCTGTTCTCTATATTTTATTATCCTCTCCCCCACACTTAGCTTGAACAGTGTCCTCACTGTTCCTAATTTAGCACAATTGAAGAGGAATTAACAACATAAAGGACATTAGAGAATAAGAGAAAGGAAATATTGGTACTTCCTTGGTATTGGAGTGCTCCCTTTAAGCTCTGGAAAGTGTCATCTAATGATATGTATCCTTGCTGCAGCCGATCCAAAGAGTTCAAAACTACACTAAAATCAAAACAAACTAAACTAAAACAAAACAAAACTCAAACAAACCAAAACTATGCAAAACAAAACTTGTTTTTTTTTTTTACATGGGTTGCCTCCCATGAAGCGCCTTTCTTTAACGTCTTTGGCTAGACGTTCCTGTCATCAATCACAATACTCGGGGTGAGTTAAACTGATTTCTTCAATATTACATACTTGAAATCCTTCATAAAAAGGTTTCAAGCGATGACCATTGACTTTGAAGGTCTTACCAGTTTCAAGGCTTGCGATCTCAACTGCACCATGGGAAAATATGTTAGTGATAACAAAAGGGCCAATCCACCGTGATTGTAGTTTGCCAGGAAATAATTTCAATCGAGAATGGTAAAGTAATACTTTTTGACCTACAGAAAAATTCTTTCGGGAAATCATTTGATCATGAAAATCCTTTGCTTTTTCCTTGTAGATTTTAGTACTCTCATAAGCTTCTCTTCGAATCTCCTCAAGTTCTAGTAATTGAAGTTTTCTGTGTTCACCCGCCTCATCCATTCGCATGTTACATTGTTTTACAGCCCAATACGCCTTATGTTCCAGCTCTACAGGGAGATGACAGGGTTTGCCAAATATTAAACGTTACAGAGACATACCTATAGGGGTCTTGTAAGCTATCCGGTAGGCCCATAATGCATCCTCAAGTCTTGTGCTCCAGTCCTTCCTGCTTGGATTGACGGTTTTTTCCAGAATAGACTTGATTTCTCGATTTGAGACTTCTGCCAATCCATTGGTTTGAGGGTGGTATGCGGTGGAAGTGCGATGAGTGACCCTGTATTTTTTTAGTAGAGTTTCCATCCTATTACAAAAGTGTGTGCCACGATCACTGATAAGAGCCTTTGGTGTCCCAAACCTAGCAAAAATATGAGATTTAACAAAGTGCACAACAACTTTAGCATCATTAGTTCGAGTCGCTTTGGCTTCCACCCATTTTGAAACATAATCCACAGCAAGAAGGATGTAAACATTACCGAGGGAAGGAGGAAAAGGACCCATGAAGTCAATACCCCATATATCAAATATTTCACAAGCAAGAATAGGGGTAAGTGGCATTTGATCTCTACGTCCTAAGTTCCCAATCTTTTGACATCGTTCACAAGACTTACAAAACATAAAAGAGTCACAAAACAATGTAGGCCAAAACAAACCACAACCTAATACCTTTTGAGCTGTCCTCTTAGGGCCAAAATGTCCACCACATGCATATGAGTGACAAAATTGCAAGACAGAAGGGATATCGTCTTGAGAAATACACCTTCTAATGATTTGATCAGTACAATGTTTCCACAAATATGGATCATCCCATACATAATACTTAGCATCACTTTTAATTTTATCTTTTTGAGCCCTAGACAAATCACTTGGTAGTGTCTTAGTAACCAAATAATTGACAATATCAACATACCACAGAATTGTCTTTTGAATAGAAAAGAGATACTCATCTGGAAAATCATCTTGTATTTGTGTGGACCCTTCACTGATAGGAATTCGACTGAGGTGGTCGGCAACTAAGTTTTCTGATAGGACCCTTCACCGATAGGACCCTATCACGTATCTCCAGATCGAACTCTTGTCAGAGGAGTATCCATTGAATAAGTCTTGGTTTCGCCTCCTTCTTCGCGAGCAGGTATTTAAGAGCTGCATGATCAGAGTAAACAATTACCTTAGTACCAAGTAAATATGATCTGAATTTTTCTAATGCAAAAACAACAGCCAAGAGTTCTTTTTCCGTTGTGGAATAGTTGCATTGAGCATTATCCAAAGTTCTGGAAGCATAATAAATGGCATGAGAAGCTCTCCCAACTCTTTGGCCAAGAACTGCTCCAACTGCATAGTTGCTCGCATCACACATGATTTCAAAGGGAAGGGTCCAGTCGGGTGGTTGGATGATTGGAGCAGAAGTTAACTTGTCCCTCAGTGTGTCAAAAGCGTTCATGCAGGCCTCATCGAACTCAAATGTCACTTCTTTTTGTAGCAATCGACATAAAGGTTGAGTAATCTTGGAGAAATCCTTGATGAAGCGTCGATAGAATCCTGCACTCCCAAGAAAAGACCGAATTTCCCGTACACTTACAGGGTAAGGTAAAGATTTAATCAGTTCTACCTTAGCTTTATCGACTTCAAGCCCCTTAGAAGATACTATATGGCCTAAAATGAGACTCTATTCAACCATAAAGTGACATTTTTCATAATTCAACACTAGATTCTTATCTATACATCTTTGAAGCACTTTTGTAAGGTTAGTCAAACATGAATCAAAAGAATTACCATAAACGGTAAAGTCATCCATGAAAACTTCTATAATATTCTCCACATAATCTGAAAATATACTAACCATACATCTTTGGAATGTGGCTGGGGCATTGCAGAGCCCAAAAGGCATCCTTCGATACGCAAAAGTACTGAATGGACAAGTGAAAGTGGTCTTCTCTTGATCTTTCGATGCCATTGGAATTTGATGAAAACTTGAATAACCATCAAGACAACAATAGTGAGAATGGCCAGCCAAACGTTCAAGCATTTGATCAAGAAAAGGAAGAGGGAAGTGGTCCTTCCGAGTTGACGCGTTTAACTTCCTGTAATCAACACAAACCCTCCATCCATTCTGAACCCGAGTAGGAATTAACTCACCATCGGAGTTTTCAATCACAGTTAAGCCTGTTTTCTTTGGAACAACTTGGATCGGACTTACCCATTTGCTATCGGAAATTGGATAGATCATACCTGCATCAAGAAGTTTCAAGATCTCTTTCTTAACTACCTCCATCATAGGTGGATTCAAACGACGCTGAACTTCCCTTGAAGGTTTGCAATTATCTTCCATCAAAATCTTGTGCATGCAGGTAGAAGGGCTTAGTCCTTTGATATCAGCTATGGACCATCCAATGGCTTCTTTGTACTCCCTCAACACCCGAATCAACTTTTCTTCTTCTAAAGTACTTAGCTTGTTGGAGACTATCACAGCAAGAGTCTCCTTTTCTCCTAAGAAAATATATTTTAGATGTTCGGGTAGGGGTTTTAATTCTAGCTTCGGTGCCTGCACAACAGAAGGAAGAAGTTTTGTGTTAGAAGGGGGTAAATGAATGTAGGACACATCATACCTGATAGGTTTTAATGATTCCAACTCCCAAATCTTGTCCTGCAAATCAGAGGATATTACAAACTTCTCCTTAAGAGTTGTCAATGCATGAATCGTAAGACTCTTATTAAGTACAACTTTCAACTCATCATCATCTATCAAATCAAATGTAGTCTGTGTTAATGGGTCAATAACATCAACAACAAAAACGGGTGAGATGTCACTAGGATATTTCATGGCATCATAAATGTTAAATTTAATCACTTCACCATCAAATTCCATAATGAGGTTACCATCATGTAAATCGATTTTTGTTCTAGATGTCTTAAGAAATGTTCTCCCTAATAATATCATCGATGAATTACGAGAATCATCATTTTCCATGTCAAGCACGTAAAACTCTGCGGGGAAAACCAAACCATTAACTTGTACTAAAACATCTTCTAGAACTCCCTCAGGATAAACATTGGACCAATCAGCAAGTTGAACAATAACGTCTGTTTCCTTTAGGGGGCCAACATTTAAACATTGATAAACAGACAAAGGCATAACATTGATTGAAGCGCCTAAATCACACATAGCTTTAGTGATTCCAAGGTTACCTATTTTGCAAGGAATAGTAAACATACCTGGATCCTTACATTTAGGAGGAAGCTTCTTTTGAAGAATAGCTGAAACATTCTCACCTACACTAATCTTTTCATTACCTTTCAGCTTTCTTTTGTTAGTGCACAATTCTTTTAGAAATTTAGCATAACGAGGTACTTGCTTAATAGCATCCAGCAAGGGAATGTTTACCTCAACTTTGCGAAAAGTGTCAAGAATCTCTTTTTCTTCAGCTTCATTCTTGGATTTTGCTAGTCTGGAAGGGAAAGGAGGTGCTGTTGTCATGACCTTTGGTGGTTCAATGAGGGGTCCTTTGATCTGATTGTTCTGCTGGCTTGGAGTTGGAGTTTCTTTCTCAGTCTCTACCTCAGGATTAGTTCGGTGATTCTCCTCATTTGATCCCTGCAATTTCGTTCCACTTCTCAAGGTAATTGCATTAGCACTTTGCTTTGGATTTGTGACGGTTTGAGAAGGTAACTTACCTTGAGTTTCCAACCTATTTAGAGAAGAAGCAAGTTGACTTACCTGATTTTCCAAGTTGTGGATGCTCTGCTTTGTCTCATCCTGAAATTGTTTTGTATTAACGGCAAGTGATTTAACAATTTCCTCAAGGGAGATACCTGAAGTGGAAGGAGCCTGTGATACTTGGTTTGATGGCTTGGGTTGGAATTATTGGAAGTTTTGTGGTTTATTGCCATATCTGAAGTTAGGGTGATCCCTCCATCTGGATTGTAAGTGTTTGAATAGGGATCATATTTCCTTTGTGGCTGTCCTGGGAATCCGCCTACAGCATTGGCGTGTTCATGGTTGTCATCTTGCAATGTGGGACACATGTCGGTCGGATGACTAGGAGCAGCACAAATTCCACAAGCTTTCACCTGTTGGGTATTTCCAAGAGCTAGCTACTGCACAAGGGAGGTAAGATTAGAAATTTGATGTTCAAGGTTAGACACATTTACCTCATTTACCTTCCTTGAAGATGCATCATGCCTATACCTAAATTGTTGCGAATTGGCAGCCATAATGGAGATCAATTCCCTAGCTTGACTAGGGGTTTTGTTTACTATGGCGCCTCCACTTGCAGCATCCATCATCTTTCTTTCCATCGGAAGTAGGCCTTCGTAGAGATATTGGATGAGGAGTTGTTCGGATATCCCATGTTGTGGGCAGCTTGCACACAGTTGCTTGAACCTTTCCCAATACTCATGAAGAGTCTCGGTGTCCCTTTGTTTTATACCACAAATTTCTCTTCTTATACCAGGGGCTTTGGATGCGGGGAAGAATTTGTCCAAGAAGAGTCTTACCATATCTGTCTAAGTGGTGATAGAACCTGGAGGCAAATAAAACAACCAATCTTTAGCTTTAGTACTTAAAGAAAATGGAAAAGCACTTAGCTTGATTTGATCGTCAGTTATTCCTTGCGGCCTCATACTAGAACACACTATATGGAACTCTTTCAAATGCTTATGAGGATCTTCATTCTCAAGACCATGAAATGTAGGTAGCAGATGTATCAACCCAGATTTCAATTCGAATTCCACGGCTAGTTCGGGGTAGTGAATATAAAGTGGTTGTTGATTCACATCCGGTGCAGCCAACTCCCTTAAGGTTCTCTCGAGATTTGCCATGTCGTCCTCTTTTTCAGAATCAAAGGATGAATCAGACAAGTCCGATACTAAGTTCGGTCCGGGGGATGATCTAGCTTCTTGTCGCAGCCTCTTTAGAGTCTTCTCAATCTCCGGATTATAAGTTAGTTCACCTGTCTGAGAAGAACGAGTCATACAAGAATAGAAATAAATTTGACACCAATCCCTGGCAACGGCGCCAAAATTTGATGGGTGTCGAATCCAACAAAAATAAAACCTACTCCTAGACAATTATATGATTTGCATATAGTGGTGAGTAGGGTGGAATCCACAGAGATTGGTTAAACTTATTTCTATTCAAGGAGAAAAAAAAAAGAAAAGGAAAATGGGGGGTTTGGTTTGTGAATTGAATAAAGTTAAAACAAGATAAGAAAGTTGTATATTGATAAAAAGCCTTGCCAAAGGAATCAAGATGGTTTAATTCTAGGAATTGATCATCGATGCAAATGTTCTCTATTCTTGTTCCTAGATAAATTGGTTATGGTTATTAACAAGCTCTAACAACTTATCTCTCCTTACTTCCTCGATAACCTCAGACAAGCGCTTTGAATTATTTCTCTTATTGATTAAACAACCTTAGACAAGCGCTTAGGATTTAATCTATCAATAGCATTAAGATCTAGAGAGACCACCAATTCATGCCAGTAGATTATAAGATAACCAATTTAAACATGATCACACACCTCCATAACATGAATTCGATCATCTCTTTTATAACCAAACATGTTATTGCGTCACTAAAACTAGAACAATCAAACAATTACGGATTTGATGTGCTAGTTGACAATATATTAACTTGCTAATTCAGTAGAAGAGCTCTATTCATACCAATCAACAAAGATAATAATGACAAAACGATCAGAAGATATATGAATATCCGAAAGTAAAGAATAGAATAAATACAAGTCAATTAGACCTCACAATTCGTGGAGAATTAAACATCTATGACCCTTTGGCTAGAAAAGTAGCTTAGCTACACATGTTCATCAATAAAACGAAAATAAAAAGTAAAAACATAATGAACCCGGTTGCTTGCTTTGCCTCCAAGATGATCCAAGGTTCTTCAAGATCCAAAGATTCAAAAGTTGTCTTAACCCTCTAGGGTTGGCTCTATTTATACTATTAGATGGATAGCATGTGATCTTTTGCTAGCAAGATACGAAAATATCTTTCCTTTTTCAAGTAGATTTCGAGAAGTGAAGATACGTCTGCCTGGCACGCCCCACCACACGGCCGTGGGTTAAGCCGTGCCATCCTCTGTGCATATTCTTCAAGTCTTCAACCGCGCCCAGTGTGAACCACGGTTACACACACGGCCAGATTTCAAGCCGTGCGTTCGTCTGTGCATAATCTTCAAGTCTTCATCCGTGTCCAGTGTGTACCACAGTTACACCCACGGCTAGATTTCAAGCCGTGTCTTCATCTGGTTGATGTTCCACACTTTCTTCTCCTTGGCACATCTATCTTCCACCACGGCTCCCAGCACGGTTTCTCCCACGGCTTCCACCACGGCCGTGCCCTAAGCCGTGTCTCTCTCTGTTCAGAGTCCTCTTTTCCGCCTTCTGGTCCAGTGTGTAGCACGGTTTGAACCTTAGCCGTGCGGCAAACCGTGCTTCCTCCGGTGGTGTAATTCCTTGTCTTGATCCAAGTTGTAGATGACTTCTCTAAAATACTTGAATTTGCATCCTTAACTCCATTTAACCTGATTTATCACGAAGATAGAATTAAAGTACCATTTCCTTATGATTTCTATAAAATCAATAATAATTTAACACAATTTATACTATAAAGATTGAGTATAAAATGGCTCTATCAGAGAGGTAGAGAGAGGTGATGCTTCACCTAAAGCCTACTCAACTACCGAGTAAATGGACACTTGAGCTTACTGTTTTGAGGGATGATGTCTCATTTTTACTTATTACTCCCGGCTTTGAATGACATGTATATATATATATATATGCTAATTTATTTTTGTAGTATTAGCAGCCATTTTGGATCATGATCATAGATGCTTTAGATTTTGTTCTAAGGACCATAGATAATCATTTTGTATTTAGGAGTTGATATTTTAATGAATATATGTACGTATTGATGTATTTAGACTCAGTAAGTGGAGACTCACTCACTAGAAGTGACCAACTTTAGGTTCAATGTCATGTTACTAAACTTAATGAAAATTAGATGTATTGTTTTATTAATGAGAATAGTATATGCTTTATATCAATTTATGTTGCCAATGTATTAATGAAATGAAATTGAAAATGCAAGGAAAAGAACCCTTTATACTTATATATATGAAAGGAAAGTATGTATAAACAATATAAATTGGAACCATAAGCATTATATTGGAAACTAACCTAAGAAATTTGATGTGCCTAAAAAACTATGATATAATCAAATAATTCTAGTTCTAAGGCGACAATCAACAAAAATCGATTCCAACAATCAAATAACGAACAATAACATAAAATAAACCCTAAACCCTTATCGGATATGACGTACCAGCAAAAGAATAGTCCTAATACAAATTTGTTGATATGATTCATGACAATCTAATACCATCACTGATGTGCCTAAATTCACTTAGAAGCACAATTAAAAGACTCAAGAAAAACAAACTTAAGTCAACAACAAAACCGGTTCCAAAAGGGTAAAATTGTGTGAACCTAGTGAAGGTGCAATGAAATCCAAATACTCAATGATGCAATTGTGATACCACAATAATAATCTCTTCTAACATCACACTAATCACATATAATCCCACGTGAATAATCCACAAATTCAAAAGAAATCTTTAATTCTAATAACCCCTTTCCATAAGTGATAATCACGTTTCAAGAAGTAATTTTCAAGGAAGAACCGAATTCAAATGCAAAGGATCTCAATTAAGCACAAGAATTCGAAAATAATAAGAAGAAAATCTGTCCAAGAACTATCTCAATTCACCCCTAGATATGACACACTAGAGAACAAAAGAAATCACAACAAAATGAAATTGATACTACTCACAATTTCAAGGTGTTGCACTCGCCACAATTTCAACTATTGGGATTGAAATTGATAACAGTCTAATGACAATTAGGAACCCTAATTCTCACGTGAATATGAACTCTCAATTCTACAAAATATGGCCTCCTCAAACCCTCTCTTAAGCAAGTATTTATACTTGCTACTCCTAGGGTTAAAAAGTGGTCAAAATTACAAGTTTGCAAGTGGCTAGCCCTAAATGAAAATTACAAGGAAATAAAAGTGTCCCAAAACCAAAATACAATCAAAATAGTTCATAAAAGAAGAAATATATAAAAGAAATGGTCTTCAAGATACCAGTTTTCTATAACATCCATCGGCCCAACTCATCGCCGATTTAGGTCGGTCCATGGATAACCCACAAGTTGAGTCTGAGGGAGTTTGTCCATTGCCCTATAAAATATGATAAGTGTGCCTGTTGGAAAACACAATACAAGAATAATAGAAAAGAGGTTAATTTATAAATAATTCTAGGGTCGATCTACTCAAAATTGGCCCTCATCGCCAAAATTCGAATTCCTTTAATTCTTGCCATAATGATAGGTCTTGTCAGATTTTGATTCCTATCATCTCCTCGGGCCTCAAAAAGATTTGTCCTCAAATCTGGTAGATCAAATGCAGTAGAGACTTTGTTTCCTCCTAGCAATCCATCTGAAGAAGTATCTCTATAGAATCCCAATATCTGAAATACTACAAGTGGTGATTGTTTTCTCTCCTCCATTTCCAGGATGTATATCATCTGCAACATAAATAATGACCCATTATCCATTGAGGTGTCCCTTATCTCAACCCATTTCGCTGATATTGTATCCTCCTTTTCTAACTCATCTGTATGTCGCTGATCCTGATGGTCTTCTAGTGGTTGGCCCAACTGCTCATTGCCTTCTGAGACCTCTGAAGGTGAACACAAATGTCTTTGAACATTTTGGCCCTCTAATGATAAACTCATCTAACTCTGATCTTCATAATACTCCAATGGTGTACTCAACTACTCGTGAACCTCTAGTGTCTCTGAAGGAGAACATAATTGACCCTGAACAGTTTGGTTCCTTGGTAGTCTACTCCTAGTAACCTGGAATAAATAGGATTGTCTCTGTCTTTCCACTTTCGAGGCTAACTATATAGCCTCATCAAGTGTACTATATCTCTGAAGCTCAACTACACAAGCTATCTCATACTTCAACCTAGATACAAAACGTGGTACGGTTTGTTCAGGAGATTCAACTGATCCACATCTAATCACTAGTGTCTCAAACTCCTGTTCATAGTCATCCACTGTTTTACCCCCCTGTCTCAGTGTCTGGAGACGCATAAATAACTCATGCCTGTACTGTTTCGGTACAAACCTATTCCTCAAAACTCGTTTCATGTCTCTCCAAGTGTGTATTTCGGTCTCTTCATCCATTCGCCTACTGATCATCATATTTCTCCACCACAAAGCGGCATACCCTGTGAACTCTACGGCTGCAAGGCATACCCTGGAGTCCTCATCAATCTCATAACACTTGAAAATACCCTCAACTTGGTCTTCCCAATCTAGGTAGTCATCGGCGGAACCCCTATCATCAAACGAAGGCATCTGTAGCTTCGCACACTCTAGTCCTCGAGGTGGTCTAAATTCCCTATCCGGGTATGGATTAACCCCAAAATTATCATCTCTGTCTTCCCTAAGAGCATGATGATCTCCTTCTACTCTAAGTGGTGCCTAAAGGTTTACCACAAGTGGTGGTGGTAATGTCATCCTATCAATTCTTGTTGCCAATGTAGCAACAATTGTGGTAAGGTCCTGAAGTTGCTCATCTAGAGTTCTTCCACTTGTATTTCAACGACTTGGTCTGCCACCCACTTGGTTATTAGCCTCATTGCCAATGTCCCCATTCACACTATCATATGACATGTTTGTGGATGCGATTTATTTGAAGTACAAATATAATCTCAAATAATTTGTAGCACACTCCCTTCACTTTACTACATCACAATAACAAGTTTAGATAACAACACACGCACTTGTACACCCACGGTGCAACAAGTCACCAATGAAACAAATACTTCTTATCACTTCAAGTATAGTAGAATAATTGAAGCACAAATAAATACTTCCAAGTGGTTAAGATATTGAATTCAACTAAGCAAGTATTTAAGTAATAATACTCAATAACTTTCACACTTAAATGCTTATATTTGAATTTCAAACTTCACTACTTAATTCCCTTAATTAGCCACGGTTCACAGTCACACTTTATCTTAATGTGTAGCACCTTACTCCACACAACTCCACAAATTTACACCACCACACACACCTCAATCACAATGCACTCACTTCACAAATAACTCCCACAGCAACAACAACAAAATGCACTCTACTTCCACGGCAATATTAACAAGATGTGCTCCACTTTCCACAAGTTCTAATTGCAACTTTACAACAAAATAGGCAGCAACTCAAATTTGAAATTCAAACCACTTCAATAATTGCAAGTCTTCTTCAATTGGTAAGCAATGAATTCAAATTCAAATAGCACTCATTAACTCCCACAACTTAATGGCATGTGTTTGAATTCAAATAAATTCCTCACTAATCAAAACTCAATGCAAATCTGCAAATTTTACTCCTCTAATTCACAATTACACAATGGAAGTCACAACAACAACCTACACATCCTCCTTCACGCCACAACAAGCCACGGCAAGGATTGGTAAGTTTTCAAGTTCAAAAGTTGTTGAATTAATCAACACTTCTATGCTTCTGCCCTTCCACAAAAATTATTGATCATAAGATGATACAATAACCTTTCCAATCCAACTCCAACAAACAGCAAATTAAATTCCAAGCCAAGGTAATTTCACAAGCTCAAAACCACAACAACAACACACTTTACGGTTTTCACTATCAACCCTAATTGATGATTAATTCCACGAAATCAAATAAAACCAATCCCTTCTCTCAACATGTGCTCTGATACCAAAAAGATGATGTGCCTAATTCCACTTCTAAGCACAATCAAATGAGTCAAGAAAACAAGTCTCAAGTCTCATACAAAACCGGTCCACCAAGGAATCAATTCACGTGACACCTTTGTAGATTTTGATGGAAAATGTTGTTCAAATGATTTAATTATAATCTCTATTGGTAACATTAACCAAGTAATCACAATAAGGATTGAAATAACACATGGAAATTAGATCAAAGAAAGCAATAAAACCATGAAATCCACTTTCCCTTTCAATCACAAATTCATGCCAACACTAAAATGAAATATGTAATTCAAGTGCTCAAGGAAACAATCAATCTTACAAGATTGATGTCCACAAAATAAAAACCACAAATATGTCCAAGAAAGATCAAAATCTACCCTAGATATGACTTACTAGAGAAGAAATGAACATACAACAAAGTTGAATTGATATAACTCACAATTCACCTTCGTCGCACTAGCCACAATTCCAATTCTTGGGTTGAAATTGATAAGAGTTTGGAACTAAGGAAAGAACCCTAATTCTCACGTGAATACGAACTCTCAATTCTGCAAAATATGGCCTCCTCAAACCCTCTCTTAAGCAAGTATTTATACTTGCTTCTCCTAGGGTTAGAAAGTGGTTAAAATTACAAGTTTGCCACTTTTAAGGTGGCTAGTCCTAAATGAAAATTACAACGAAATAAAAGTGTCCCAAAACCAAAATACAACCAAAGTAGTTCATAAAATGAAAAATATATAAAAGAAATTGGTCTTCAAGATGCTGGTCTTCTATAGGATCCATCGGCCTAGCTCATCACCGGTTCAGGTCGGTCCATGGATAACCCACAAGTTGAGTCTGAGGGAGTTTGTCCATTGCCCTATAAAATATGATAAGTGTGCCTGTTGGAAAACACAATACAAGAATAATAGAAAAGAGGTTAATTTATAAATAATTTCGGGGTCGATCTGCTCAAAATGGGCCCTCAACGCCAAAATTCGAATTCCTTTAGTTCTTGCCCTAATGATAGGTCTTGTCGGATTTTTATTCCTATCATCTCCTCGGGCCTCAAAAAGATTTGTCCTCAAATCTGGTAGATCAAATGTAATGGAGACTTTGTTTTCTTCTAGCAATCCATCTGAAGAAGTATCTCTATAGAATCCCATTATTTGAAATACTACAAGTGGTGATTGTTTTCTCTCCTCCATTTCTAGGATGTATTTCTTCTACAACACAAATAATGACCCATTATCCACTGAGGTGTCCCCTATCTCAACCCATTTCACTGATATTGTTTCCTCCTTTTCTAACTCATCTGTATGTCGCTGATCCTCATGGTCTTCTAATGGTTGGCCCAACTGCTCATTGTCCTCTGAGACCTCTGAAGGTGAACACAACTGTCTCTGAACATTCTGGCCCTCTAATGATGGACTCATTTGACTCTATTCTTCATAATACTCCAATGGTTTACTCAACTGCTCGTGAACCACTAGTATCTCTGAAGGAGAACATAACTGACCTTGAACAGTTTGGTTCCTTGGTAATCTACTCCTAGTAACCTGGAATGAATAGGATTGTCTCTGTCTTTCCACTTTCGAGGCTAACTATATGGCCTCATCAAGTGTACTATATCTCTGAAGCTCAACTACACAAGCTATCTCATACTTCAACCTAGATACAAAACGTGGTACGGTTTGTTCAGGAGATTCAACTGATCCACATCTAATCACTAGTGTCTCAAACTCCTGTTCATAGTCATCCACTGTTTTACCCCCCTGTCTCAGTGTCTGGAGACGCATAAATAACTCATGCCTGTACTGTTTCGGTACAAACCTATTCCTCAAAACTCGTTTCATGTCTCTCCAAGTGTGTATTTCGGTCTCTTCATCCATTCGCCTACTGATCACCATATTTCTCCACCACAAAGCGGCATACCCTGTGAACTCTACGGCTGCAAGGCATACCCTGGAGTCCTCATCAATCTCATAACACTTGAAAATACCCTCAACTTGGTCTTCCCAATCTAGGTAGTCATCGGCGGAACCCCTATCATCAAACGAAGGCATCTGTAGCTTCGCACACTCTAGTCCTCGAGGTGGTCTAAATTCCCTATCCGGGTATGGATTAACCCAAAATTATCATCTCTGTCTTCCCTAAGAGCATGATGATCTCCTTCTACTCTAAGTGGTGCCTAAAGGTTTACCACAAGTGGTGGTGGTAATGTCATCCTATCAATTCTTGTTGCCAATGTAGCAACAATTGTGGTAAGGTCCTGAAGTTGCTCATCTAGAGTTCTTCCACTTGTATTTCAACGACTTGGTCTGCCACCCACTTGGTTATTAGCCTCATTGCCAATGTCCCCATTCACACTATCATATGACATGTTTGTGGATGCGATTTATTTGAAGTACAAATATAATCTCAAATAATTTGTAGCACACTCCCTTCACTTTACTACATCACAATAACAAGTTTAGATAACAACACACGCACTTGTACACCCACGGTGCAACAAGTCACCAATGAAACAAATACTTCTTATCACTTCAAGTATAGTAGAATAATTGAAGCACAAATAAATACTTCCAAGTGGTTAAGATATTGAATTCAACTAAGCAAGTATTTAAGTAATAATACTCAATAACTTTCACACTTAAATGCTTATATTTGAATTTCAAACTTCACTACTTAATTCCCTTAATTAGCCACGGTTCACAGTCACACTTTATCTTAATGTGTAGCACCTTACTCCACACAACTCCACAAATTTACACCACCACACACACCTCAATCACAATGCACTCACTTCACCAATAACTCCCACAGCAACAACAACAAAATGCACTCTACTTCCACGGCAATATTAACAAGATGTGCTCCACTTTCCACAAGTTCTAATTGCAACTTTACAACAAAATAGGCAGCAACTCAAATTTGAAATTCAAACCACTTCAATAATTGCAAGTCTTCTTCAATTGGTAAGCAATGAATTCAAATTCAAATAGCACTCATTAACTCCCACAACTTAATGGCATGTGTTTGAATTCAAATAAATTCCTCACTAATCAAAACTCAATGCAAATCTGCAAATTTTACTCCTCTAATTCACAATTACACAATGGAAGTCACAACAACAACCTACACATCCTCCTTCACGCCACAACAAGCCACGGCAAGGATTGGTAAGTTTTCAAGTTCAAAAGTTGTTGAATTAATCAACACTTCTATGCTTCTGCCCTTCCACAAAAATTATTGATCATAAGATGATACAATAACCTTTCCAATCCAACTCCAACAAACAGCAAATTAAATTCCAAGCCAAGGTAATTTCACAAGCTCAAAACCACAACAACAACACACTTTACGGTTTTCACTATCAACCCTAATTGATGATTAATTCCACGAAATCAAATAAAACCAATCCCTTCTCTCAACATGTGCTCTGATACCAAAAAGATGATGTGCCTAATTCCACTTCTAAGCACAATCAAATGAGTCAAGAAAACAAGTCTCAAGTCTCATACAAAACCGGTCCACCAAGGAATCAATTCACGTGACACCTTTGTAGATTTTGATGGAAAATGTTGTTCAAATGATTTAATTATAATCTCTATTGGTAACATTAACCAAGTAATCACAATAAGGATTGAAATAACACGTGGAAATTAGATCAAAGAAAGCAATAAAACCATGAAATCCACTTTCCCTTTCAATCACAAATTCATGCCAACACTAAAATGAAATATGTAATTCAAGTGCTCAAGGAAACAATCAATCTTACAAGATTGATGTCCACAAAATAAAACCCACAAATATGTCCAAGAAAGATCAAAATCTACCCTAGATATGACTTACTAGAGAAGAAATGAACATACAACAAAGTTGAATTGATATAACTCACAATTCACCTTCGTCGCACTAGCCACAATTCCAATTCTTGGGTTGAAATTGATAAGAGTTTGGAACTAAGGAAAGAACCCTAATTCTCACGTGAATATGAACTCTCAATTCTGCAAAATATGGCCTCCTCAAACCCTCTCTTAAGCAAGTATTTATACTTGCTACTCCTAGGGTTAGAAAGTGGTTAAAATTACAAGTTTGCCACTTTTAAGGTGGCTAGTCCTAAATGAAAATTACAACGAAATAAAAGTGTCCCAAAACCAAAATACAACCAAAGTAGTTCATAAAATGAAAAATATATAAAAGAAATTGGTCTTCAAGATGCCGGTCTTCTATAGGATCCATCGGCCTAGCTCATCACCGGTTCAGGTCGGTCCATGGATAACCCACAAGTTGAGTCTGAGGTAGTTTGTCCATTGCCCTATAAAATATGATAAGTGTGCCTGTTGGAAAACACAATACAAGAATAATAGAAAAGAGGTTAATTTATAAATAATTTCGGGGTCGATCTGCTCAAAATGGGCCCTCATCGCCAAAATTCGAATTCCTTTAGTTCTTGCCCTAATGATAGGTCTTGTCGGATTTTTATTCCTATCATCTCCTCGGGCCTCAAAAAGATTTGTCCTCAAATCTGGTAGATCAAATGTAATGGAGACTTTGTTTTCTTCTAGCAATCCATCTGAAGAAGTATCTCTATAGAATCCCAATATTTGAAATACTACAAGTGGTGATTGTTTTCTCTCCTCCATTTCTAGGATGTATTTCTTCTACAACACAAATAATGACCCATTATCCACTGAGGTGTCCCCTATCTCAACCCATTTCACTGATATTGTTTCCTCCTTTTCTAACTCATCTGTATGTCGCTGATCCTCATGGTCTTCTAATGGTTGGCCCAACTGCTCATTGTCCTCTGAGACCTCTGAAGGTGAACACAACTGTCTCTGAACATTCTGGCCCTCTAATGATGGACTCATTTGACTCTATTCCTCATAATACTCCAATGGTTTACTCAACTGCTCGTGAACCACTAGTATCTCTGAAGGAGAACATAACTGACCTTGAACAGTTTGGTTCCTTGGTAATCTACTCCTAGTAACCTGGAATGAATAGGATTGTCTCTGTCTTTCCACTTTCGAGGCTAACTATATAGCCTCATCAAGTGTACTATATCTCTGAAGCTCAACTACACAAGCTATCTCATACTTCAACCTAGATACAAAACGTGGTACGGTTTGTTCAGGAGATTCAACTGATCCACATCTAATCACTAGTGTCTCAAACTCCTGTTCATAGTCATCCACTGTTTTACCCCCCTGTCTCAGTGTCTGGAGACGCATAAATAACTCATGCCTGTACTGTTTCGGTACAAACCTATTCCTCAAAACTCGTTTCATGTCTCTCCAAGTGTGTATTTCGGTCTCTTCATCCATTCGCCTACTGATCACCATATTTCTCCACCACAAAGCGGCATACCCTGTGAACTCTACGGCTGCAAGGCATACCCTGGAGTCCTCATCAATCTCATAACACTTGAAAATACCCTCAACTTGGTCTTCCCAATCTAGGTAGTCATCGGCGGAACCCCTATCATCAAACGAAGGCATCTGTAGCTTCGCACACTCTAGTCCTCGAGGTGGTCTAAATTCCCTATCCGGGTATGGATTAACCCCAAAATTATCATCTCTGTCTTCCCTAAGAGCATGATGATCTCCTTCTACTCTAAGTGGTGCCTAAAGGTTTACCACAAGTGGTGGTGGTAATGTCATCCTATCAATTCTTGTTGCCAATGTAGCAACAATTGTGGTAAGGTCCTGAAGTTGCTCATCTAGAGTTCTTCCACTTGTATTTCAACGACTTGGTCTGCCACCCACTTGGTTATTAGCCTCATTGCCAATGTCCCCATTCACACTATCATATGACATGTTTGTGGATGCGATTTATTTGAAGTACAAATATAATCTCAAATAATTTGTAGCACACTCCCTTCACTTTACTACATCACAATAACAAGTTTAGATAACAACACACGCACTTGTACACCCACGGTGCAACAAGTCACCAATGAAACAAATACTTCTTATCACTTCAAGTATAGTAGAATAATTGAAGCACAAATAAATACTTCCAAGTGGTTAAGATATTGAATTCAACTAAGCAAGTATTTAAGTAATAATACTCAATAACTTTCACACTTAAATGCTTATATTTGAATTTCAAACTTCACTACTTAATTCCCTTAATTAGCCACGGTTCACAGTCACACTTTATCTTAATGTGTAGCACCTTACTCCACACAACTCCACAAATTTACACCACCACACACACCTCAATCACAATGCACTCACTTCACAAATAACTCCCACAGCAACAACAACAAAATGCACTCTACTTCCACGGCAATATTAACAAGATGTGCTCCACTTTCCACAAGTTCTAATTGCAACTTTACAACAAAATAGGCAGCAACTCAAATTTGAAATTCAAACCACTTCAATAATTGCAAGTCTTCTTCAATTGGTAAGCAATGAATTCAAATTCAAATAGCACTCATTAACTCCCACAACTTAATGGCATGTGTTTGAATTCAAATAAATTCCTCACTAATCAAAACTCAATGCAAATCTGCAAATTTTACTCCTCTAATTCACAATTACACAATGGAAGTCACAACAACAACCTACACATCCTCCTTCACGCCACAACAAGCCACGGCAAGGATTGGTAAGTTTTCAAGTTCAAAAGTTGTTGAATTAATCAACACTTCTATGCTTCTGCCCTTCCACAAAAATTATTGATCATAAGATGATACAATAACCTTTCCAATCCAACTCCAACAAACAGCAAATTAAATTCCAAGCCAAGGTAATTTCACAAGCTCAAAACCACAACAACAACACACTTTACGGTTTTCACTATCAACCCTAATTGATGATTAATTCCACGAAATCAAATAAAACCAATCCCTTCTCTCAACATGTGCTCTGATACCAAAAAGATGATGTGCCTAATTCCACTTCTAAGCACAATCAAATGAGTCAAGAAAACAAGTCTCAAGTCTCATACAAAACCGGTCCACCAAGGAATCAATTCACGTGACACCTTTGTAGATTTTGATGGAAAATGTTGTTCAAATGATTTAATTATAATCTCTATTGGTAACATTAACCAAGTAATCACAATAAGGATTGAAATAACACATGGAAATTAGATCAAAGAAAGCAATAAAACCATGAAATCCACTTTCCCTTTCAATCACAAATTCATGCCAACACTAAAATGAAATATGTAATTCAAGTGCTCAAGGAAACAATCAATCTTACAAGATTGATGTCCACAAAATAAAAACCACAAATATGTCCAAGAAAGATCAAAATCTACCCTAGATATGACTTACTAGAGAAGAAATGAACATACAACAAAGTTGAATTGATATAACTCACAATTCACCTTCGTCGCACTAGCCACAATTCCAATTCTTGGGTTGAAATTGATAAGAGTTTGGAACTAAGGAAAGAACCCTAATTCTCACGTGAATATGAACTCTCAATTCTGCAAAATATGGCCTCCTCAAACCCTCTCTTAAGCAAGTATTTATACTTGCTACTCCTAGGGTTAGAAAGTGGTTAAAATTACAAGTTTGTCACTTTTAAGGTGGCTAGTCCTAAATGAAAATTACAACGAAATAAAAGTGTCCCAAAACCAAAATACAACCAAAGTAGTTCATAAAATGAAAAATATATAAAAGAAATTGGTCTTCAAGATGCCGGTCTTCTATAGGATCCATCGGCCTAGCTCATCACCGGTTCAGGTCGGTCCATGGATAACCCACAAGTTGAGTCTGAGGGAGTTTGTCCATTGCCCTATAAAATATGATAAGTGTGCCTGTTGGAAAACACAATACAAGAATAATAGAAAAGAGGTTAATTTATAAATAATTTCGGGGTCGATCTGCTCAAAATGGGCCCTCATCGCCAAAATTCGAATTCCTTTAGTTCTTGCCCTAATGATAGGTCTTGTCGGATTTTTATTCCTATCATCTCCTCGGGCCTCAAAAAGATTTGTCCTCAAATCTGGTAGATCAAATGTAATGGAGACTTTGTTTTCTTCTAGCAATCCATCTGAAGAAGTATCTCTATAGAATCCCAATATTTGAAATACTACAAGTGGTGATTGTTTTCTCTCCTCCATTTCTAGGATGTATTTCTTCTACAACACAAATAATGACCCATTATCCACTGAGGTGTCCCCTATCTCAACCCATTTCACTGATATTGTTTCCTCCTTTTCTAACTCATATGTATGTCGCTGATCCTCATGGTCTTCTAATGGTTGGCCCAATTGCTCATTGTCCTCTGAGACCTCTGAAGGTGAACACAACTGTCTCTGAACATTCTGGCCCTCTAATGATGGACTCATTTGACTCTATTCCTCATAATACTCCAATGGTTTACTCAACTGCTCGTGAACCACTAGTATCTCTGAAGGAGAACATAACTGACCTTGAACAGTTTGGTTCCTTGGTAATCTACTCCTAGTAACCTGGAATGAATAGGATTGTCTCTGTCTTTCCACTTTCGAGGCTAACTATATAGCCTCATCAAGTGTACTATATCTCTGAAGCTCAACTACACAAGCTATCTCATACTTCAACCTAGATACAAAACGTGGTACGGTTTGTTCAGGAGATTCAACTGATCCACATCTAATCACTAGTGTCTCAAACTCCTGTTCATAGTCATCCACTGTTTTACCCCCCTGTCTCAGTGTCTGGAGACGCATAAATAACTCATGCCTGTACTGTTTCGGTACAAACCTATTCCTCAAAACTCGTTTCATGTCTCTCCAAGTGTGTATTTCGGTCTCTTCATCCATTCGCCTACTGATCACCATATTTCTCCACCACAAAGCGGCATACCCTGTGAACTCTACGGCTGCAAGGCATACCCTGGAGTCCTCATCAATCTCATAACACTTGAAAATACCCTCAACTTGGTCTTCCCAATCTAGGTAGTCATCGGCGGAACCCCTATCATCAAACGAAGGCATCTGTAGCTTCGCACACTCTAGTCCTCGAGGTGGTCTAAATTCCCTATCCGGGTATGGATTAACCCCAAAATTATCATCTCTGTCTTCCCTAAGAGCATGATGATCTCCTTCTACTCTAAGTGGTGCCTAAAGGTTTACCACAAGTGGTGGTGGTAATGTCATCCTATCAATTCTTGTTGCCAATGTAGCAACAATTGTGGTAAGGTCCTGAAGTTGCTCATCTAGAGTTCGTCCACTCGTATTTCGACGACTTGGTCTGCCACCCACTTGGCTATTGGCCTCATTGCCAATGTCCCCATTCACACTATCATATGACATGTTTGTGGATGCTATTTATCTGAAGTACAAAATGTAATCTCAAATAATTTATAGCATACTCCCTTCACTTCACCACATCACAATAACACCATACACACACTATTTACTTAGCACACAAATGCAATGCCACACATACACACCTTTTCTATACACGGTGCATAATAAATTCAACTACCTCAACAATAATATTTCCTACTCTTTTCAATCACGGTGCAACAACTTTTCCAAATTCCACAAAACACTCACTTCACCAATAACTCCCATGGCAACAACAACAAGTATGCTTCCACTTTCCACGGCAAGGATGACAACAAAAGGACAAATATGTTACTTTCCACAAATATATTCCAAATTCCACAATAGGCAACAACATCAATTTGAAATTCAAACCACTTCACTAATTGTAAGCCTTCTTCAATTGGTAAGCAATGAATTCAAATTCAAATAGCACTCATTAACTCCCACAACTTAATGGCATGTGTTTGAATTCAAATAAATTCCTTACTCATCAAAACTCAATGCAAATCCGTAAATTGCACTTCTCCAATTCAGAATTACACAATGGAAATCAAACCAAAAAGATGATGTGCCTAAATCCACTTAGAAGCACAATTAAAAGACTCAAGAAAAAGCAAACTCAAGTCAACTACAAACCGGCTCCAAAAGGGCAAAAATTGCGTGAACCCTAGTGAAGATGCAATGAAATCCAAATGTTCAATGTTGCAATTGTGATACCTCAATGATAATCCCTTCTAACAACACACTAATCACATATAATCCCACGAGAATAATCCACAAATTCAAAAGAAACTTCAATTCTAAGAACTCCTTTCCACAAGTGATAATCACGTTTCAAGAGGAATTCTTCAAGGATGAATCGAATTCAAATGCAAAGGATCTTAATTAAACACAAGAATTTGAAAATAATAAGAAGCAAATATGTCTAAGAACTATCTCAATTCATCCCTAGATATGATGATGAGAGCCATGATGGGAGCTAAGCCAGAAGATGGAATGTGGATCCTCTTGAAGTGCCACCTGGACCGATCACAAGAACTCATGCGAAACGATTCAAGGAAGCACTTAACGGGTTGATAAAGGATGTCTACGAAGCTGGAAAGAATTAGAGCAGCCATGAAGCCAGAAAGGATTGGAACAACCATGAGAATGCCCTTGCTCTTGCTCTTGTACAAGTCATAACGGATACGGGTTGAAGGGGGCGTGTCTTTACAAGGCACGGCCGTGTTGTGAGTCTGGAGGCTCCACAGAAACATACATGGTCGTATACACGGTTCAAAGGCACGGCCGTGTATGGTGTCAAGAATATCTACAGAAACATACACGTCTAGAAAGGCACGGCCATATATACACTCTACGCCGGCTACTACGCCGGCTCCAACGCCGCTGGCCTTGAATTCCCTATTTTGTTATTTTTCCGCAACTTAATGATGTTATGTCGTTTTGGGCTTTTATTATTATAAATTGTAAACCCTACTATAAAGCTTCTAGGGTTGAGAACAGAAATATAGAACATACAAGTTTGAATAACACTTTTGAGAGAATTCCTCTCTTGGTTCTTTAAAGAACTTCCCTTGAACTTATCGGATTTTCTTCCGTGGCGTTCATCCCGACTTATCAATCGGTCTTTCATCCCGATTGTGGTGTCCACATAATATACCAAGGTTCTTGCCTCACTTATAGGCAATGGGTCGCGGTTTCCACTCGATTATTTGGCATCTTAGGTAGCAATTCCGAACGTATTGGTATTGGGTTTCGTCACACGTGGGTGTGGTTCGTATCGGTTTGGTATCAGAGCCTAGGTTTGTTAAACATCAGTTCGGTTTGAGGAAGGTAACATCAAAACCCTAACTCCAATCGTTCATATCAATTGTTCATATCAAGTTCATAGTGTTAATTGTCTATTGAAAGTGTAGTGGCTCCTATTCACTTTTGTTACAAACAAAAAGAATAAAAAAAAATAATCACGACAAAAAAAAAAAAAGAATGTGATCAAGAGCAACAAACAAAGGCAACAAAAAAGGAAAGAAAAAGAGGAAAATTTCGAGCCCCTAGAGTTGTTTTCAATTCTACGGAAGGGATTGGTGTAGTTTGGTCAGTTCCAAGAGAATTGAGAAGAGGAATTGGTGAGTTGATATCATCATTGCTTGTGAGAATACACGAGTGACTGTGTGATATCATCCTTTGAGCGAAACACGTAAGGGAGTGTATCGTGAGGCTTAATTATATATACTTGTGTTAGTACTAATCTTTTCTACAGGAACTATGTCGAGGCAACATTCTCCTAAAGGTAAGAGGGGAAGGTTTGATGCTAGGTTAGTGATTGAGGCATTGAGGGGTGAGATGAAGAGGATGTTTCAGGAGGGCATGGAATAAATTCATGAGACGGTGGAACAAAAACTAGAGCAATCTAAAAACGTCTTCCAAGGGCGTAAGAGGGAGAGTTGTTCTAGGAGAGTGCAATGGGGTAGAGATGAAATGGCTGATGATGAATTTGATGAACCTTCTGTCGGGAGTTATAGAGGTTATAGTGGTAGGAATAGAGAAACTAGGGATTAGGAAGATAGATGAGATAGGAATAGAGAGGATAATCAATTGAGTAGTATAAAGATGAAGATTCCTCCTTTCCAAGGGAAGAATGATCCTGAGGCGTACTTAGAGTGGGAGAAGAAGGTAGAGATGGTGTTTGATTGTCACAATTATAGTGGGAGAAAGAAAGTGAAGCTTGCTACCATTGAATTTTCGGATTATGCCATAGTGTGGTGGGATCAACTGATGTTGAATACAAGAAGGAATGGCGAACCACCTATTGAGTCTTGGGAAGAGATGAAGAGGGTGATGAAGAGGCAGTTTGTGCCTACGTATTACTATCGTGAATTACACAACAAATTGCAAACTCTTAAGCAGGGAAGCCAAAGTGTGGATGAATATTTCGAGGAGATGGACGTTACTATGATTAGGGCGAATGTAGAGGAGGATAGAGAGGCTACCATGGCTAGGTTTCTTGCTGGATTGAATAGAGAAATTCAAAATGTCGTAGAACTGCAGCATTATGTAAAATTGGAAGATATGGTTCATATGGCTATAAAGGTTGAGAACTAATATAGAAGGAAAGGTAGTAGTATTGCACGGTTTCAGCAGGGTGCTAGTTCATCCACCTGGAAGACTAACCAATGGAAGAAGGAAGAAAAGCCTTTACCCACCAAACCAAAAGGAGAGCAGAGGCAAACGGGTTCTACTCCTGGTAACCAAGGTAAACCTGATTCTTCTACTCCTAGAAATCGTGACATTAGATGTTTTAAATGCCAAAGCAAAGGCCATATTGCTAATCAATGTCCGAATAGGGGTGTTATGATTCTACGTGATGATAGTGAGTATGAGACTGAGGGGGGTAGTGAAGAGGATGATATGCCTCCATTAGAGGATGCTAGTGATGACGAGGAGCCTGCAGTAGGGAAGTTAGTGGCAGTAGTGAAGCGAGCTTTGAATGTGTAGGTGAAGGAAGAAGAGGAGGTGCAACGAGATAGTATCTTTCATACTAGATGTTATCTAGGTGATCATATTTGCAGTTTGATCATTAATGGAGGGAGTTGCACTAATGTGGTGAGTACTTTTATTGTCGAGAGGCTAGGACTCAAGACTACTAAACACCCTAGACCATATAAATTGCAGTGGCTGAATGATAGTGGCGAGACTAAGGTGAGTAAGTAAGCCTTGATTGCTTTTCGCATCGGTAGGTATGAGGATGAGGTGTTATGCGATGTAGTGCCGATGCAGGCATGTCATGTGTTGTTGGGGAGGCCATGGTAGTTTGATAGGAAGGTTGTTCATGATGGCTTTTCTAACAAGTATACGCTTGTTCACTAGGGGAAAAGCTTTAATCTTAAACCCTTAACACCTAAACAGGTGTATGAGGATCAGTTGCAGCTACAACAGTCTTTTGCAAGGTGAGTGAAAAACAGAGGGAGAGTGAGAGAGCAAAAGACAGCGAGAAAGAAAAGGAACACAAAAGTCGATATCAAAAGGAAAAAGAGAGGAAGGTTGGAAAGAGCATGAGAGACCAAGTTGAAGGGGGATCAACTTCGGTGGTGATTGAAAAGGAGAGTGCAGCCTTGCAAAAGGAGAGTTGTGTGGCAAGAGCGAGTGTAGTGAGGAGAGCGTTAGTGATGAAGCAACCTATGTTGTTGCTAGTTTTTAAGGAAACTTGTTTGAATACTAATGAACTATTTAACTCTTTGCGTAGTGTGGTTGTGTCTATTGTGCAGGACTTTGAAGATTTCTTCCTTGAGGAGATTCCAAAGGGTTTACCACCTATTCGTGGTATTGAGCACCAATTGACCTTGTACCCAGAGCATCTATTCCAAACAAACCAGCTTATAGGAGCAATCCAGAGGAGACAAAGGAACTCCAAAGGCAGGTTAATGAATTAATGGAGTAGGGGTACGTGAGAGAAAGCATGAGCCCATGTGCAGTGCCTGTGATTTTGGTGCCTAAGAAGGATAGGTCATGGAGAATGTGTGTTGACTGCCGCACCATCAACAACATCAAGGTAAAGTATTGTCATCCCATTCCTCGCTTAGATGACATGTTAGATGAGTTACATGGGTCTAGTGTCTTTTCCAAAATTGATTTGAAAAGCGGATATCACCAAATTAGAATGAAAGAAGGTGATGAATGGAAAACCACATTTAAGACAAAATATGGATTGTATGAGTGGTAAGTAATGCCTTTCGGTTTAACTAACGCACCTAGTACTTTTATGAGACTTATGGACCATGTTTTGAGGACTTTTATTGGCAAATTTGTGGTTGTCTATTTTGATGATATCCTCATTTACAGCAAGAGTTTGGAAGATCGTATATCTCACTTGAGGGATGTTTTAAAAGTGCTTCGAAAGGAGTAATTATATGCTAACCTCAAAAAGTGCACTTTTTGCACAGACAAACTTGTGTTTCTTGGTTTTGTTGTTAGTGCACAGGGAATACAGGTTGATGAAGAAAAGATTCGTGCGATCCAAGAATGGCCTAGTCCAACCAATGTAAGTAATGTGCGGAGTTTCCATGGACTAGCGAGCTTTTACAGGAGGTTTGTGAAGGATTTCAACACCATTGCAGCTCCACTTACTAAGGTAATCAAGAAGAACATGGGGTTCAGATGGGGAGAGCAACAAGAGAAGGCCTTTCAGACGCTTAAAAATAAGCAGACTCAGGCGCCATTACTTGCTTTACCTAATTTCTCTAAAACGTTTGAAATTGAGTGTGATGCTTCAAGAGTAGGTATTAGAGCAGTGCTCATGCAAGAGAGAAGACGAATTGCATTCTTTAGCGAGAAGCTAAGTGGGGCAACCTTGAACTACCCTACTTATGACAAGGAATTATATGCCTTGGTTCGAGCACTAGAGACTTGGCAACACTATCTTTGGCCAAAAGAGTTTGTGATCCACACTAATCATAAATCCTTAAAGTACTTGAAGGGACAACATAAGCTAAACAAAAGGCATGCTCGTTGGGTGGAGTTCATCGAAACATTTCCCTATGTCATCTACTACAAGCAAGGTAAAAAGAATGTCGTTGCTGATGCACTTTCTAGGAGGTATGCTCTTATCTCTACTCTTAGTTCTAGACTACTTGGTTTTGAGCACATTAAGGAATTGTATGCTACTGATCGAGATTTTTGTGAAGAGTATGTGCATTGTGAGAAGAGTGGTCATGGTAAATTTTATAAACATGAAGGATTCTTGTTTAGGGAGAATAAACTATGCATTCTAAATTGTTCTTTAAGAGAATTACCGATGAGATCCATAATGAGAGTCAAGCCGGAAGAAGGAATGTGGATCCTCTTGAAGTGCCGCCTGGACCGATCACAAGAAATCAAGCGAAACGACTCAAGGAAGCACTTAACGGGTTGATAAAGGATGTCCATGAAGCCGGAAAGGATTGGAGCAATCATGAAGTTGGAACGGATTGGAACAACCATGGGAAGACCCTTGCTATTGTACAAGTTATACCGGATACGGGGTGAAGAGGGCATGTATTTACAAGGCACGGTCGTGTAGGAATCTCAAAGTTACACAGAATCATACACGGTCATATACACGGCCAAAGGCACGGCCGTGTATGGAGTCAAGCAAATCCACAGAAAGATACACGACCAGAAGTACACGGTCGTGTATATTGCCAGAATTTGCACAGAAAAGTACACGGCCAAAGTACACGGTTGTGTACACGGCCGTGTATCTCCCCGACGCCGGCCTTTTGTGTTGTTTTGTTATTTAACACACTTATTGAAGTGACGTCGTTTTGGACTTGTATTTTTACAAATTGTAACCCTAGTATAAAGCTCCTAGGGTTTAGAATAGAGATAACATACATCTTAGAACATTAAACATATTTGAGAGGCTCCTCTCTTAGTTCTTCAAGAACTACTTCGAACTTATCGGATTGATTTCCGTGGCGTTCATCCTGACTTATCAATCAATCTTTCATCCCGATTGTGGCGTCTTCACATTATACCAAGGTTCTTGTCTCGCTTATAGACAACGGGTCGCGGTTTCCACATTAGGTGTTTAGGCGTCATAGGCAACGAATTCCGAACGTATTGGTATTGGGTTTCATCACGGGTTGGCGTGGTTCGTATCAATTTGGTATCAGAGCTTAGGTTTGTCAAAACATCAAGTTCGGTTGAGGAAGGTAACATCAAAACCCTAACTCCAATCGTTCATATCCATTGTTAGCATTCAAATTCGTAATATTAATTGTCTTTTGATAGTGTAGTATCTACTAGTCGATTGTTACAAAAAAAAAAGGAAGAATCACGACACAAAAAAAAGAAAAATAGAGGAAAATTTACGAACCCTAGATTTGTTTTTTGAATTCTACGGAAGGGAATTGGTGTAGTTTGGATTAGTTCCAAGAGAATTGAGAAGAGGAATTGGCAAGTTGATATCATCATTGTTTGTGAGCATACACAAGTGACTGTATGATATCACCATTTAAGCGAAACACGTAAGGGAGTGTATCGTGAGGTTTAATTTTATATATATTTGTGTTAGTACTAATCTTTTCTGTAGGGACAATGTCGAGACAACATTCTCCTGAAGGTGAGAGGGGAGGTTTGATGCTAGGTTAGTAATTGAGGCGTTGAGGGGTGAGACGAAAAGGATGTTCCAAGAGGGAATGGAACAAATTCATGAGACGGTAGAGTAGAGACTAGAACAATCTACAAATGTCTTCCCAGGGCGTAAGAGGGAGAGTCGTTCTAGGAGAGTACTGAGGGGTGGAGATGAAATGTCGGATGATGACTTTGATGAGCCTTCTGTCGGGAGTTATAGAGGTTATAGTGGTCGGAATAGAGGAACTAAGGATTGGGAAGATAGAGGAGATAGGAATAGAGAGGATGATCAATTGAGTAGCATAAAGATGAAGATTCCTCCTTTCCAAGGGAAGAATGATCTCGAGGCGTATTTAGAGTGGGAAAAGAAGGTAGAGATGGTGTTTGATTGTCATAACTATAGTGGGAGAAAGAAAGTGAAACTTGCTGCCATTGAGTTTTCGGATTATGCTATAGTGCGGTGGGATCAACTAATGTTGAATAGAAGAAGGAGTGGCGAGCCACCTATTGAGTCTTGGGAAGAGATGAAAAGAGTGATGAAGAAGCAATTTGTGCCTGCGTATTACTATCGTAAATTGCACAACAAATTACAAACTCTTAGGCAGGAAAGCCGAAGTGTGGATGAGTATTTCAAAGAGATGGAAGTTACTATGATCAGGGCTAATGTAGAGGAGGATAGAGAGGCTACCATGGCTAGGTTTCTTGCGGGATTGAATAGGGAGATTCAAAATGTTGTTGAATTGCAGCATTATGTAGAATTGGAGGATATGGTCCGTATGGCTATAAAGGTTGAGAACCAACACAAGAGGAAAGGTAGTAGTAGTGCATGATTTCAACAGGGTACTGGTTCATCCACCTGGAAGACTAACCAATGGAAGAAGGAAGAAAAGCCATTACCCACTAAACCGAAAGGAGAGCTGAGGTAAGCGGGTTTTACTCCTGGTAACCAAGGTAACCCTGAATCTTCTACTTTTAGAAATCATGACATTAGATGTTTTAAATGCCAAGGTAGAGGCCATATTGCTAGTCAATGTCCAAATAGGCGTGTGATGATTTTACGTGATGATGGAGGGTATGAGACTAAGGGGGATAGTGAAGAAGATGATATGCCTCCATTAGAGGATGCTAGTGATGATGAGGAGCCTGCAATGGGAAGGCTAGTGGCAGTAGTGAAGCGAGGATTGAAATTGCAAGTGAAGGAAAAAGAGGAGGTGCAAAGAGAGAATATATTTCATACTAGATGTTATTTAGGAGATCACATTTGTAGTTTGAACATCGATGGAGGGAGTTGCACCAATGTAGTGAGTAATTTTATTGTTGAGAGGCTGGGGCTCAAAACTGTTAGACACCCTAGTCCATATAAATTGCAGTGGTTGAATGATAGTGGAGAGACCAAGGTGAGTAAGCAAGCATTGATTGGTTTCCGCATTGGTAGGTATGACGATGAGGCGTTATGTGATGTAGTGCTAATGCAAGCGTGTCATGTGTTGTTGGGGAGGCCGTGGCAATTTGATAGGAAGGTTGTTGATGATGGTTTTTCTAACAAGTATACACTTGTTCACTAGGGGAAAAGCTTTAATCTTAAACCGTTAACACCTAAGTAGGTGTATGAGGACCAGTTGCAGCTACAACAGTCCTTTGCAAAACATAAGGTGAGTGAAAAGCAGATAGAGAGTGAGAGAGCAAAAGACAATGAGAAAGAAAAGGAATATAAAAGTCAAGATCAAAAGGAAAAAGAGAGGAAGGCTGGAAAGAGTGTGAGAGGCCAAGTTGAAAGGGGATCAACTTTGGTGGTGAGTGAAAAGGAGAGGGTAGCCTTGCAAAAGGAGAGTTGTGTAGCAAGAGCGAGTGTAGTAAGGAGAGCGTTAGTGATGTGGCAACCTATGTTGTTGCTGGTTTTTAAAGAAACATGTTTGACTACTAACGAACTATCTAACTCTTTGCCTAGTGTGGTTGTGTCTCTTGTGCAGGACTTTGAAGATGTCTTCCCTGAGGAGATTCCAAAGGGATTACCACATATTCGTGGTATTGAGCACCAGATTGACCTTGTACCCGGAGCATCAATTCCAAACAAGCCAGCTTATAAGAGCAATCCGGAGGAAACCAAGGAACTCCAAAGGCAGTTCGATAAATTAATGGAGAAGTGATATGTGAGAGAAAGCATGAGTCCATGTGCAGTGCCTGTGATTTTGGTGCCTAAGAAGGATGGGACATGGAGAATGTGTGTTGACTGCCGCGCCATCAACAACATCACGGTAAAGTATCGTCATCCCATTCCTCGCTTAGATGACATGTTAGATGAGTTACATGGGTCTAGTGTCTTTTCTAAAATTGATCTGAAAAGTGGATATCACCAAATTAGAATGAAAGAAGGTGATGAATGGAAAACTGCATTTAAAACAAAATATGGATTGTATGAGTGATTAGTGATGCCTTTCAGTTTAACTAATGCACCTAGTACATTTATGAGACTTATGAACCATGTTTTGAGGACTTTTATTGGAAAATTTGTGGTTCTTTATTTTGATGATACCCTCATTTACAGCAAGAGTTTGGAAGATCATATATCTCACTTGAGGGATGTTTTAGAAGTGCTTCGAAAGGAACAATTATATGCTAACCTCAAGAAGTGCACTTTTTGCACAGACAAACTTGTGTTTCTTGGTTTTATTGTTAGTGCACAGGGAATACAGGTTGATGAAGAAAAGGTTCGTGCGATCCAAGAATGGCCTAGTCCAACCAATGTAAGTAATGTGCGGAGCTTCCATGGACTAGCGAGCTTTTACAGGAGATTTGTGAAGGATTTCAGTACCATTGCAGCACCACTTACTGAGGTAATTAAGAAGAACGTGGGGTTCAAATGGGGAGAGCAACAAGAGAAGGCCTTTCAGACGCTTAAACATAAACTGACTCAGGCGCCATTACTTGCTTTACCTAACTTTGCTAAAACGTTTGAAATTGAGTGTGATGCATCAGGATTAGGTATTGGAGCAGTGCTTATGCAGGAGCAAAGACCGATTGCATTCTTTAGCGAGAAGCTAAGTGGGGCAACCTTGAACTACCCTACTTACGACAAGGAGTTATATGCATTGGTTCGAGCCTTGGAGACGTGGCAACACTACCTGTGGCCAAAAGAGTTCGTGATCCACACTGATCATGAATCTTTGAAGTACTTGAAGGGGCAACATAAGCTGAACAAGAGGCATGCTTGTTGGGTGGAGTTCGTCGAAACATTTCCATATGTCATCCACTACAAGCAAGGTAAAGAGAATGTCATGGCTGATGCACTTTCTAGAAGGTATACTCTTATTTCTACTCTTAGTTCTAGACTACTTGGTTTTGAGCACATTAAGGAATTATATGCTGCTGATCGAGATTTTTGTGAGGAGTATGTGCATTGTGAGAAGAGTGGACATCGTAAATTTTATAAACATGAAGGATTCTTGTTTAGGGAGAATAAACTGTACATTCCAATTTGTTCTTTAAGAGAATTACTCGTGACGGAGTCTCATGGAGGAGGTTTAGTGGGACACTTTGGAGTAGTTAAAACCTTAGGGGTATTGCAGGAACACTTCTATTGGCCTCACATGAAACGAGATGTTGAGAGGATTTGTGAGCGATGTGTCACGTGTAAGCAAGCGAAATTTAGGGTCCAACCTCAAGGGCTTTACACCCTACTTCCCATTCCTCATGAGCCTTGGGTAAATATTTCTATGGATTTTGTATTAGGTTTACCCAGGTCTAGATATGGTCGTGATTCTATTTTTGTAGTTGTTGATAGATTCTCTAAAATCGCACATTTCATTTCTTGTCACAAAACGGATGATGCTTGTAATATTGCTAATTTATTCTTTAGGGAAGTTGTGCGATTGCATGGTATGCCTAGAACAATTGTATCAGATAGGAATGCTAAGTTCTTGAGCTACTTTTGGAAGACCTTGTGGGCTAAGTTAGGAACTATGTTATTGTTTTCTGCTACTTGCCATCCACAGACTGATGGTCAAACTGAGGTAGTAAATCGAACTTTATCTACCTTGTTGAGGGCTGTAATTAAAAAGAATATTAAAAGTTGGGAGGATTGTTTGCCGCATGTTGAATTTTCTTATAACCGTACAGTGTATTCTGCTACTAAATTTACTCCTTTTGAGATTATGTATGGTTTTAATCCACTAACTCCTTTGGATTTATCACCTTTGCCTGTTTCTGAGTATGTTAATTTAGATGGCAAGAAGAAGGCCAAATTTGTTAAACAGATCCATGAGAAGGCAAGGCTAAACATTGAGCGAAGAATAGAGCAGTATGTGAAACAAGCCAACAAGGGTCGTCGACAAGTTCTTTTTGAACCTGGAGATTGGGTTTGGGTTCACATGCGCCAAGAGAGGTTTCCCGTGCAGCGTCGATCTAAACTACTTCCTAGAGGCGATGGACCATTTCAAGTTCTTGAGCGCATCAACGATAATGCATACAAGATAGATTTGCCTGGTGAGTATCAAGTAAGTGCCACATTTAATGTTACTGATCTGAGTCCTTTTGATGTAGGTGTTGATTTGAGGACAAATCCTTTTCAAGAGGAGGGGAATGATGAGATCCATAATGAGAGTTAAGCCGGAAGAAGGAATGTGGATCCTCTGGAAGTGTCGCCTAGACCGATCACAAGAAATCGAGCGAAACGACTCAAGGAAGCACTTAACGGGTTGATAAAGGATGTCCATGAAGCCGGAAAGGATTGGAGCAATCATGAAGTTGGAATGGATTGGAACAACCATGGGAAGACCCTTGCTCTTGTACAAGTTATACCGGATATGGGGTGAAGAGGGCGTGTATTTACAAGGTACGGCCGTGTAGGAATCTCAAAGTTGCACAGAATCATACACGGTCATATACACGGCCAAAGGTACGGCCGTGTATGGAGTCAAGCAAATCCATAGAAAGATACACGACCAGAAGTACACGGTCGTGTATATTGCCAGAATTTGCACAGAAAAGTACACAGCCAAAGTACACGGTCGTGTACACGGCCGTGTATCTCCTCGATGCCAGCCTTTTGTGTTGTTTTGTTATTTTACGCACTTATTGAAGTGACGTCGTTTTGGACTTGTATTTTTACGAATTGTAACCCTAGTATAAAGCTCCTAGGGTTTAGAATAGAGCATACATCTTAGAACATTAAACATATTTGAGAGGCTCCTCTCTTGGTTCTTCAAGAACTAATTCGAACTTATCGGATTGATTTTCGTGGCATTCATCCCGACTTATCAATCGGTCTTTCATCCCGATTGTGGCGTCTTCACATTATACCAAGGTTCTTGTCTCGCTTATAGACAACGGGTTGCGATTTCCACTTTAAGTGTTTGGGCATCTTAGACAACGAATTCCAAACGTATTGGTATTGGGTTTCGTCACGGGTTGGCGTGGTTCGTATCAATTACTAGTGAGGGAGTCTCATGGAGGAGGGTTAATGGGGCATTTTGGAGTAGCTAAAACCATAGGGGTATTGCAGAAACACTTCTATTGGCCTCACATGAAACGAGATGTTGAGAGGATTTGTGAGCAATGTGTCACGTGTAAGCAAGCAAAATCTAGAGTCCAACCTCATGGGCTTTATACCCCACTCCCCATTCCTCATGAGCCTTGAGTAGATATTTCCATAGACTTTGTGCTAGGATTACCCAGGTCTAGACATGGTCGAGATTCTATTTTTGTAGTTGTGGATAGATTTTCTAAGATGGCACATTTCATTCCTTGCCACAAAATAGATGATGCTTTCAATATTGCTAATTTGTTCTTTAAGGAAGTTGTGAGATTGCATGGTATGCCTAGAACAATCGTATCGAATAGAGATGCTAAATTCTTGAGCTACTTCTAGAAGACCCTATGGGCTAAGTTAGGAACTAAGCTATTGTTTTCTACTACTTGTCATCCACAGACTGATGGTCAAACTGAGGTAGTAAATTGAACTTTGTCTACTTTGTTAAGGGCAGTCATTACAAAGAACATTAAAAGTTGGGAGGATTGCTTGCCGCATGTTGAATTTGCCTATAATCGCACAATGCATTCTGCTACTAAGTTTACTCCTTTTGAAATTGTGTATGGTTTTAATCCACTAAATCCTTTGGATTTATCACCTCTACCTATTTTTAAGTATGTTAATCTAGATGGCAAGAAGAAAGCAGAATTTGTTAAACAGATCCATGAGAAGGCAAGATTAAACATTGAGCGAAGAACAAAGCAGTATGTGAAACAAGCCAATAAGGGTCGTCGACAAGCTGTCTTTGAACCTGGAGACTGGGTTTGGGTTCACATGCGTAAAGAACGGTTTCCTGTGCAGCATCGATCTAAATTACTTCCTAGAGGCGATGGACCATTTCAAATTCTTGAGCACATCAATGATAATGCATACAAGATAGAATTGCTAGGTGAGTATCAAGTAAGTGCTATGTTTAATGTTACTGATCTGAGTCCTTTTGATGTAGGCGACGATTTGAAGATAAATCCTTTTCAAGAGGAGGGGAATGATGAGAGCCATGATGGGAGCCAAGCTAGAAGATGGAATGTGGATCCTCTTGAAGTGCCACCTGGACCGATCACAAGAACTTGAGCTAAACGATTCAAGGAAGCACTTAACGGGTTGATAAAGGATGTCCACGAAGCCAGAAAGAATTGGAGCAACCATGAAGCCAAAAAGGATTGGAACAACCATGAGAATGCCCTTACTCTTGTACAAGTCATAACGGATATGGGTTGAAGGGGGCGTGTCTTTACAAGGCACGGCCGTGTAGTGAGTCTGGAGGCTCTACAGAAACATACATGGTCGTATACACGGTTCAAAGGCACGGCCGTGTATGGTGTCAAGAATATCTACAGAAACATACACGTCTAGAAAGGCACGGCCGTGTATACACTCTACGCCGGCTACTACGCCGGCTCCAACACCGCCGGCCTTTAATTCCCTATTTTGTTATTTTTCCACAACTTAATGATGTTATGTCATTTTTGGCTTTTATTATTACTAATTGTAAACCCTACTATAAAGCTTCTAGGGTTAAGAACAGAAATATAGAACATATAAGTTTGAATAACACTTTTGAGAGAATTCCTCTCTTGGTTCTTTAAAGAACTTCCCTTGAACTTATCGGATTTTCTTCCTTGGCGTTCATCCTGACTTATCAATCGGTCTTTCATCCCGATTGTGGCGTCCACATAATATACCAAGGTTCTTACCTCACTTATAGGCAACGGGTCATGGTTTCCACTCGATTGTTTGGCATCTTGGGTGGCAATTCCGAACGTATTGGTATTGGGTTTCATCACACGTGGGCGTGGTTCGTATCATATGACATATTAGAGAAGAAAAGAAATCACAACAAAATGAAATTGATACTACTCACAATTTCAAGGTGTTGCACCTGCCACAATTTCAACTCTTGGGATTGAAATTGATAAGAGTCTAATGAAAATTAGGAAACCCTAATCCTCATGTGAAATGTACTCTCAATTCTGTAAAAATTAGCCTCCTCAAACCCTCTCTTAAGCAAGTATTTATACTTGCTACCCCTTTACTTAAATAGTGGTCAAAATTACAAGTTTGCCACTTTTAAGGTGGCTAGCCCTAAATGAAAATTACAAGGAAATAAAAGTGTCCCAAAACCAAAATACAATCAAAATAGTTCATAAAAGAAGAAATATATAAAAGAAATGGACTTCAAGATACTGGTCTTCTATAGGATCCATCGGCCCAACTCATCACTAGTTTAGGTCGGTCCATGGATAACCCACAAGCTGAGTCTCAGGGAGTTTGTCCATTGCCCTATAAAATATGATAAGTGTGCCTGTTGAAAAACACAATACAAGAATAATAGAAAAGACGTTAATTTATAAATAATTCTGGGGTTGATCTGCTCAAAATGGGCCCTCATCGCCAAAATTCAAATTCCTTTAGTTCTTACCCTAATGATAGGTCTTGTCGGATTTTGATTCCTATCAATCACTCCCCCACAATCCAATGGATTGATAAAAGTATATGAAGAACAAACTTCACTATATAATTCTTAAATGTTCAAAAGTCCCCTAACTCTTACATTGCAAACCTATTTATAGGAAAAGGAAAACAAAACTTGAAAAGCCACAAACTAAACCGACTTAAGTACATAAGCCACCAGCTTTAGAAAAGAAGGCTGCTGACTTTAGAAGAAGGAAGGCTGCTAGCTTAGGGAGGGAAGGCTACCGGCCTTAGTTTTTTATGCCACTCGCCTTGATGACTAGCTTTGGAGGCAAAGCTGTCAGCCTTGGTAGTTGGTTTATCTTTTATGCTATCGACTTTAGGGCTAGTCCAAAGGGGTAAGCCGCTAGCTTTTATGGCCGGCTTAAATGGGTTCTTTGCCGGTCCATGTAACTTGAATCTTCCATTGAATGACTTTGTAAGTGGTATGATTTGATTCCCATCATCTCCTCAAACCTATGGAAGATTAGCCCTCAAATTTGATGGTTCTTTAGTTTGAATGAAAATGCCTAAAAGTTACCTGGATTGAAAACCTTAGTCTACCTATGTTTCTTGTCCTGATGTTGTGGCTACCCTGAAGACTTCTAAATTTCCTGTGACTATTCTACTCTATTCAATTCATCTCCTAATTCCTTTTGCCTCACTAATAAAGAGTTCCTTTCAGTGGCTTTATTAACTTGCTCCTGGGCTTCGTGCACCTCAGTTGGTGACATAGGACTCAAAATAACCCATTCACCATCTTTCTAAAACACATAGGTGTTTTTAGACGCAGCATACAATACTCAATAATATATGTGATGCACACATAAGGAGAACATCACAATCAACTTCATCCTGATACTTTTTCCCTATGTTGATTAGAACCTTAGCCCTTTGAGTGACATGCAGATTATCTTTTTCACTCAACTAATGTAATTCATAAGGCCTAGGATGTGGTGTAGTGAATAGTTGCAATTTATTCTCTAATGCAACAACTATATCATTGGTGCAACTACCACCATCAATAAGAATAGTACAAAGATTACCTTGGACCCTGTAGGGAATATGGAATAGGTTTCCCTCTGTACGTCCTCAATATTTGAAGATGTAGTCATTACCCTACGCAACACGTTAATAGCCAAACATTGATCATTTCCCTTATCCTCATGTACCTCAGCATTTGGAACCTCATAATATTCTTTTAGCACTATTGATAAATCTATTGGTTCAAGTATCTCTTCCTTGCCATCCTTACTTTCCACCTCCATAGGAGTCATCACCCTTTTGTTGGGACACTAAGCAACCATATGTCCAAAGCCCATACATTTAAAGCATTGGGTTTGACGAGTCTTCCCACCTGATGACCCTAGTACTATTTATCTCATGTCATCCCTAGCAATTGCTTTCCCTTTTTCAGAAATTTCTTTCTCTTTTTCAAAAATTTCTTTCTCCCTATCAGTAATAGTTGCATTCAATTCCATAGCCTTATCAATTTCCCCTTTTTCAACCTGTTGACTATTTGACCCATATAGCTAAGTAGTAGATCCATACCTGTTACTCAATGCTTTGTATGGATTTGAATGCCTCTGTCTCTCAAATTTTAAAGCCAAGTGGATGGCCTCATCAAGTGTGTCATACCACTACAGTTCCACTATACAATCAATCTCATGTTTCAGACCAGGCAAAAATCGTGCCATAGTCTGCTCAAGATGTTCAATGGTTCAACAACAAATCATGAGCGCCTTAAATTCTTGGACATATTCGTCTACAATTTTACATCCCTATCTCAAGGTCTAGAGACACATGAATAGTTCATGCTTATAATGCTCTGGAACAAACCTTTTCCTCATAACTTTTTTCATCTCTTACCAAGTACGAATCTTAGCATCACCATCTCTCCTCTTATTAGCCATAAGGTTCTTCCACCATAAGGCGGCATAACCTGTAAAGTCAACTATTGTCAGATGAACTCAAGTATGGTCATTGATCACATAGCACTTGAAGAGTCCTTCTACCTTATCCTCCCAGTTAAGGTAAACCTCTATAGACCCCTTTCCAACAAATGAAGGCATCTGCAATTTTACATATTCCAAACCCCGAGGCAGCCTGAATTCACGGTTAGGATAAAGTTCATCCTCAAAGTTGTTATCCCTTTCCTCCCTATAAGCATGATACTCTCTTCCAACCTATCTACCCCCGTTGCCTCCTAAAGCTCCTTCTTTACCCATAGCATTAAGTGCTACTCGAGGTGGGGGTACCTGTAAATTTGCTACTGGCTATTGAGGTAACTTCATCTGATCGACCCTAGTGGCTAGGTTACCAACCACAATGGTTAGGGCCTGCAGTTGTTCTTCCAAAGTTCTCTTACCACCTACAGCACAATGACTTTGCACTCCTCCTTTAACCTGACTGTTGGCCTCATTCTCGATTCCCCCATTAACACTATTATTTGACATGCTTCATGGAAATTGCAATCTCAACATGGAATTCACAAGTCACAACCACACTGCAATAACCCCCAATTGGCACAATCCCAATTATAACCTCCATTAGATCCCTAACTCAAAACCTAGCATAAATAACTTTTGCTCAATCTCCAATTCAAAGCCCTGGTATAACGACAATACAACCAAGATACATAAACAACAACAACAACTAGCTCTGATTCAATTACTCAATCCAACAATAGAATCCATAACCCACAACAACAACCATAGTATAAAACCTTAATTTCAATCCGCTATTAATACTAAGAACAAGCCAAAATTCAATCGCATAGCAACAATATAGCCCAATCGACAACCTATGTAAAACCCCAATTCAATAACAATCTACCACAAAACAAATTCACAATATCAAAAACCTTAATTTATCAAGGGAATTTCAATAGTCACAATCCCTTTTTCTCAATCTAAGCTAATTTACCAAAAGATGATGTGCCTAAAACTATGATATAATCGAATAATTCCAGTTCCGAGGTGATAATCAACAACAACTGATTCTAACAATCAAATAACGACCAATAACATAAAATAAACCCCAAACCCTTACCAGATATGACGCACCAACAAGAGAGTAATCCTAGTATGGATTTATTGATATGATGCACAACAATCCAATACCATCACTCGCCATAATCTAATGGATTGATAAGAGTATATGAAGAGCAAACTTCACTATATAATTCTCAATTGTTCAAAAGTCCCCTAATTCTTGCATTACAAACCTATTTATAAGAAAAGGGAAACGAAACTTGAAAAGCCACAAACTAAACTAGCTTAAGTACATAAGCTGCCAGATTTGGAAGAAGGAAGGATATTGACCTAAGGAGGGAAGGCCACCAGCCTTAGTATTTTACACCGCCGACCTTGATGACCATCCTTGGAGGCAAAGTTGCCGGCTTTGGGGGCCGGCTTATCTTCTATGCCATCGACTTTGAGGCTGATCTAAAGGGGTAAGCTGCCACGTTTTATAACCGACCTAAATAGGTTCTTCATCAGTCTGTATGATTTGAATCTTCCATCGAATGACTTTGTAAGAGACATGATTTAATTCCCATCAAAATTATTGCAAACAATATGTTCCCTATAGACAATTGCCACAAGCAAATAATACTATAGGAAATGAAGCAGGACTTAACCAAACCCATGATAGGACATATAGATTCTAGTTACAATTAAGAGGCAAAATGAGTGGTTTTGATTATACCTAGAAAGACGATGACCACCACCACTAACTCCTACCCTACTACCATTAGTGGCTATAGAAGAGGCACTACTGCCACCACTACCAATGGCAGCACCAATAGAGATGGCTTAGGTTGCACCACTAGTGTCATGTTACCAAAGAAATATGTTGCCTAACTTTATTAGGTGCAACAAATACTTTGAAGGCAATACTAAGCACTCGGAAGAGGCCAAAGATTGGATATCTTAAATTGAAAAATCATTCAAGGCCTTTGAAGTGCCAATGCATCAGAGTAAACTTTGGCACCAATCTATAGAGGTTGAGAGCTAGAACATGGTGAGATTCTAAAGTAAGACCATAACACCCCTGATAAATTGGGAGGCATTCAAAAGAGAATTCCTATAACATTACTTCCCGAAGAGTCTACACAAAAGTAGAGTGAGAAGTTATTTGCCATTCAAGTAAGGGGGAGAAGTATTGATCAATTTGAGGCTAAGTTCAGCCGACTGCTATAGTTTACACCCTTTGAGTATTAAATGAGTGACCAATTGAAGATGCAAGTATTTACAAAGGGGCTAGATCCCAAGATAAGAAGAAAACTTGCTGAATTTCAAGTATGAACCTTCAATGAGATGGTAGAGAAAGCGAGAGTATTGGAAAAGGCTAAAAAGCAAGAGGTGGAAACTTTCAGGAACAAGGTAAATACTTTTGGAAAATGACCACTTGATGGAGCTAGATACAACGAAAAGGATAAGAGGTTTACATGCTCCCAGAGTTCATTTCACATAGGGGCAAGGCGTGGAAATACCCCTTCTATCACATGCTGGAAATGCAAGGACAAATATTATCCTAGAGATTGCCCATTAGTGAGAAATAAGTGCTATTATTGTGAAGAGGGTACACATCTTGTCACCAATTGCCTTAAGAAGAACATGGTGACATGTTTCTATTGCCCAAGTATGTTCCTATACATTACAACTTTAACTTTAGATAATTAAATTAAATTCCAATAAATCAAAGCGCAAAAATTAGAAAAGTTTCTGACTTTAATAGTAGCCTCTATTTTTTACATTGTCACGGTTAATGTCTTTTATTTTAAACACACGCATTGTGGATGGCTATCTAGTATTAATAAAGATGAAGACATTTTTAAGTGTCTTAAGCTATCCATTTACTTTTAATTTTATTGAATATTTGAAATATACCATTGTACATAATTCCTCTAAAATTAAAATAACTACCTTAACCCTATAATTTGTAGCCTTCATTTTTTTTCCTCCCTGTCTTCATATGCTATATTTTTTAACTAGTCTTATTTGTAATTCAATGAGGAAAAATGTTATAATTTCGTGCTATACAAAGATATGTAGCTCTTCTAATTCTTTGGATGTCATTTTTGGTAATGTCTACTAACATTCAAACTTTAAAAAAATATAATAGCTTTTACCTATTTATTACTTCTAGTTGAGTGCTCTAGTGCACCTAATATCAAAATTAAAATGATTTTGCTATTCAAGGTTGTCTTTAATTACCCTCATACAACTTCCCATTAGAAATTCCAACCTATAGACATCACTTAATTGTAGTTGTTGTCGTTATTAGCGTGAAAAACTAAATTCATTATATTAATCTTATTATAGGCCAATATGGCCATGGGCCTTAAGGCTTACCTCAATTAAGTCGAACTAAGTAAGTGCCTCAAGTGGTTAAGAAAAATATAGAAAGTAATCTAACCTCCTTTAGAAGACACCTTATAGAATCTTTCCTAAAATAAATTAAGTATCTTTAAGAAAGATTTACTTACAAAAAAATATCACACTATTCTAACACTATAAATAGGAGATTACTCTAATAAGGTAAGGCATCTCCATACGTTTGATTGCCACAGCATTACACTACTTCTCTATCTTAAGCATAAGAGTCTAAGTGCCAATCTAATATTCGATACTCGATGGGTTACATCTGTTCATCTTACAAGTTGTATTTTGTTAGTTTAAAGACTTAATTCAATCTAAGATCAATTTGTAGTGATAGGAGCAATCAACAATTGGTGTTTATCGTCTATGAGCTAAAAATTTGTCAGGTTTAGCATAAAAACCATAGCAAAATCCGAAAGAAATTCTAATAAGAATGCTATTAATGATCGCAACCTACTAGTCAAATTGAGCAACCTAGCCCTAATACACCAAACCTCTAGTGCAGTAAACCAATACTTAAGGTAATGAAGATAAGGTTGCATGTCTTAAGCGACAATTGGCAAGATTGGTTGCTAAGAGTAAACACTTCCATGATTAAGTAAACAAAATCTAGAAATGCTTCTAGCATAATTCTCAACTACATAGTGAACAGCAAGGTGATAATGTGTCACAGCATTTTGGGAACATGCTACAACACTAGAATCGAGCTTCTTTTCGAAGGGGTGAGGTGCAAAATAATAGGAACAAAGCATTCAAGGGATAATCAACATATTTAGTCGAACCATCTCTAGATGACATTGATAACATAAATAAATGCCTTAACAAGATTAAAGATACAAAAAAAAACTAGCTTTGGGACATGTTCACCATCAGTAATTCTCCTTTTACATTGGAAATTTGAGAAGAATAGTTCCCAACTCACATTCATATTCCTCAAATGGAATTCTACGATATAACTACCAATGCATCCAAGTACTTGAGTTACTATCATCTTAGATGAACCTTCCTGACATCTTTGATGCCATTGCCTATAAAACCTATCCATATACCCTCAAGAAAGTAGCTTATACTTGGTATAAAGGCATGAAGTCGAATTCCGTCCCAAATTTTAAGGAGCTTGCCATGTAGTCTTACTAACATTTTCTATCAAGCAAAATGCCTAAACGTGACTCCACATAACTCCTTAACCCTCAACCTAATAAGACAAAAGTAGGATGAGACAATCTGAGACTATATCTTGAGGTTCAATAGAGTTATGCTCGAAATTCCCAATATGAACATAAGTGTCACCTTGAATCTAGTTGACAATGAGGTCAAAGATTGATCCTAGTTCTTTTACTCTCTAACACTCTATAAGCCAAAGAATTTCAAAGAGTTTCAAGAGCGAGTAGCAAACTATATTGCTTAGGAAGAAGCTATATTGGCAAGGAGATTAGCCAAGCAAAAGTCTTCAACTAAGAAGAAGTGGGGGAGGGGGGGATGGGCTTGGGTATGGACTAACTCTCATCAAAAGATGGGCTTGACCCTAAGGTTGATAAGAATAGGTCTTCTTAAAATGGAGAAGATGGCAAAAAGTGAGCCATTCCTTTCTATGTGTAGCACACCCCACTTAACAAGCCCCGAGAAGACATCTTCATGCAAATGTGAGATAAGGGTATTATGAGATGGTCGAATAAAATGTGATGTGCCTAAAATAATGATCGAATCAAATGATTCCAATTCTAAGGCAACAATCAATGGTAATCGAATTCCAAGATTCAAATAACGAATGATAACATAAAATAAGCCCTAAACCCTTACCAAATATAATGCACCAACAAGAGAGTAGTCCTAGTACGGATTTGTTGATATAACACATAACAATCTAATACTGTCACTCGCCATAATCCTACAGATTGATAGAGTAAATTAAAGAATAAACTTCACAAAATGTTTTCTTAAATGTTCCAAAGTCCCCAAATTCTTACAAAACAACTAATATATAATAAAGGGAAAACAAATGCAAAAAGTCACAAAATTTCATCCGAATCTCCTATATAAGCTACTGACTTTGGAATGAAGGCCACCGGCCTTGCATGGTAAGTCACCGACTTAAATGGCCAGCTTAAATTCCAAAGCTGCCGGCTTTGGCACTCTACACTATTGGCCTTGAAGGCTAAGCCACTAGCCTTTATAGCTGGCCTATCTCTACGTCACTAGCCTTGAATGGCTGGTCTAGGATCAAAGCCATCAAGCTTTACAGCCGGCCTAAGGGTGTTTACCTCCAGTTCTTGCGCTTTGTGTCTCGCATTGAATAACTTTGTAAGAACGGTGATTTGATTCCCATCATCACCTCAAACACGTGAAAGATTTGTCCATAAATCTGATGGTTCCTCTGTTTTTGTTGCGCACTTCTAAGAATCCCCTAGACTGAAAATCTTAGTCTACAAGTGTTTGTTGGCCTAAAGTCGTAGTTATCCTAAATGTTTCTGAATCACATGTATCTAATTCACTCTATTCAAGTCGTCCCCCAGTCCCTTCCTCTTCACTATCAAGGACTTATTGTTAGGGATTTTATTAATCTGCTCTTGGACTTCATGCACCTCAGTTGGTGACATAGGACTCAAAACAACTTGTTTAGCATTCTTCTGAAACATACAAATGTTTCTATACCCATCATGCAACACCCTCCTATCAGATAACCAAGGTCTACCCAGTAAAATATGTGATGCATACATAGGGAGAACATCATAATCAATTACATCCTGGTACTTTTTCCTTATGTTGATTGGAACCTTAACCCTCTGAGTGACATGTAGACTGTCTCGCTCACTTAGCTAATGTAATTTATAGGGCCTAGGATGAGGTGTAGTGACTAGTTGCAGTTTACTCACTATAACATTGGTGCAACTACCACCATCAATAAGAAGGGTACAAAGATTACCTTGGACCATGCAGGGAATATGGAATAGGTTTTCCCTCTACGCATCCTCAATATCTGGAGATGTAGTCATTACCCTAAGCAGTACATTAATAACCAGATATTGATCATTGCCCTTATCCTCATGTACCTCAATGTCTGGATCCTCATAGTATTCCTTTAGCATTGCTGATAAATCAGTAGGCTCAAGTATGTCTTCCTTATCACTCTCATTTTCCACCTCTATAGCAATCATTACCCTTTTGTTGAGACATTGAGCAACCATGTGTCCAAAGCCCATGCATTTGAAGCATGGGGTTTGATGAATCTTTCCACTTGATGACCCAAATACTGTTTGTTAGATATCATATCCTACAACCGCTTTGCCTTTTCCAGAACTATCCCTCTCCTTATCAGTAACAGTTGCATTTCATTACACGGTCCTATCAATTTCCCCCTTTCTAACCTGCTGATTATTTGATCCATGTAACTGTGTAGTAGATCCATGGATCAAATAACTGAGTAGTAGATCCACACTCTTGATTAGTTGTATAAATACTTGCTAACTCCATTTCATATTTGTTGTTGATTGAGGAGGAGTTGAAGTAGTAGTGTGTAAATTATGCCATGGATTACTTCTTTATTGTGAACTTGGAAGTAGAAATTCAAATTTGATCATTAGTGATCAATATCTTAATCGTGAGCTCCTCGTGTGTGTGGAAGAAGGAAAGTTTTTTAAATTTGAAATTCCATCAATTGGAATTCCATAGTTTTAATAACATGTGGAGTGTATCGTGTGATCCTTGCGTGATTTTGAAATTGAAGGAGTATAACCTACAATTTTCATATTTGAACTTGTGTGGGAAAAAGGAAATCATTTGAATTCAAACAAATCCATTAACTTGAAGTAGTTATTAAGTGGTATTGATTATATTTCATTTGAATTTGAAATTAATTCTTACCATTTATGGGAAAGTTGCATTAAAGAGTGTCATTTGAATTGTTGCCGTGTTTTATGTGTATGAGTTGTAGTGTAAGGGAGTATTGAAATAGTGGAGTTTGTGTTGTGAATATTGAGTGAAGGGTAATTTGCATCGTAAAGTGTTGTGTGTGTAGTGGTGGTTGAAGTGATTGCACCGTGTATGTTTGTGGTGTGTGTGGCGGTGTGAATTTGTGGAGTTGTGTGGTCTAACATGTTGTATGTGGAGACTAAAGTGTATATGTGTACCATGGCTAAGAAAGGAAATTAAGTAGTGAAGTTTGAAATTCAAAAAAAAAAAAAAAAAAAGCATTTAAGTGTGAAAGTTATTAAGTTTTATTACTTAAACACTTGCTTAGTTGAATTCAATAACTTAACTACTTAGAAGTGTTTAAGTGTTGCTTCATTTATTTTACTGTAATTGAAGTGTAGAGAAGTATTTGTTGCATTAGTGACTTATTGCACCGTGGGTGTGCAAGTGTGTGTGTGTTGTTGTCTAAACGTGTTATTATGACGTGGTGTTGTGAAGGGAGTGTGCTACAATTGTTTAAGATTATACTTTAGCAAATCACATCTACAAGCATGTCAAATGATAGTGTGAATGGGGGCATTAGCAACGAGGCCAATAGCCATGTTGGTGGAGGACAGGGTCATCATACTGCAGGTAGGAGAACTTTGGATGAACAACTTTAAGACCTCACTACCATTGTTGCTACACTAGCAATAAGGATAGACAGGATGATAATGCCATAACCACTAATGGCAAATCCTCAAGTACCACTAAGAGTAGCTCCTCAAAACATTCAGAGAGAGGGAGCAGTAGGAGGAGGAAACATAGGGAGGAGAATGGAAGGAGATCATCATCCCTATAGGGAAGAGAGGGATGATAACTTTGGGGTCAATCCTTACCCAAACAGAGATTTCAGGCCACCTAAGGGCCTAGAATATGTAAAGCTGCAGATGCCTTCATTTGATGGCAAAGGTTCAGCAAATGACTATTTGGACTGGGAGGATAAGGTTGAGGGCCTTTTTTAATGTTATGAGATAGATGATAACACCCGAGTGCAACTTGCTGCTGTTGAGTTCATAGGGTATAGCACTTTGTGGTGGAAAAATTTGGTGATCAGCAGGCAGAGGGATGGAGAAGCTGAAATTCTTACTTGGAGAGATATGAAAAGGGTTTTGAGAAAGAGGTTCATTCTTAAGCATTATAAGTAGGAACTATTTATGTGTCTATAGACCTTGAGACTAGGAGGCACGACAGTGGATGATTATATGTAGGAATTTGAAACTTTAATGACTAGATGTGGATCAGTAGAGCCTCTTAACCAAACCTTAGCACGTTTTGTATCTGGGTTGAAATATGAGATAGCCTGTGTAGTTGAGCTTCAAAGATACAGTACACTTGATGGGGCTATACAATTAGCCTTGAAAGTAGAAAGGCAGAGGCGATCCAATCCATTCCAGGTTACTAGTAGTAGACCTAATACTACTACTAGGCCCATGAGGGATGATGGTCAGTTTGGTGGACCAAAGGGAGCAAGTGAACCTGTCAGGGCAATAGATAGAGTTACCCCTAGCACCGATAGAGAGAAGATGATTTTTAGGAAGGGTAAAGAGGTAATTGGACCTGATGTTAGGCAGACTGTACCGGGGATCAACTAGTGGGAAAATGTGCTAGATTAAATGCTTTAAATGCATGGGATTTTGACATATGGCTGCATAGTATCCTAATAAGAGAGTTATGATAGTCATAGAGGGTATTGAAGAAGAAGAAGAGGATGAAAAAGAATTAGTCGAGCCTACAGACCTATTTATAGCATTGCAGGAGTACTATGATGATCATAACGCTGAGACACATGAGGATAAAATGGGTGAATAGTATTTACCTATTAATGTGTTGCATAGGGTTTTGACTATATCTCCAAATGCTAGGGACAAACAAAGGGAGAACATATTCCATGCATCTTGCAGGATCCAAGGTAACCTTTGTGTATTAATCATTGATAGTGGTAATTGCACTAATGTCATATCTGTTGCATTAGTAGATAAATTACAACTAACCATTAGTCTACGTCTTAGCCCTTACAATTTGCATTGGTTGGACAATCAAGATAGTATACATGTTACACAAAGGCAAAGGTGCCAGTTAGTGTAGGAAAGAAATACCATGATGTGATCATTTATGATGTGATCACTGTCAACCGTATATATAAAATAATAGTGAATTTTCTAGCAAGTATACTAAGTCGGAATCAAGTAATATAGAAGTAAGTAGAGTGTCGATCCCTCGAGGACTAAAGAGATTACTAAACCTATAATAAATTTTACTGATATCTAGGCAATTCAAAGAAAGATTCTTTTAACTACTTAATTAAAAACTGAAATAAAATCTACTCAAACAAGAACTATGAGAATATTATAAAGTAAACCTTTCAATTGAGAAGGTGGGAATTAAGAATTCACCCTAGACACACTAATCAAATTTCCATCATGTTATTTAGAGTAACCTATGTATGGTTATTCAAATGGGTTTATAACCATAAACCTTCAATTAATTAGTCAACTTTCGTATCTCTAATTAACAAAGGATTCTAAATTACATCTATACACTTCCCAGTGCTATGATTGCCTAATATCCTAATGTAATTACCCCTAATTCCTTAGTGGATAATTAATTAGAACATTGCTTTAAACTCCAGATAAACCCTAATTTAACTAATTAATGCCGCTTCCACTTTGTTATATTAATCCAATTAAGAATCCCTAACAAATTCTATCTCAACTCCCATATTGATAAAATTTCTAACAATTAAAACCTTTAAGAATTTCAATTGAAATTATAGGAATTGCAATTATGAATAATCCACAAATACCTTAATCTAATAACATGACTACAATTATCACTTTATCAATCTAGGGTTTCATTCTTCTTCCCACCAATTGAATCTAGCCAGCCATAAATTTAACAATGAATGCACAAGTTACAATGGAATATTTAAGAGAATTCATGAATAATACAAACACAAGTCACAAAATTGCATAAATAAATAAAGATCAGAAATCACCAATTTTGTGATATAGTTGGAGAGAATTCAAACACAAAACACCAAAGACCACTTCCCAAAGCCAACTAAAAATACTTCTCAATTGATCATAAGGAAAACTTGTTTTAATCTCTTGTTCTTGCTATCAAAATGAAATATTCTCTCAAAGAACAAAAGTCTGAAAACTTGAAATTGCCAAAGGTCCCCTTTCCGTTTCTTCTCAAAGGAATATATAAAAAAAGTCAAGAAAATGAAAAGTCGCATTTTTCGTAAGTGTTCCACCACATGAGGCACGGCCGTGTGATAAGTGGTGTTGCCACCACCATATGAGGCATGGCCGTGGTCTCACCCCATAGGCTCCTCGGTATCTTTCGCAGATGTTCCACCTCATGAGGCACGGCCGTGTGATCACCCCATAGGCTCATTGGTATCTTTCGCAGATGTTCCACCACATAAGGCACAGTCGTATGATAAGTGGTGTTTCCACCACCACTTGAGGCACGGCCGTGGTCTTATCCCATAGGCTTCTCGGTATTTTTGCAAACTCCATTTCTTTTGGTTCCAGCCTCTTCCCACGGCCGTGTGACATCCCTTGCCTACTGATTTTCTTCATTTCTTCATGTTTTTCAGCTCCTAATGCACTATTTTCCTATCTGAGTCCATTAATTCCTAAAATATCAAAATACAAGCACTTTAGTATCTTTATCTTGGTGATTTGTTTTCAAATTTAACAATAACAACCTCCAAATCACAAGATAAATCATGAGATAATATGCTGTTATCAACTCCCCCACACTTGAACTTTCGCTTGTCCCCAAGTGAAAGAAAATCAATGTAATAAAAGTATAAAATTTCCTTCTTTCATGATTAGTGACTTGAATGGTTGGTGCGTACCACTCTAACTAATACGGAAAAACGTAACTAATGTACAATAGTTAAAATTGAGTAGTTAATCTAGAAAGAATAATATTCCAATCCTAGTGTTTAACAATAGAATTCTTATTTCAGAGAGTAAATTCTTAGTTCAATAACGTAAAGTACTCAATTAAACTTCACTAACAACTAGCAAGTATATAATCTCTCTAATTACTTATCTAAATAAGTTAACACACAATGAAAGCATACGGTATCCATTCTTTCCTTAGATTTTCTCCCTTTTTCAAGTCTCATTTTGCTCTTTGACTTGATTAGTCAAGTTTTATTTAAATTACCAAAATTAACAGTAGAGTTAGACTTCAATCTTCTAAGGGACTAAAGCCTACCCATATCAACTTGATTTCTATTCAAGTACTTAAATTTAGCCTTTCCACTCTTCTCGTTATTGTGAGTTCATTGAGTCGGCATATCCCGGGCTCATCACCCAAGTAACCAGGTTTTAAAGGGACCCCTACGAACTCTTCCTCACACTAACTTTTAAGATTAGATACTCTTAACTCAGTTGCCTGAGTGATAAGAGTAAATTAACCCTGGTAAATCATGGGCATTAATGATGAATTTGTATAATCTTTTGAATACAATCAATGCGGATTCGGTATTTAATAGATAAATATATGTTTCAGGGTATAATACCAAAGGGAAGGAGAAAGATCACAAAAGGAGCATAATTGAAGCTTAAAAGATCAAGTTAAAGTTACTCATGGACAACACGTGGAAGGCCACGGCCGTGTCATGAACCGTTGGCGCACCTGAAGATGAAAGCATCACTTGGAAAGGAAGCACGACTTGTTATATGGGTGTGTTTGAAGCCGTGGCATACGCTGTGAAGACGTGGAAAGCTCCAGAACTTGGCACTGGTTATAGTCTAGCCGTGCTTCTAGCCGTGTTGCTACCAGTGCTGCTAGTCGTGTTCCTAGCCGTGCCAAACACTGATCAAGATTGAGGAGTTACATATTTTCGACCAGAGGGAGACACGGTTTGAAATCTGGCCGTGCCGTTAGGCATGCCAGGCGACCCTTATTCACTTGACAAGATTCACTTGGAAAAGGAAAGATAGAATCGTATCTTTCCAGTTGAAGATGCTCGGCCATGCCTCAAGAAGTATAAATAGAACAACCCTAATGAGAAAAGGGAGGAGGCGGCACGAGAGAAACCCTAGAGAAGAGAAGCTGCTGCCAGGAGCTGTTGCCAGAATAGTTTCGGATTGGAAGCCAAGATATTTCGTGTTCGAATTTTCTTTATGGACTCAATTATTTTATGTTTTGGTTTTCTTATTAGATTCATGAGTGGCTAATTGTTTCATACCCATTCCCTTGAGAAACCCCTGAGTATCATGTGACAGAATTGTTGATGTTATGTTCAATAATTTAATTCTATTCTTTGAGTTTGTTCATGTTGCAATTATAGTTTATTCATCTTGATATGTGCGCAATATTAGGATGGAATTATATCTCTGTTATTAAGATTGAGAAATCGGTAATAGAGTAGATCTTGCATGAATAAAAAGACACCTTGTAATCCTAGAGATAGGTTATAGGAGGTCTTCTATATTGAACGAGGTCATTGCGGTCTGGTTCAATTGAGAGTCCTAGAATTCTATTGCAATCTTGATTATGTTAATTGAAGAGAGATCTTAATTGGCTTAATTAGGATTAGGGATTATTGATCTTGAGAAAGACTCTAATCTAGTGTAAGAAACTCCGTAGATCAAAGTTTGGATATTAATCATTGGATAGTGTGGAATTGAGTAAAAGCTACATGAGAATTAGGGGTGGATCTTGGGCAGGGTATGTTTAGATCATTGAATTAATTAAGGGAGTGTTTGATTACATTTACTTTGTTCATTTTATTTGTTTCTTTCAAGTTTAGGCAATAATTAGGATAGTTGAGATCATCAATAGTGAGAAGTTAGATAGTAGGAGAATCGTTAGTACTAGTACTTATAAGTCTTCGTGGGATCGATACCTATACTCCTATGCTATACTGCTAGTCGATAGGTGATGAGATCCATGATGAGAGTCAAGCCGGAAGAAGGAATGTAGATCCTCTTGAAGTGCCGCCTGGACCGATCACAAGAAGTCGAGCGAAACGACTCAAGGAAGCACTTAACGGGTTGATAAAGGATGTCCATGAAGCCGGGAAGGATTGGGGCAATCATGAAGTTGGAATGGATTGGAACAACCATAGGAAGACCCTTGCTCTTATACAAGTCACACCGGACACGGGTTGAAGAGGGCGTGTACTTTCAAGGCACGGCCGCGTAGGACTCTCAAGATTGCCTAGAATCATACACGGCTAGATACACGGTTAAAAGGCACGGCCGTGTATGGAGTCAAGCAAATCCACAGAAAGATACACGGCTAAAGTACACGGGCGTGTATGTTGCCAGAAGTTGCACAGACAGATACACGGTCAAAGTACACGGGCGTGTATGTTGCCAGAAGTTGCACAGACAAGTACACGGCCAAAGTACACGGGCATGTACACAGGCCGTGTATCCCCTGTCGGCCAGCTTGTTCTGTTTCGCGTTTTTATGTCACTTAACTAAACTACGTCGTTTTGGACTTGTTTTTTTACACGAATTGTAACCCTAGTATAAAAGCTCCTAGGGTTTAGAACATTAGAGATAAGACATCATTGAACATTAAACACTTTTGAGAGGCACCTCTCTTGGTTCTTCAAGAACTTAATTCGAACTTATCGGATTGATTTCCGTGGCGTTCATCCCGACTTATCAATCGGTTTTTCCATCCCGATTGTGGCGTCTTCACTTTTATACCAAGGTTCTTGTCTCGCTTATAGACAACGGGTCGCGGTTTTCCACTTTAGGTGTTTGGGCGTCTTAGGCAACAAATTTCCGAACGTATTGGTATTGGGTTTCGTCACGAGTTGGCGTGGTTCGTATCAGTTTGGTATCAGAGCTTAGGTTTGTCAAAACATCAAGTTCGGTTGAGGAAGGTAATATCAAAAACCCTAACTCCAATCGTTCATATCAATTATCGTGTTCAATTCCGCAATATTAATTGTCTTTTGATAGTGTAGTATTTACTAGTCGATTGTAAAAAAAAAAAAAAAAAGAGTAAAAATCACGACCAAAAAAAAAAGAAGGGAAAAGAAAAGAAAAGAGAAACGTGATCAAAAGCCAAAAAAAAAAAAAAACAGAGAAAAAAAAATTCGGATAGAAAAATAGAGGAAAATTTTACGAATCCTAGAGTTGGTTTTGAATTCTATGGAAGGAAATTGATGTAGTTCGGGTTAGTTCCAAGAGAATTGAGAAGAGGAAATTGGTGAGTGATATCATCGTTGTTTGTGAGAATACACGAGTGACTGTGTGATATCATCATTTGAGCGAAACACGTAAGGGAGTGTATCGTGAGGTTTGATCATATATATATTTGTGTTGTACTAATCTTTTCTGCAAGAACTATGTCGAGACAACATTCTCTGGAAGGTGAGAGGGGAAGGTTTGATGCTAGGTTAGTAATTGAGGCGTTGAGGGGAGAAATGAAGAGGATGTTCCAAGAAGGAATGGAACAAATTCATGAGACGGTGGAGCAAAGACTAGAGCAATCCACAAACGTATTCCAAGGGCATAAGAGGGAAAGTCGTTCTAGGAGAGTACCGAGGGGTGGAGATGAAATGTCGGGTGATGACTTTGATGAGCCTTCTGTTGGGAGTTATAGAGGTTATAGTGGTCAGAATAGAGGGACTAGAGATTGGGAAGATAGAGGAGATAGGAATAGAGAGGATGATCAATTGAGTAGCATAAAGATGAAGATTCCTCCTTTCCAAGGGAAGAATGATCCCGAGGCGTATTTAGAATGGGAGAAAAAGGTGGAGATGGTGTTTGATTGTCACAACTATAGTGGGAGAAAGAAGGTGAAACTTGCTGCCATTGAATTTTCAGATTATGCTATAGTGTGGTGGGATCAATTAATGTTGAATAGAAGAAGGAGTGGCGAGCCACCTATTGAGTCTTGGGAAGAGATGAAAAGAGTGATGAGAAAGCAGTTTATACCTGCGTATTACTATCGTGAATTGCACAACAAGTTGCAAACTCTGAGGCAGGGAAGCCAAAGTGTAGATGAGTACTTCAAGGAGATGGAAGTCACTATGATTAGGGCGAATGTAGAAGAGGATAGAGAGGCTACAATGGCTAGATTCCTTGCTGGGTTGAATAGAGAAATCCAAAATGTGGTTGAATTGCAGCATTATGTAGAATTGGAGGATATGGTTCACATGGCTATAAAAGTTGAGAACCAGCACAAGCGGAAGGGTAGTAGTAGTGCACGATTTCAACAGGGTAATGGTTCATCCACTTGGAAGACTAATCAATGGAAGAAGGAAGAAAAGCCTTTACCTACCAAACCAAAAGGGGAGCTGAGGCAAGCGGGTTCTACTCCTGGTAATCAAGGTAACCCTGAATCTTCTACTTCTAGAAATCGTGACATTAGATGCTTTAAATGTCAAGGTAGAGGCCATATTGCTAGTCAATGTCCAAATAGGCGTGTGATGATTTTGCGTGATGATGGTGAGTATGAGACTGAGGGGGATAGTGAAGAAGATGATATGCCACCATTAGAGGATGTTAGAGATGATGAGGAGCCTACAATGGGAAGGCTAGTGGCAGTAGTGAAGCGAGCGCTGAATGTGCAGGTGAAGGAAGAAGAGGAGGTGCAAAGAGAAAATATATTTCATACTAGATGTTATTTAGGAGATCACATTTGTAGTTTGATCATTGATGGAGGGAGTTGCACCAATGTAGTGAGCAATTTTATTGTTGAGAGGCTGGGGCTCAAAACTGTTAGACACCCTAGTCCATATAAATTGCAGTGGTTGAATGATAGTGGTGAGACTAAGGTGAGTAAGCAAGCCTTGATTGGTTTTCGCATTGGTAGGTATGAGGATGAGGTGTTATGTGATGTAGTGCCAATGCAAGCATGTCATGTGTTGTTGGGGAGGCCATGGCAATTTGATAGGAAGGTTGTTCATGATGGCTTTTCTAACAAGTATACGCTTGTTCACCAAGGAAAAACTTTTAACCTTAAACCTTTAACACCTAAACAAGTGTATGAGGACCAATTGCAGCTACAATAGTCTTTTGCAAAACATAAGGTTAGTGAAAAGCAGAGTGAGAGTGAGAGAGCAAAAGACAATGAGAAGAAAAAAAAATATATAAGTCAAGATCAAAAGGAAAAGGAGAGGAAGGCTGGAAAGAGTGTGAGAGGCCAAGTTGAAGGGGAATCAACTTTGGTGGTGAGTGAAAAGGAGAGGGCAGCCTTGCAAAAGGAGAGTTGTGTGGCAAGAGCGAGTGTAGTGAGCAGAGCGTTAGTGATGAAGCAACCTATGTTGTTTCTGGTTTTTAAGGAAACATGTTTGACTACTAACGAATTATCTAACTCTTTGCCTAGTGTGGTTGTGTCTTTTGTGTAGGACTTTGAAGATGTCTTTCTTGAGGAGATTCCAAAGGGATTACCACCTGTTCATGGTATTGAGCACCAGATTGACATTGTACCCGAAGCATCGATTCCAAACAAGCCAGCTTACAGGAACACCCCAGAGGAAGCAAAGGAACTCCAAAGGCAGGTTAAAGAATTAATGGAGAAGGGGAACGTGAGGGAGAGCATGAGTCAATGTGCTGTGCTTGTGATTTTGGTGCCTAAGAAGGATGGGATATGGAGGATGCGTGTTGACTGCCACGCCATCAACAACCCTAAGGTAAAGTATCATCATCCCATTCCGTGTTTAGATGACTTCTTAGATTGGTTATATGAGTATAGTGTCATTCCTCATGAGCCTTGGATAGATATTTCCATAGATTTTGTGTTAGGATTATCTAGGCCTAAGCATGGTCGAGATTCTAATTTTGTGATTATGGATAGGATTTTTAAAATAGTTCATTTCATTCTTAGTCATAAAACTGATGATGCTATATACATTGTTGAATTGTTCTTTAGAAAGGTATTGCGTCTGCATGGTATACCTAGTAGCATTGTTAGTGATCGGGATGTAAAGATTTCGAGTCATTATTGGAGAGTATTGTGGGAAAAGTTTGGAACTAAATGGATGTTTTCAACTATCTGTCACCTACAAACTGATGGGCAAATTGATGTGGTTAACAAGACATTAATTCAATTGTTAGGGGCAATCATAGAGAAGAACATTAGGACTTGGAAGGATTGCCTACCATTTGCGGAGTTTGCATGTAATAGGGCTTTAAATAGCATTATTCATTGTTCACCATATGAGATTGTGTATGGTTTTAATCCATTGGTTACTATTTATTTATTGCCATTGCAACTTAACAAGTTTGTGAGTTTTGATGTTGATTTTAAGATAGATGTTGTGAGAAGGATGAACATTGAGCGACGAACAGAGCAGTATGTGAAACAAGCCAACAAGGGTCGTCGATAAGCTGTTTTTGAACCTGGCGATTGGGTTTGGGTGCACATGCGCAAAGAGCGGTTTCCTATGCAGCATCGATCTAAACTACTTCCTAGAGGCGATGGACCATTTCAAGTTCTTGAGCGCATCAACGACAATGCATACAAGATAGATTTGCCTGGTGAGTATCAAGTAAGTGCCACATTTAATGTTACTGATCTGAGTCCTTTTGATGTAGGTGACGATTTGAGGACAAATCCTTTTCAAGAGGAGGGGAATTATGAGATCCATGATGAGAGTCAAGCCGGAAGAAGGAATGTAGTTCCTCTTGAAGTGCCGCCTGGACCGATCACAAGAAGTCGAGCGAAACGACTCAAGGAAGCACTTAACGGGTTGATAAAGGATGTCCATGAAGCCGGGAAGGATTGGGGTAATCATGAAGTTGGAATGGATTGGAACAACCATAGGAAGACCCTTGCTCTTATACAAGTCACACCGGACACGGGTTGAAGAGGGCATGTACTTTCAAGGCACGGCCATGTAGGACTCTCATGATTGCCTAGAATCATACACGGCTAGATACACGGTTAAAAGGCACGGCCGTGTATGGAGTCAAGCAAATCCACAGAAAGATACACAGCTAAAGTACACGGGCGTGTATGTTGCCAGAAGTTGCACAAACAGATACACGGTCAAAGTACACGGGCGTGTATGTTGCCAGAAGTTGCACAGACAAGTATACGGCCAAAGTACACGGGCGTGTACACAGGCCGTGTATCCTCTGTCGGCCAGCTTGTTCTGTTTCGCGTTTTTATGTCACTTAACTAAACTACGTCGTTTTGGACTTGTTTTTTTACACGAATTGTAACCCTAGTATAAAAGCTCCTAGGGTTTAGAACATTAGAGATAAGACATCATTGAACATTAAACACTTTTGAGAGGCACCTCTCTTGGTTCTTCAAGAACTTAATTCGAACTTATCGGATTGATTTCCGTGGCGTTCATCCCGACTTATCAATCGGTTTTTCCATCCCGATTGTGGCGTCTTCACTTTTATACCAAGGTTCTTGTCTCGCTTATAGACAACGGGTCGCAGTTTTCCACTTTAGGTGTTTGGGCGTCTTAGGCAACGAATTTCCGAACGTATTGGTATTGGGTTTCGTCACGAGTTGGCGTGGTTCGTATCAATAGGTACACTTGCTTGAGAACTGATCGTAAGCTAGGATTGAGTAGAGGTTTAAACTTGTTAGAACGGTCAGATCGTCCCATCAAGTTTTTGGCGCCGTTGCCGGGGACTTGTAATATTAGGAAAACTTGACACCTACTACTTTAACTATATATATATATATATATATATATTTTACTTTTATTTTTCTTTTAGTTATTTACTTTAATTTCGTTCGTGCTTTCATTCAAATTTGTTGAGGAAATTAAGTTCATAGTTTGTCTGTCGCGGTTTATGACAAGGAGCTCTTCATCTAAGCTTCTTGACTTTGATCCTGAAATTGACCAAACCTTTAGAAGGCGATTAAGAGAAACTGGGCCAATGGCGGATGAACGAAGAACGATGGTTGAATACGCTCGTCCTACTCTGAGCAGCACTGGGTCGTGTATTGTGCAACCAACAATAGAAGCCAACAACTTCGAAATCAAGGCCTCTACAATGCATATGATTCACAACCAATGCCAGTTTGACGGTTTTTCTAACGAGGATCCTCATGCGCACATTCAGATGTTCTTGGATATTTGTGCAACTGTCAAGCAAAACAGAGTCTTTGAGGAAGCACTGAAATTGCGACTTTTCCCTTTTACTCTCCGGGGGAAAGCAAGGCAGTGGTTTAGTTCACTAAACCGGGATTCCATAACCACTTGGACCCAGATGGCGGAGACTTTCCTGGACTATTATTTCCCACCATCAAAAACTGCCAAGTTGAGAAATGATATCACATCATTCACCCAACTAGATCACGAGCCCCTACATGAAGCATGGATTAGATTTAAGGATCTTCTTAGGAGTTGTCCACATCACGAAATGCCTAATTGGCTGCAAGTTTCCACCTTCTATAACGGACTTGACTATGCAACTCGGCAGACAATTGATGCTGCGGCTGGGGGCACTTGAAATGTGAAAACGCCGGAGGAGTCATTGAGTTTGTTTGAGAACATGGCCAAAAATAATCACCAATGGAGCCATGGTAGACAAAAGCACAGGGCAGCGGGTATTTATGAAGTCGATTTGATGACAGCAATTGCAGCAAAGGTAGATGCACTCGCTTCAAAAGTTGAAGGGATGGCTCTATCTCAACCATACCAATATTGCCCAATTGAACCTCATTCCAACAATGTGGTATCTGAAGTGACAGAACGTGTTGAGTATGTAGGGAATCCCACAATACCACAGAACAATCCTTATAGCAACACATATAATCCAGGGTGGCGTAATCATCCCAACTTCTCCTGGAGTAATCAGCAATCTCAAAGGGGTAATGCACCTGCTCCAGGATTCCAAAGACCAGCTCCACCTCCCTTCCAAGAAAAGAAATCCAGCCTTGAGGATATGATTGCGAAATTCATTCAAGCGTCAGAGCAACGCCATCAATCCACTGAGGCCGCTCTAAGGAATCATGAAGCTTCAATTCACAACTTGGAGAACCAGATGGGGCAGATTTCTAAAGCGCTTGCTGAGCGACCACAAGGGTCTCTTCCTGGAAATATAGAGACCAACCCAAGGGAACACGTGAAGGCAGTAACTCTTAGGAGTGGAAAGGAAGTGAAATCAGACAAGTGTGGGGAAACCTCTCTTAGTAGGAAGAGGAAGGAGACTGTTGATAAAGGCGAAACTACTGAGAAAGCAGAAAACGGCAGAGTTATAGAGGAAAGAAAAAAAGACTTGGAAACTGAGAAGACACCTATCGTCCATCCCTATAAACCCCCATTGCCATATCCTGCTAGGCTGCGGAATGACAAGGATCGGGAACATTTCGGTAAGTTTTTGGATGTGTTCAAACAGTTACATATCAACATACCACTTGTGGAAGCCCTTTCTCAGATGCCCCGGTATGCCAAGTTCTTGAAAGATTTACTATCTAATAAGAGAAAGATGGAAGAGATCTCCACTGCAACAATTGGTGCAAATTGTTCTGCAATTTTACTAAACAAACTTCCAAAGAAATTGAAAGATCTAGGGAGTTTCACCATACCATGTTCCATTGGTAATTTACCTGTAGAAAAAGCATTAGCAAATCTAGGGGCTAGCATATACTTGATGCCATATTCCCTTTTTCAAAAGCTGGGATTAGGTGAGCCAAAGCCTACACGGATGAGCCTTCAATTGGCAGATCGATCAGTGAAGTTTCCTAGAGGGGTTATTGAAGATGTGTTAGTAAAAGTAGAAACTTTTATCTTCCCGGTTGATTTTGTGATCTTGGACATGGATGTCGACACTGACGTTCCTTTGATCTTGGGACGCCTCTTTTTAGCCACAGCCCGAGCAAACATTGATGTGGCTGAGGGCCGATTAGTGCTGTGTATTGGGGGAGACGAGTTAGTGATACAAACCCCAACTGTGATGAAGAAATCGGTAGATTCTGATGATACTTGTTATGCAATCACTATAGCTGATACCGTTGTGGACGATATCTTATGCAAGGATCCATTAGAGTTGAGTTTGAGAGTATGCAATATTGAAGAGACAGAAGATGGTGTAATACAAGAAATGTTGACTCATCTTGATGGCAAAGATGAACTTGGAATAACAACAGAGAGGGAGAATATTGGTGCAGGAGATTTTACCAGATGGAAGCCCTCTATTGAAGATCCTGGTTAAGTTCATCATTTATTCTTTTGGTCGAGCCAACGACGTTAAACAAAACCGCTGGCTGGGAGGCAACCCATGCATCTATTAGGTTAGTTTTTCTTTTCTTTTTACTGTCATCATCATTGCATTTGTTAGTGGTAGTTTTGCAAGTAAGATTTTAACAAATAGGGTACAATATGGTCTAATTCACACCAAAGGGTACGGGCATTTGTGAAAAGTGTTTCAGTCTAGGAGATGACACGGTTACAGGCACGTCCATGCCACAAGCCGTGCCACGAGGTAAGAATTTTTTTTTTCTTATATGAGCAATGGATAGCACGGTTACAGGCACGGCTAAGTCACAAGCCGTGCCATAAGCTGTGCCAGAAGATAAGACTTTTTCTTGCTCTTTTAATTAGATCAGTGGATAGCACGGCTAGTGAAACGCCCAGATTTTAAGCCGTGTCGTCAATAACCTTTTCGGGCTCGCACGTTTCCAGACATAAAACCCCTTCCCTTCATTTCTCTCTTCATTCCCACATCACCTCTCTCTGCGTCTTCGTTCTTTCTCCTTCCCTCTCTGTTGAAGAACGTCATTCATCACTCTGTCCAGATTTCTCCAGTGTGGTGTAATGCCGAGGACTAAGACTGTGGCACGCAAGAACGCCCAACCCCGTTCCACTGGTGGTTCCTCTAGGTCCACCCGACGCTACCCTCCTAACTTGCGGAGCGAGGACGAAGGTAAGTATGATATGGTGCGTGAAAAGAAGACATTTATGCCTAATGTAGTAGTTGATTAGGAAGTGCTAGCTAAGTATGGGTTAGTGTAACGATTTGATTATTTCTTGAACGATCCCGCTTGGAAGGCACTTCTGAGCATTGAGGAGGATGTGTACTCTTCGCTAAGTTATGATTTTGTAGCTACATTCAAACTTAGTTTTGGCCGGCATACCCAACTTGATAATGTGGTCTCCTTCTACTGCCAAGGGAGTTACCACCGTGTTGAAATGAGAAACTTTATCAAGTGTTTGGGTATTTATGACGAGGAGTTTATCGACTCTGATGAATTCGCGCAGCTTCCTGATACCTTTCATAGGGGCTTACTGCAGCATGGAGTGTGGAATAGTATGGGAACCGGTAGATATGACCCTTCCAAATCAAAGGGGAGCCATTTAAGGGATCCTGCCGTGCGTGTACTCCATTACATTCTGGCCCGCTCAACAATTGGTAGAGGTGATTCTCAAGGAGTTGTGAATGCTTCAGACCTGTACCAGCTGTGGAGTATGATTATAGGTACTCGAGTTAATGTCGGATTAGCAGCTGTTTGGTGTTTGAAAAAACAATGCGATCTGGGGCACCATAAGGTTTTTATCGGCTCTTGGATTACTCGTATTCTGAAAAACTACGGTGTTTTTCCAACCCGGGCTCCCAAGGACAGTTGTAGAAGGAGCACCTCTCTCCCCGAGAGTGTTTTGCGGAGGTGGAGGTTTCACATACCAGATGTGTCTGCCGACCAACAAGAGCCAAAGATAGAACCCAAGCAGGGTGAGGAGCAAGAGCAAGCTCGAGAGCAGGCCGGACCAAACCAGGAGCTTGCAGATTCGGTAAAGAGATTGACTGCAGATTTGGAAGAAATCAAAAGAGAACAAGCCAGGCAGTCGAAACGGGTAAAGGGCTTAAAGAGTTATTTAGTCACTTGTTTATCCCGTATTGGTGAGAAATTGGAGGTAGATCTTCCCCCATGTGGTGGCTCTAGCGATGAGGACGTCGCATCACGAGCTACTCGGGTGGTTTCTGGAGGAGATCGTCACTCGAGTGGTGCTTATGATACCGGTTTTCATGTTGGAGAATCCTCGGGTGCAGCTTTCATGGCCCGACATGGAAGTCCTGTAGTTGCGACTGCTGAAGCGAGCAATCAGCAGAATACGGAGGTGATTGGATCTGATTCTCCTCGCCGATCGGGCACTGTACCATTGCCTTCAGATGATGACTTCAGCAGCTGACCTCGCGAGTGGATCAATGGAAGTTAAACCCGGGAGATTTGGACCATTGTATAGAATAGCCGTCTTACTTTTGTTTTTACTGCCCTGATTTGTATGATTCTGGAAAACTGACCAACCACTAATGTTTGAAATAGAAAATGCTGATGATAGTTAGCTTTATGTTCAGTCGATTATGAGTTTCTTTCATTTTGTTTTGTTTTCTTTGTTGTTTTGTTGTTATTGTTATGAGATACAGGCTTTCAAAGTACACCGACCCGTTACGTTTAGTAGAGGTTCTCATGACTCCACTTGTTCGTCGCTTGACTTTCTGTTAACGATCTGCGTTGTAAAAGAATTCAGGGAAGTTTTTCGTTTTCCTTTTTTTTTATTTTTTGCTTTTATTCTTTGCTTCCCTTTATGCATTTCATGAGGACATTGGGGACAATGTCTATTATAAGTGTGGGGAAGGGAGTTAGGGAAACGAAAATGTAATTTCCTCTTAATTAAGGTATAATCGATGATGACTTTTGACAATCAAGAACTGCTGAGATTTGTTTATACCTCTGTAGAATATCTTTAACAATTTTTATTCTCTTATTATGTATTAGAGATACGTTGCTAAAATTACAAGATGAAATCCAAGTGAAGTAAACTTACTTGTCATTTAACCTTTACTTTCGGGAAGTGAGATTAGATTAAGGTCACTAGTGAGTTTAGTATGCCCTTCTTTTTGCCCAGTAGGTAAGCTATATAACTTGGAGTGAAGGCGTAAATGATACTTGTAACTTGGTGATTTCAAAAGAAAAAAAAAAAAAAAAAAAGCTAGCTTCAAGGTGGGCCTCATAGACTCGAGTAATTAAGCCTGAGGGATGCCTTTTTTAGGGAATAACATCTATTGACTCGGGTGACGAACCTGGGATCAATGGCTGAAAGCTCGCTACAAGGGTCATGAGAAAAGTCTGAGAAAAATGAACTTAGAAGAGCTTATATAAATGATAGTTGATTGATTGAGATGGTAGAGGTTCGAAGGGGTATTTTTAAAACCTAGTAGCCTAAGATCGCCTGGTCTGGGACTTACTGACCAAGGAAACCATCTTAATTAATTAAGTAATTGAGTTAACTAGACTCGAACAAGTAAATCCGAGGGACGCCTTCTAAGCTGAGGGAATAACGTCTGTTAACTCGAGTGATGAACTCGGGATTATCGATCGAAAGTTTCTTACATGGGTCGGTTAACTTAGTTAAGTGCTTCAATGGTAAACTCTTAAGATCAACTTAAGAATTGGATGAAATAGAAAAGGAAGAGCTAGGAGACAAGTGGATACAACATGCCTTTAGTCCCTGTTGTGTTGCTTACAACAGTAGTTAAAAGGATGGTATACTTTATTTTACTAGTATCGATCTTGTGACAATTCTGACTCTGGGAATTTTAGTTTAAATGATAAGGGTAAAAGTTTGATTCACTTGGATTAGCTTTGGGAATTTTAGTATTTGTATTTTGTATACAAGTAATGGTAAGACTGAGTAAAGATTATCAATGATTAAGGTGTAGCATGAAATCGAAGATGCTGAATTATCTTCTTAATTGCGGGAACTTATGAGAACTGGTCCTTTGGGTTTTCTTAATCCGTGTTTTCTTGAAGACAAGCAAAACCTTAAGTGTGGGGAAATTTGATAAGAGTAAATTAACCCTGGTAAATCATGGGCATTAATGATGAATTTGTATAATCTTTTGAATAAAATCAATGCGGATTCGGTATTTAACAGATAAATATATGTTTCAGGGTATAATACCAAAGAGAAGGAGAAAGATCACAAAAGGAGCATAATTGAAGCTTAAAAGATCAAGTTAAAGTTACTCATGGACAACACGTGGAAGGCCACAGCCGTGTCATGAACCGTGGGCGCACCTGAAGATGAAAGCATCACTTGGAAAGGAAGCACGGCTTGTGATATGGGTGTGTTTGAAGCCGTGGCATACGCTGTGAAGACGTGGAAAGCTCCAGAACTTGGCACGGGTTATAGTCTAGCCGTGCTTCTAGCCGTGTTGCTACCAGTGCTGCTAGCCGTGTTCCTAGCCGTGCCAAACACTGATCAAGATTGAGGAGTTACATATTTTCGACCAGAGGGAGACACGGTTTGAAATCTGCTCGTACCGTTAGGCGTGCCAGGCGACCGTTATTCACTTGACAAGATTCACTTAGAAAAGGAAAGATAGAATCGTATCTTTCCAGTTGAAGATGCTCGGCCATGCCTCAAGAAGTATAAATATAACAACCCTAATGAGAAAAGGGAGGAGGCGGCACGAGAGAAACCCTAGAGAAGAGAAGCTGCTGCCAGGAGCTGTTGCCAGAATAGTTTCGGATTGGAAGCCAAGATATTTCGTGTTTGAATTTTCTTTATGGACTCAATTATTTTATGTTTTGGTTTTCTTATTAGATTCATGAGTGGCTAATTGTTTCATACCCGTTCCCTTGAGAAACCCCTGAGTATCATGTGACAGAATTGTTGATGTTATGTTCAATAATTTAATTCTATTCTTTGAGTTTGTTCATGTTGTAATTATAGTTTATTCATCTTGATATGTGCGCAATATTAGGATGGAATTATATCTCTGTTATTAAGATTGAGAAATCGGTAATAGAGTAGATCTTGCATGAATAAAAAGACACCTTGTAATCCTAGAGATAGGTTATAGGAGGTCTTCTGTATTGAACGAGGTCATTGTGGTCTGGTTCAATTGAGAGTCCTAGAATTCTATTGCAATCTTGATTATGTTAATTGAAGAGAGATCTTAATTGGCTTAATTAGGATTAGGGATTATTGATCTTGAGAAAGACTCTAATCTAGTGTAAGAAACTCCGCAGATCAAAGTTTGGATATTAATCATTGGATAGTGTGGAATTGAGTAAAAGCTACATGAGAATTAGGGGTAGATCTTGGGCAGGGTATGTTTAGATCATTGAATTAATTAAGGGAGTGTTTGATTACATTTACTTTGTTCATTTTATTTGTTTCTTTTAGGTTTAGGCAATAATTAGGATAGTTGAGATCATCAATAGTGAGAAGTTAGATAGTAGGAGAATCGTTAGTACTAGTACTTATAAGTCTTCGTGGGATCGATACCTATACTCCTATGCTATACTGCTAGTCGATAGGTACACTTGCCTGAGAACTGATCGTAAGCTAGGATTGAGTAGAGGTTTAAACTTGTTAGAACGGTCAGATCGTCCCATCACTGAGTCATTGGAGTAAAGGCTTTGAATTTCCCTAAATTTTTTTTTTTTTTTTTTAGGGATCACTAAGAAAAGAATTTCTTTTACCTCTTTCACTATATGTTAAAATATTCTCAAAGCAATTCAAAAGAAAATGTACTAGCTAAAATCACCTAGAAGTAAACTTGCTTATTTTGCACAAGTGGACTCAACCTACTCTTAGACTTCAAATTTAAAAGCTAAACATAAGCAAAAATTAGTCCTTAAAGATTGTACTATTTAATTTCAACTAAGTAAATCAGTTACAACAGTTAGTGAGTAAGGCACCTCAACAAGTCAAGTTCTTCTCCCTTTTTTTTTTTATATTATAGTACTCTCTCCAAATAACAAATAATTAGTTCAAGATAGGGAAGTTATTAAACAATCCATAACAAAACAAGCATCTTAATATCAAAACATTAGTCTAGAATTAGTCCCCCACACTTAACTTAGACAATGTCCCAATTGTCTATCTGATACACACAAAGGGAGAGTAAAAACTGACAAAAGTAAATTGGGAAAAACGGAACTTCCTTGAAATTGAAGTGCTTTAGAACAAGTGAGTTCAAATGTGAGTTCCAAATCCTCAGAGCACCGAATCTTTATTTGCTTAAGCATGGGCTACCTCCCATGGAGCGCTTAGTTTAAAGTCTCTAGCCCGACTTTCCTTTTTCTTACCTTGGGGAAGTAAGATCCACAATGGTGGTATCTTTATCAAGATTTTCCCTATCGTGGTAATGCTTGAGAAGATGGCCATTTACCTTGAAAGTTCGATTGTCTTCTGCTTTCAATTCCACTATGCCATAAGGAAAAACTTGTGAGATAATAAATGGTCCAGACCATCGGGATCTTAACTTACCTGGGAACAATTTTAATCGAGAGTTATATAATAAAACTTTCTGGCCTGGAAGAAACTCTCGTTTTAATATGTTCCTATCATGCCATTGCTTAGTCCACTCCTTGTATATCCTAGCATTCTCATATGCTTCATCTCTCATTTCTGCCAATTGATTCAACTGGAGCAATTGCTTTTTACCTGCAGCTTGTAAATCAAAGTTAAGGAATTTTATGGCCCAGTATGCCTTGTGCTCTAGCTCTATTGGGAGATGACATGATTTACCAAAGACTATCTTGTATGGGGACATTCCTATAAGGGTTTTAAAAGCAGTTCTGTAAGCCCACAATGCATCATCAAGTTTTAAAGACCAATATTTTCTAAATGCATTGACTGTTACTGTTTTCTCTAAAATACGCTTAATTTCCCTATTGGATATCTTGACTTGACCAGAAGTCTGTGGATGATAAGGGGTGGCAATTTTATGAGTTACCCCATATTTTGATAAAAGTTTTTCAAATTGCTTGTTGCAGAAATGTGATCCCCTATCACTAATAATAGCTCTAGGTACCCTAAATCTTGAAAATATGTTCTTTTTCAAAAATCTAACCACAACTCTAGCATCATTACTTTGTAGAGCAACAACTTTTACCCATTTTGAAACATAGTCGATAGCTAAGAGAATGTATTTATTTGAAAAAGAGGAGGGAAAAGGACCCATAAAGTCTATCCCCCACACATCAAAGAGCTCTATTACAATAATGCTGTTTTGTGGTAATTCATGTCTCCTGGAAATGTTACCAGTCTTCTGGCATTGAGCACATGACATAATGTAGTTCCTACAATCGTGAAACAACTTGGGCTAATAAAATCCACAAGATAAAATCTTTGCTGCAGTTCTTTCCACCCCAAAATGACCTCCTGCTTCTTTTGAATGATAATGCCGAATAATGCTAAGCTGTTCATTTTCTAGAATACATCGCCTAATTATTTTATCAACACAATATTTGAACAGATATGGTTCATCCCAAAAATAAAATTTCACATCATGCAAAAACTTCTTTTTCTATCGATAAGATAAACCATACGGTGTGATTTTACTAACCAAATAATTTGCAATGTCAACATAACAAGGTAGTCATTAGATTTCTACTGCATACAATTGTTCATCAGGGAAATTTTCATTAATAGGTGAATCTAAACATTCAGATTCCAACCATGATAAGTGATCAGCTAAAACATTCTCAGTTCCCTTTTTGTCTTTGATTTCCAAATCAAATTCTTGTAACAGTAAAATCCAACGAATCAACCTTGGCTTAGAATCAACTTTAGCAAACAAATATTTAAGAGCTGCATGATCTGTATATACTATGATCTTAGAACCTATCAAAACCCTAATTTGTCATAGGAATTCTAAAAGACACAATCCATAATCTTAACCTAGGCTTTGATACCAAAAGATGATGTGCTTAAAACTATGATCGGATTAAATGATTCCAATTCCAAGGTGACAATCAATAATAATCGAATTCTAAGATTCAAATAACAAACAATAACATAAAATAAACCTTAAACCCTTATCGGATATGATGCACCAGAAAGAGAGTAGCCCTAGTATAGATTTGTTGATATGACACACAACAATCCAATACTACCACTCGCCACAATCCTATAGATTGATAAGAGTAAATTGAAGAATAAACTTCACAAAATGTTTTCTTAAATTTTCCAAAGTCCCTAAATTCTTATAAAAAAAAACTAATATATAGCAAAGGGAAAACAAATGCGAAAAGTCAAAAAATTTCGTCCAAATCTCCTACATAAGCTACCGGCTTTGCATGGTAAGTCACTGGCCTAAATGGCCAGCTTTAGCAATCTATGCCGCTGACCTTAAAGGCCAGCCTTGGAGGCTAAGCCACTGGCCTTTATAGCCGGCCTATCTCCACGTGCTGGCCTTAAATGGCCAATCTAAGATCAAAGTCACCGGCCATAAAGGCGTCCACCTCTAGTTCTTGTGCTTTACGTCCCGCATTGAATAACATTATAATAACCGTGATTCGACTCCCATCAAAATGAGAGACCATCAAGAAGAACTCAGACCAATATTGTGACTTTCATCGAGATAGAGGCCATAAAACCAAGAATTTCATATGATTGAAGAACACCTTAAAGGATCTTATCTGATGAGGCTACATTTGTGAGTATATTATTGAGGCCGAACAACCTCCAAAATGAGGCTACTATAAAGAAGGTGAAGAGAGCAAGAGCTAGAAGCTTCACCTACAAAAGGAACAATTAATATGATAGTGGGTAGACTAGTAGTAAGAGGGTGATCAAGCTCTCATAGTAAGGACTATGCTAGATTAAGGAACTATCAAAGCATGCTTAATGCACAAGTAAAGAGACTGAAAGTGGACATTTCATTCTCCAACAATGATCTAGAAGGCATCATAAATCCTCATGACAATGCCCTTGTCATTTCAACAAAAATTGTTGACTTTGAGGTCCACAAGGTACTGATTGATAATGGTAGCTCCATGAACATTATATACAAAAAGGCATTTGACCAAATGAAAAATCAAGTCAAGGAGAAGTTAGCCATACAACCACAAGCTCTATGGATTCAACAATCAACCCATTAAGCCAAAAGGTATCACAACCTATCCTTTAGAGCTTAGAGATGGCCCTCATACAACCTAAGCACTTGTTGACTTTATTGTCATTAATGTATGGTCACCATGCAACATCATACTAGGATAACCATCACAAAATGCAGTGGGAATGGTTACCTCAATAAAGCATCTAAAGGCTAAGTTCATTACTCTCATAAAGACTAAAATTTGTAAAGGAGATTAGCGAGTAGCTTGAAATGGCTATCTCAAAGCCCTTTCATAATGAGAAGTGATTACCATTAAAGCATCACTCGATGAAAAACTAGGATCAAGGGGAGAGGCAATTAAAGAAACCAAAATAATGCAAATTGGCGACTCTCCTAAATAAACATGAAGATTGCAATAGCAGTCTTAATGAAGTTATGCTAGTAGCTATTTGATTTCCTTAGAGAAAATCTAGATATCTTTGCATGGTCCCCCTTAAACATGCCTAAAATCCAACCTAAAGTAATTACATATTGACTTAACATCAACCTATCCACTAAGGTTATAAGATAAAGGAAGAGGCATTTCATAATAAAGTGCCAAGCTACTATAGAAGAGAAGGTGAAAAAAATATTAAAAGAAAGATTCATAAGGGAGAAACCTTACCTTCCTTGGCTAGCAAATTGTATGCTAGTCAAGAAGTCTAATGGGAAATGGTAGATGTATATTGACTATGCCAACCTCAATAAAGCTTACCTAAATGACTATTTTCCTCTCCCTATGATTGACCAAGTAAGTCGACTTGACCTTATGCCATGCTCTCCTTGGCTTTATGAATGTCTTCTCAGGCTATAATCAGATTGGGATACACAAACCCAACCAGGTGTACACTTCATTCATCACTAACTTTCGGACGCGTTGCTATAATGTCATGCCTTTCAAACTAAAAAAATGTTAGGGCAACATATTAAAGATTATTGATGAAGATGCGTATACACCAAATTGGCCACAATGTAGATGTATACATCAATGACATGATAGAGAAAAGCAAGGAGCCTGAAGAACACTTAATAGATTTAGAAGAAAATTTTCAAATGCTCCATGAATACAATATGAAGCTAAACCCCTAAAAAGCATATATATGGTGTAGCATTTGGGAAATTTTTCAGTTATATGGTCACTTACTAAGGAATAAAAGCCAATCCTAAGAAAATCAAGGCCATATTCACAAGCTTATAAGACAGATTGTAGCACTAAGTAGGTTTATGTGTAGATTTGCAAACAAAATGCATTAAATTCTTCAAAATCTTGAAGAACCTAACAAAATTCTAGTAGACAAAAGAGTGTTAAAAAGCAAATAACAAGTTGAAGCACTTCCTCATTACACCACTAGTTCTTTCAAAACCAATCCCTAGAGAAGAACTTTATCTCTACCTCTTCGTCAGTGATCATGCCCTCTCCTCGATCTTTGTTCAAGAAAATGGATGAGAGAATTAAATTGTTTATTACATAAGCCACATCTTATAGGGCTTGAAGTAGATATTTGAAAATAGCAACGTTTGCCCTAGCCATGGTCATCTCTACAAGGAATTTGTGCCTTTACTTCAAAGCTCACTATGTGGAGGCAAATCTTCCAAAAGCCTAATACATTAGGATAGATGGTCTGCTATGCCTTAGAGCTCAATGCATACATCATCCAATACCAACCACATGAGGCAGTAAAGGCATAAGTATTAGCTAATTTTGTTACTAAATCAACAATAGAAAATCACCCACCATCACAAGAAGCCTACTTAGACTCTCCATATGGATGGTGAGTCTATTCGAAGTGGAAGTAAAGCAGGGTTTATATTATTTAGACCACATGGTATTGAAGTCCAATATGCTTTAAAGTTTAGATTTCCATCTAGTAACAATGAGGTGGAATGCAAAGCCCTCATTGTTAGATTAAAGATGTCTAAGGGAATTAGAGCTAAAATTGTTGAAATTTTTTTAGATTCACAACTCATAGTCCAATGGGTTAATAGAGAGTATGCAATTAAAGATTATGGAATGACCAAATACCTAGAGGTCATTAGATCCCTATGCTCCAACTTTCCATCATGGAGCATTACAAAGATCACTTAAGTAGAAAATGCTAAAGTGGATAGACTATCAAAGTTTGCATCATCATGCCTCTTTAACTCGGACAAATAGGTATTTGTGGAATTCTTGCTTGAGAAAAGTACTAGTAGCTCTTAACAAGAGTTCTTTTTTGATAAAACCCAAACCTCCATGGAATCATGTTGGATGTAATTGATCATTATGTATCTAACAAATGGCACCATTCCTAATGAGAGGAAAAAAGCTAAGGCCTTGATGTAAACAACAACCTAGTATATGCTCCTCAATAGGAAACTTTATAGAAGGGCATATAGCTTTCCAATCCTCAAATGTCTCCAATATTCTAAGGTTGAGCACTTAATCAAGCTCCATGCTAGATTATGTAATGACCACATCATAAGCCATGCCTTAGTAATTAAGGCGCTTTAAGTTAGGCATTATTAGCTCACTATTAAGAAGGATGCCAAGGCAATTGTACAGTGGTGCAACAAGTGTTAAAAGCATGCCCTTAGTTGATAGGCAACCAAATAGTACCCTCATGCCAATTACAAGCCCATAGCCTTTTGCCCCATAAGGACTTGATATCTTTAGACCATTCCTCAAGGTAATAGGTCAATGTCAATACATCATAGTCGCCATTAACTACTTCACAAAATAGGTAGTAGCTAAAGCCATAGTCATGATTATCAAATATAATGTAAGAGACTTCATCAATCGAGCCATAATATGCCACTTAGGCTTACTAAGCACCATCGTCACTGAAAACAGCACCCAGTTTAACAATCTAAGGTTCAAAGAATGTTGTGCTAAGTATAAGATTTGCTATACTTTAGTGGCCCATCTATAATCAAATAGGTAAGCTAAGGCCACGGACGAAGGGGAAGTGAGTTGATGAGCTCCCCTATATATTATGAGCCTACAAAACAATTTCGAGTACAACCATAAGGGAGAGTCCCTTCAAGTTAGCTTCTACAAATTAACGCAACCTTACTAATTGAGCTCAAATTTCCCAACTTTTACACTCATGACCCAGACCTACAAGTTAATGAGAACACTCTCCAAGTTAATACTAATTAAGCTCAAATTTCCCAACTTTTACACTCATGACCTAAACTTACAAGTTAATGAGAACACTCTCATTGCTAGTATACTACAAGTTAATGTGCTCAAAACCAAGGTTAAGCACATGCAAATGAATCAAAGGAACAACTTCAATTCTCAATTAAAAACTAGTTCAATAGGATCATGAATTGCGTGAACCCTAATGGAGATTTAATGAAATCCGAATGCTCAAAGTTGCAATTAACAATCCAACAATGATAATCTTCTCCAATATAACAACAATCACAAGAATTCCACATGAATTACACACAAGAACAATAAGATCCCATTTCGTGATTCACTTTCCCAACAAAATAACCCACGGTTCCAAGAAGATGCTAAATTGAAGGTTAAAACTAAGGCTAAAACCAATAAATTAAGCAACAAGAATTTGATTACAAATGCAATCAAATTCGATCAATAAAAAACCAATTCAACCCTAGATATTACTCACTAGAGAGAAAAGAAAATTGCAACAAAGTAAATTTGATATTACTCACAAATTAACCTTGAAGCCACTCGCCACAACCTCAAATTGGGATTTGAAATTGATAAGAGTAATTGAATTAGGAATAAGCCCTAACCCTCTCACGTAAAAGTGAAGTTCTAATCCTGAAAAAAAAAATGGCCTCCTCAAACCCTACTTTAAGCAAGTATTTATACTTGCTCCCTTTAGGGTTAGAAAATGCACAAAATTACAATTATGCCACTTTTAAGGTGGCCGGTCCTAAATGGAAATTACAATCAAAATGAAAGTGTCCCAAAAGAAAATACAACATAAAATAGTCCATAGAACAATTACAAAGTACAAAATATCATAAATCTTCATGAGCCAATGCTTCGAAATGGAAACAATCGCAGCGAGTCTTTGATTGTAAATCTGAAGATATCCCGTGGCCATCAACTAGGGTAAGACATATTGGCATCCCATGGAGAATTATTATTGTACCTGTAAGATTATTTCTCAAATATTTATTAGATAAAAAGATATGAAGTAAAACATATGCGATTTAGATCATCAACCAAATCTAATTCTGCAGGTATAGGTGGTGTCAAAAAATTTCCCATCATCTCCTCGGGCTTCTGAAAGATTTGCCCTCAAATCTAGAGGATCAGTTTTGGAATTGAACCCTAATATCTCTATTGGCCAACTCTCCCGGCTATCAAATGTAGTGGAAGTAGTTCTGATATGTTCTTGAAATTGATATACCTTAGATGGAGTCATTGGTGACAGTACTATGCGAGACTCGCCCATACTGAACATGTAGGTGTTTCTAAACCTATCATGTATGATGTGCTCAAAACCACTTTGAAACACAATCAATTGACTCAAGAAAACAAGTCTCAAGTCTCATACAAAACCGGTCCACCAAGGAAGCAATTCATGTGAATACTTTGTAGATTTTGATGGAAAATGTTGAACAAATGATTTGATTGTAATCTCTATTTGTAACATTCACCAAGTAACCACAATAAGGATTGACAATCACATGGAAATCAGATCAAAGAAAGCAATAAAACCATGAATTCCACTTTCCCTTTCAATCACAAATTCACGCCAATGCACTAAAAATCATTCATGTAATTCAAGTGCTCAAGGAAACAATCAATCATACAAGATTGTTGTCCACGAAATATAACCACAAATATTTCCAAGAAAGATCCAAATCTACCTTAAATATGACTCACTAGAGAAGAAATGAACATGCAACTAAGATGGAATCGATATGACTCACAATTCCCCTTCGTTGCACTTGCCACAATTCCAATTCTTGGGTTGAAATTGATAAGAGTTTTGAACTAAGGAAAGAACCCTAATTCACACGTGAAATGTGTCTCTTAATTCTGCAAAATATGGCCTCCTCAAACCCTCTCTTAAGCAAGTATTTATACTTGCTATTCCAAGGGTTAAAAAGTGCTCAAAATTACAAGTTTGCCACTTTTAAGGTGGCTAATCCTAAATGAAAAATTACAAGGAAATAAAAGTGTCCCAAAACCAAAATACAACCAAAATAGTTCATAAAACAATTACAAGGTACAAAATAACATAAGTCTTCATGATCCAATGCCTTGGAATAGAAAACAATCGCAGCGCGTTTTTTATTGTCATCCTGAAAAATGTTCTGTGTCCAACAGGAGTTGTAGGACATATTGGCATCCCATGGAGAATTATCATTATACCTATAAGATTATTCTCAAATTTTTTATTAGAAATAAAGACATAAGGTAAAATATGAGCAATTTGGATCATCATCCAAATTGGGTTCTGAAAAGGTCGACAGTGTCAGAAATTTTCCCATCATCTCCTCGGGCTTCTGAAAGATTTGCCCTCAAATCTAGTAGATTAGTTGTGGAACTGAACCCTAATATCTCTATTGTCCTGCTCTTCTGGCTAACAATGGTAGTGGATGGATTTCTGATCTGTTTCTGAAACCCCTGGACCTCAAATGGAGTGATCGATAATAGAACTATGCGTGACTCGCCCATGCTGAACATGTAGGTATTCTCAAACCCATCATGTATCACCCGTCGATCATACAACCAAGGCTGACCCAATAGTAAATGGAATGCATGCATAGGGACTACATCACATAGGATCTCATCATGATAATTCTGCCCAACATTCACAGGAACCTTCGCCCTAAGGGTAACATGCATACTACCTCTATTATCCAGCCAATGCAAATGATAAGGACTAGGATGTAGGATAGTAGACAGTTGTAATTTGTCTACTAGCGCAGCAGATATAACATTCGTGCAACTACCACTATCGATGATGAGTACACAAAGGTTACCTCTGATTCTGCAAGAGGTGTGAATTATGTTCTCCCTCTAAATATCACTATTATCAGGAAATATAGATAAGGCCCTGCGTAACACATTAAGGGATAGATATTTTCCTCCTGTATGCTCCTTAGGTGCGTCTGCAGTCTGATCATCATAATATTCCTACAGTGCTCTTGGTAGATCTATAGGTTCAGTCTGATCATGATCATCCTCAATATCCTCCCCAGTGTCTTCCATAACAGTCATCACCCTCTTATGTGGACACTGTGCAGCCATATGCCCAAATCCCATGCATTTAAAGCATTTTATCTGGTGTGCTTTCCCATTAGTAGATCCGAGAACAGTCTGCCTCGTATCTGGAGCCATTACCTCTTTACCCTTCCCAGTGGGTAAATTTTCTCTCATAATAATTGGGGTAGTAGTGTCCACTGCCTTTACTCCCTCACCTACCGCCTTTGTTCCCCCTGATTGACTGTCAACTAATATGGGTCTAGTAACAATGCTGGGCCTACTGCTCGGAGCCCTAAAGAAGTTGGACCTCCTTTGTCTCTCTACTTTTAAGGCCAACTGAATAGCCTCATCAAGTGTATTATAGCGCTGCAGTTCAACAATACACGCTATTTCATATTTTAGACCTGAGACAAAACGTGCTACAGTTTGTTCTGGAGGCTCAACGGACCCACACCTAATCATAAGGGTCTCAAACTCCTGCACGTAATCATCCACTATTTTGCCTCCCTGCCTCAATGTTTGCAGTCGCATAAATAGCTCCTGTTTATAGTGCTTAGGAATGAACCTTTTCCTCAGTAATCTTTTCATGTCCCTCTAGGTCTAAACCTCAGCCTCTCCATCCCGATGCTTACTAATAATCAGATTCTTCCACCAGAGTGCAGCATATCCTACAAACTCAACAGCAGCTAATCAGACCCTAATACTGTCATCGATCTCATAACATTCAAAGAGACCTTCGACCTTATCCCCCCAGTCTAAGTATTCATCTACTGATCCCTTTCCATCATAGGATGGCATCTGTATTTTCACATATTCCAAACCCCGAGGTGGCCTGAAATCCCTATTCTGATTTGGGTTTTCCCCAAAATTATCATCCATTTCTTCCCTGTATGGAAGATGCTCCTCACCCATCCTTCTATTCAAACTCCCATCTCCCATTACTCTATCTCGATGAGGATTTTGTGGAGCTACTCGAGGTGGTGCCGGTTGGTTTACCACTGGTGGTTGTGGTAATGTCATTCTGTCAACTCTAGTTGCCAGTGTAGCAACTATGGTAGTAAGAACCTAGAGTTGTTCTTCCAAAGTTCTCCTACCTGCCACATTACGACCCTGACCTCCACCAACCTGACTATTGGCTTCATCACCAATTCCCCCATTCACACTGTCATTTGACATAGTTGTAGATTCCCGTATACTGATCCTCAAAAACAATTTAAATCAAGGGCACACACTCCACTACTACACTTCCCTTAACTCCACATAATAGCAACTACAAAAAAGACAAACAAATAACCCACTTAACTTTACAATTATGTTATTGCAACTCACGTGTAATACTCTTCTCTACAACACGTCACAACAACACGGTGCAACAAATTTAACTTCCACAAGCCACTCCTACAGCAACACACAAGTACAACAACAATAAAGATGAATTACTTCCATGGCAACAACACAAGTGGTATTAATAACAAGTAGGCTTCCACTTCCACGGCAAAGAATGACAACAAAGGACAAATATGTTACTTTCCACAAATGTATTCCAAATTCCACAATAGGCTGCAACTTCAATTTGAAATTCAAACCACTTCACTAATTGCAAGTCTTCTTCAATTGGTAAACAATGAATTCAAATTCAAATAGCACTCATTAACTCCCACAACTTAATGGCATGTGTTTGAATTCAAATAAATTCCTTACTAATCAAAACTCAATGCAAATCTGCAAATTGTACTCCTCTAATTCACAATTACACAATGGAAGTCACAACAACAACCTACACATCCTCCTTCACACCACAACAAGCCATGGCAAGGATTGGTAAGTTTTCAAGTTCAAAAGTTGTTGAATTAAACAACACTTCTATGCTTCTACCCTTCCATGAAAATTATTGATGATAAGATGATACAATAACCTTTCCAATCCAACTCCAACAAACAGCAAATTAAATTCCAAGCCAAGGTAATTTCGCAAACTCAAAACCACAACAACAACACAATTTGCGGTTTTCACTTGATCAACCCTAATTGATAATTAATTCCACGAAATCAAATACAACCAATCCCTTCTCTCAACATGTGCTCTGATACCAAAAAAAGATGATGTGCTCAAATCCACTTGGAAGCACAATCAATTGACTCAAATAAAACAATCTCAAAGCAATCACAAAACCGGTTCCAAAAGGGTGAAATTGCGTGATCCCTAGTGAAGGTGCAATGAAATCCAAATACTCAATGATGCAATTATGATACCACAATAATAATCTCTTCTAACATCATACTAATCACATATGATCCCACGTGAATAATTCACAATCTCAAATAATGCTTCAATTCTATAAACCCCTTTCCACAAATGATAATCAAGTTTCAAGAAGTAATCTTAAAGGAAGAACCGGATTCAAATGCAAAGTATCTCGATTAAGAACAAGAATTCGAAAATAATAGGAAGAAAATCTGTTCAAGAACTATCTCAATTCACCCCTAGATATGACACACTAGAGAAGAAAAGAAATCACAACAAAATGAAATTGATATTACTCACAATTTCAAGGTGTTGCACTCACCACAATTTCAACTCTTGGGATTGAAATTGATAAGAGTCTAATGACAATTAGGAAACCCTAATCCTCATGTGAAATGTACTCTCAAATCTGTAAAAATTAGCCTAAAACCAAGATTAAGCACATACAAAACCAATTTGAAAGACAATCAAACAATGTCAATCAAACTAGTCTTAATCTCATGAACAATGGCGTCAATATCCAATGAATGTAACCAATTCTTCAATTAGGATGTAATCAATCTTAGATCCAAATTGATGATGCTCTGATACCAAAAGATGATGTGCTCAAAACCACTTTGAAACATAATCAATTGACTCAAGAAAACAAGTCTCAAGTCTCATACAAAATTGGTCCACCAAGGAAGCAATTCACGTGAATCCTTTGTAGATTTTGATGGAAAATGTTGAACAAATGATTTAATTATAATCTCTATTTGTAACATTCACTAAGTAACCACAATAAGGATTGACAATCATGTGGAAATCAGATCAAAGAAAGCAATAAAACCATGAATTCCACTTTCTCTTTCAATCACAAATTCACGCCAATGCACTAAAAATCATATATGTAATTCAAGTGCTCAAGGAAACAATCAATCTTACAAGATTATTGTCCACGAAATATAACCACAAATATGTCCAAGAAAGATCCAAATCTACCCTAGATATGACTCACTAGAGAAGAAATGAACATACAACTAAGATGGAATCGATATGACTCACAATTCCCCTTCGTTGCACTTGCCACAATTCCAATTCTTGGGTTGAAATTGATAAGAGTTTTGAACTAAGGAAAGAACCCTAATTCACACGTGAAATGTGTCTCTCAATTCTGCAAAATATGGCCTCCTCAAACCCTCTCTTAAGCAAGTATTTATACTTGCTATTCCTAGGGTTAAAAAGTGCTCAAAATTACAAGTTTGCCACTTTTAAGGTGGCTAATCCTAAATGAAAATTACAAGGAAATAAAAGTGTCCCAAAACCAAAATACAACCAAAATAGTTCATAAAACAATTACAAGGTACAAAATAACATAAGTCTTAATGATCTAATGCCTCGGAATAGAAAACAATCGCAGTAGGTTTTTTATTGTCATCCTGAAAAATGTTCTGTGTCCAACAGGAGTTGTATGACATATTGGCATCCCATGGAGAATTATCATTGTACCTGTAAGATTATTCTCAATTTTTTTATTAGAAATAAAGACATAAGGTAAAATATGAGCAATTTGGATCGTCATCCAAATTGGGTTCTGAAAAGGTCGACAGTGTCAGAAATTTTCCCATCAATGTAATACCCCGTCGATCAAACAGCCATGGTCTACCCAACAGCAAATGGAATGCATGCATAGAAATTACATCACATAAGATCTCATCATGATATTTCTGCCCAACATTCACAGGGACCTTCGCCCTTAGTGTAACATACATACTTCCTCGATTATCCAACCAATGCAACTTATAAGGGTTAGGATATGGGATAGTAGACAAATATAATTTGTCTACCAGTGCAGCAGATATAACATTCGTGCAACTACCACTATCAATGATGAGTATACAAAGGTTACCTCTGATCCTGCAAGAGGTGTGGAATATATTCTCCCCCTAAATGTCTCTAGTATCAGGAGATGTGGTTAGAGCCCTACGTAACACATTAATAGGTTGATATTGTTCACCTGTACGCTCCTCATGTATTTCTGCAATTTGGTCATCATAATACTCCTGCAGTGCTATTAGTAAATCTGTAGGCTCAGTCTGTTCCCCGTCATCCTCAACATCTTCCCCAGTACCCTCCATAACAGTCATCACCCTCTTATTTGGACACTGTGTTACCATATGCCCAAATCCCATGCATTTAAAGAACTTGATCTAACGTACCTTTCCACTAGTAGATCCAGGAACAATTTGTCTCATATCTAGTGCTATTACCTCTTTACCCTTCCCAGTGGGTAAATTTTCTCTAATAGTGTTTGGGGTAGTTTTATCCACTGCTCTCACTGCCTCACCTACCACCTTTATTCCCCCTAATCGACCGTTAGCTGCTATGGGTCTGGTAATTGTATTGGGCCTACTGCTCAGAACCCTAAACAAGTTGGACCTCCTTTGCCTCTCCACTTTCAAGGCCAACTGAATAGCCTCATCAAGTGTACTATAGCGCTGCAACTCAACAACAAACGCTATTTCATATTTCAAGCCTGAGACGAAGTGTGCTACGATTTGTTCTAGAGGTTCGATGGACCCACATCTAATCATGAAGGTTTCAAATTCCTGCACATAATCATCCACTGTTTTGCCTCCCTGCCTCAAAGTCTACAGTCGCATAAACAGTTCCTGTTTGTAGTGCTCAGGAATGAATCTTTTTCTCAACACCCTTTTCATATCCCTCTATGTCTGAATCTCAGCCTCTCCATCCCTACGCCTGTTGATAATCCAATTCTTCCACCATAGTGCAGCGTATCCTGTAAACTCGATAGCAGCCAATCGAACTCTGGTATTATCATCGATCTCATAACATTCAAAGAGACCTTCAACCTTGTCCTCCCAATCCAAATAATCATCAGCTGATCCTTTGCCATCATAAGAAGGCATCTATAGTTTCACATACTCCAAGCTTCAAGGTGGCCTGAAATCCCTATGCTGATATGGATTAGCCCAAAAGTTATCATCCCTTTCTTCCCTGTATAGATGATGTTCCTCACCCATCCTTCGATTCAGATTTCCATCTCCCACTACTCTATCTCTCTGAGGATTCTGTGGAGTTACCCGAAGTGATGCTTGAAGGTTTACCGCTAGTGGTTATGGTAATGTCATTCTGTTAATCCTAGTTGCCAAAGTAGCAACTATGGTAGTAAGATCCTAGAGTTGTTCTTCCAAAGTCCTCCTACCTGCAATATTATGACCCTGACCTCCACCAACCTAACTATTGGCTTCATTTCCAATTCCCCCATTCACATTATCATTCGACATAGTTGTAGACTTGGTATATTGAACCACAAGGACAATTTGAAGCAAAGGGGTATGCCTCACAATCACACTACTTCTAACGCCACACAACAACCACTACAAAATAAAAACACACACAACTTCACTTAACTTCACTTAAGGCACATGTATACTCTTACAATCCATGTGTAGCACTCTTCTCCATGGCAACAACAACAAAATGGAACCAAATATGGATACTTCTCCAAATGGCAACCAATTGATTCCAGCTAGTTAATGTGCAATCAAAGTGATCAATACACAATAACTCTATAACTAATGATTGATTTGAATTCAAAATAGTTTCCTAATTCTCCATGCAAGTTGAACAATTCTGAAAAAAAAAAGTGACCTTTCCAATTCTGCAATGTTAAGGAAATAACATACACTAATTAACAATGCTTCAACTATTTGAACCCCAAATTATGGAATTCAATTCAAGAACTTCCCCTTCTTCCTCAAAAAAATAACTCACGGCAAAGATGAAGATAACAAAATCAATTTCCGAAATTCAATTCAATTCAAGAACTTCACCTTCTTCCTTAAACAAATTACTCACAGCAAAGATGAAGATAACAAAATCAATTTCTAAAATTCCACTTTCCTCAAATAATCACAATGATCACTTCCCCTTAATCAATCATGAACAACTCAAGGATTCCAAGAGTGTTCTAATCTCCAATTGTACAACCACTAATCAAAAAGAGAACAAAATTCAACAATCACAACAACAAGATGCAATTTCATGCCAACAAATTTCGGATCAAGGTGCTTCACAACAAACCCCTAACTTCCGAATTTCGATTGACAAATCCCTCCTCTTAAACCTCAAGCTCTGATACCAAAAGATGATGTGCCTAAAACCAAGATTAAGCACATATAAAACCAATTTGAAAGATAAACAAGCAATGTCAATCAAACTAGTCTCAATCACATGAACAATGGCATCAATTTCTAATAAATGTAACCAATTCTTCAATTAGGATGTGTTCAATCTTAAATCCAAATATGATATAGCTCTGATACCAAAAGATGATGTGCTCAAAACCATGGTTAAGCACATGCAAATGACTCAAAGGAACAACTTCAATTCTCAATTAAAAACTGGTTCAATAGCATCATGAATTGCGTGAACCCTAATGGAGATTTAATGAAATCCGAATGCTTAAAGTTGCAATTAACAATCCAACAATGATAATCCTCTCCAATATAACAACAATCACAAGAATTCCACATGAATTACACACAAGAACAATAAGATCCCATTTCGTGATTCACTTTCCCAACAAAATAACCCACGGTTCCAAGAAGATGCTAAATTGAAGGTTAAAACTAAGGCTAAAACCAATAAATTAAGCAACAAGAATTTGATTACAAATGCAATCAAATTTGATCAATAAAAAACCAATTCAACCCTAGATATTACTCACTAGAGAGAAAAGAAAATTGCAACAAAGTAAATTTGATATTACTCACAAATTAACCTTGAAGCCACTCGCCACAACCTCAAATTGGGATTTGAAATTGATAAGAGTAATTGAATTAGGAATAAGCCCTAACCCTCTCACGTAAAAGTGAAGTTCTAATCCTGAAAAAAAAAAAATGGCCTCCTCAAACCCTACTTTAAGCAAGTATTTATACTTGCTCCCTTTAGGGTTAGAAAATGCACAAAATTACAATTATGCCACTTTTAAGGTGGCCGGTCCTAAATGGAAATTACAATCAAAATGAAAGTGTCCCAAAAGAAAATACAACATAAAATAGTCCATAGAACAGTTACAAAGTACAAAATATCATAAATCTTCATGAGCCAATGCTTTGAAATGGAAACAATCGTAGCGGGTCTTTGATATAAATCTGAAGATGTCTCGTGGCCATCAACTAGGGTAGGACATATTGGCATCCCATGGAGAATTATTATTGTACTTGTAAGATTATTTCTCAAATATTTATTAGATAAAAAGATATGAAGTAAAATAAAAGCGATTTGGATTATCAGCCAAATCTAGTTCTGAAGGCATAGGCGGTGCCGAAAAATTTCCCATCAGTGTGTTTGCAATTTTCATATTGCATTGTGTGGAAAAAAGGAAATCATTTGAATTCAAACATCCATTAACTTGAAGTAGTTATTGAGTAACATTAAGGAGTGTTGTTTGAATTTGAATTATCTTACCTTTTATGGAAAAGATTGCATTTAGTGGAGTTATTTGAATTATTATTTACTGCCCTTGTATGTGGATTACGGTATAGATTACAACGTGAAGTGTTGTATGTGTTGTATTGGGAAGGTTATTATACCGTGGTTGTATGTGTGTGAAGTGCGGTGTAAAAAAGGAGAATATTGAGTTGTTAGAGTTGTGTTGTGTGTGTTGAATAGAAGGGTCATTTGCACTGTGACTTGAAGGTGTATGTGTGTAGAGTTGTGTTTTTGTAAATTTAGTGAAGATTGTGTGCATTTGGTGTGGGTTTTTAGTGTGTACATTATAGATAATTGTGTTGGAGGCATAATTGGAGTAGAACTGTGAGTAAAAGAGGAGTAGTGTGGTGGTGGAGTTATGTGCTTTTGTATGTGTTGAGGTGCTGCACATTGTGGTTATTTGTAATGTGAAACCGTGATAAGAAAAGGAAGTGTGAGTAGTAGAATTTGAATTCAAACAAGTCATTAAAGTTTGAAAGTAATTGAACTAATTACTTAAATACTTGTAGTTGAATTTAATTCTATTTACTTAAAGGTAGTTGTGTGTGTATACTTCATTTATTGAACTTACTTGGAGTACTAAATTATTTCCTTATGCCTCTAAAGCTTTTTGAGACGTAAGCTATTATATTATTGTAGTTGTTAAAACATGTGGGTTGGTGTTGTTGAAGGAGTGTGTTGTAAATTGTGGGACTACTTCTTCAAATCACAACATGTCCAACGAAAGTGTGAATGGAGGAATTAGCAATAAGGCCAACAGCCAAGTTGGTGGGGGTTAGGGTCATAATACTGTAGGTAAGAGGACTTTGGAAGAACAACTTCAGGATCTTATTACCATAGTTGCTACTTTGGCAACTAGGATTAATAGGATGACATTACCACAACCACCAGTGGTGAAACTTCAGGTACTACCTTAGGTAGCTCTACAAAACCTTTGGAGAGAAAGGATAGTGGGAGAAGGAAATCTGGGTAGAAGGATGGAGGGAGATCATCACCCCTACAAGGAAGAGAGGGACGATAACTTTAGGGCTAATCCTTAACCGAATAGGGATTTTAAGCCACCTCGAGGACTAGAATATGTGAAGCTGCAGATGCCTTCTTTTGATGGCAAGGGATTAGCTGATGATTATCTAGACTAGGAGGATAAGGTTGAAGTTCTCTTTGAATGCTATAAGATCGATGATAACACCCGAGTCCGACTGGTTGCTATTGAGTTTATAGGATATGCTGCCTTACGATGGAAAAATTTGATTATCAACAAGCGTAGGGATGAGGAGGCTGAGATTCAGACATGGAAGGATATGAAAAGGGTTCTGAGAAAAAGATTTATTCCTGAGCACTATAGACAAGAACTGTTCATGCATTTACAGACATTGAGGTAGGGAGGTAATATGGTTGATGATTATGTGCAAGAATTTGAAACCCTCATGATTAGATGGTCAATCGAACCTCCAGAACAAAGCTTAGCATGCTTCATCTCAGGGCTGAAATATGAGATAGTGTGTGTCGTTAAGCTACAGTGATACAGTACTGATAGAGCCATTTTATACTCAATCTTTATAGTATAAATTGTGTTAAATTATTATTGATTTTATAGAAATCATAAGGAAATAGTACTTTAATTCTATCATCGTGATAAATCAGGTTAAATGGAGTCAAGGATGCTAATTCAAGTATTTTAGAGAAGTCATCTACAACTTGGATCAAGACAAGGAATTACACCACCGGAGGAAGCACGGTTTGAGGCACAGCCAAGGTTCAAACCGTGTTACACACTGGATAAGAAGGCGAAAATGAGGACTTTCAACAGAGAGAGACACGGCTTAAGGCACGGCCGTGGTGGAAGCCATGGGAGAAACCATGCTTGAAGCCGTGGTGGAAGCTAGGTGTGCCAAGGAGAAGAAAGTGTGGAACATCAACCAGATGAAGGCACAGCTTGAAATCTAGCCGTGGGTGTAACCGTGGTATACACTGGACACGGATGAAGACTTGTAGATTATGCACAGATGAAGGCACGTCTTTAAACCTGGTCGTGTGTGTAATCGTGGTAACACACTGGGCGCGGATGAAGACTTGAAGAATATGCACAGAGGATGGCACGGCTTGACCCACGGCCGTGTGGTGGGGCGTGCCAGGCAGACGAATCTTCACTTCTCGAAATCTACTTGGAAAAGGAAAGATATTTTCGTATCTTGCTAGCAAAAGATCACATGCTATCCCTCTAATAATATAAATAGAGCCAACCCTAGAGGGTTAGGACAACTTTTTAATCTTTGGATCTTGAAGAACCTTGGATCATCTTGGAGGTAGAGCAAGCAACTGAGTTCATCATGTCTTTACTTTTTATTTTCGTTTTGTTGATGAACATGAGTAGCTAAGCTACTTTTCTAGCCAAAGGGTCATAGATGTTTAATTCTCCACGAATTGTGAGGTCTAATTGACTTGTATTTATTCTATTCTTTGCTTTCGGGTATTCATATATCTTCTGATCGTTTTGTCATTATTATCTTTGTTGATTGGTATGAATAGAGCTCTTCTACTCAATTAGCAAGTTAATATATTGTCAACTAGCACGTCAAATCCGTAATTGTTTGATTGTTCTAGTCTTAGTGACGCAATAACATGTTTGGTTATAAAAGAGATGATCGAATTCATGTTATGGAGGTGTATGATCATGTTTAAATAGGTTATCTTATAATCTACTAGCATGAATTGGTGGTCTCTCTAGATTTTAATGCTATTGATAGATTAAATCCTAAGCGCTTGTTTAGGGTTGTTTAATCAATAAGAGAAATAATTCAAAGCGCTTTTCTGAGGTTATCGAGGAAGTAAGGAGAGATAGGTTGTTAGAGCTTGTTAATAACCATAACCAGTTTATCTAGAACTAAGAATAGAAACATTTGCATCGATGATCAATTCTTAGAATTAAACTATCTTGATTCCTTTGGCTAGGCTTTTATTAATATCCGATTTTCTTACCTTGTTTTACTTTATTTTGATTCACAAACAAAACCCCCCCCTTTTCCTTTTTTCCTTTTTATTCTCCTTGGATAGAAATAAATTTAACCAATCTCTGTGGATTCGACCCTACTCACCACTATATGCAAATCATATAATTGTCTAGGAGTAGGTTTTATTTTTGTTGGATTCGACACCCATCAAGTACACTTGAAGAAGCTATTAAGTTGGCCTTGAAAGTGGAGAGGTAAAGGAGATCCAACTTATTCAAGGCTCCAAGCAGCAAGCCCAGTACTATTACCAGACCTGTGGTAGTTGATAGTCGATCAGGAGGGACAAAAGCGATACGTAAGATAGTGAGGGTAGTGGACAAAGCTACCCCCAACACTGCTAGGGAAAATATACCCTCTAAGAAGGGTAAAGAGGTAATAGCACCAGACATGAGGCAGACTGTTCCAGGATCTCTTAGTGGAAAAGTACGCTAAATCAAATGCTTTAAGTGCATGGGATTTAGGCATATAGCAGCATAGTGTCTAAACAAAAAGGTTATGACTGTTATGGAGGGCGTTGGAGAGCATTTTGAGGATGAGGAGGAACAGGTTGAGCCTATAGATCTATGTATAGCACTACAGGAGTACTATGATGATCAGACTGCAGAAACACATGAGAAGTGTATAGGTGAACAGTATTTACCCATTAATGTGTTACATAGGACTCTAACCTTATCTCCTGATGCTAGAGATATATAGAGAGAGAATATATTTCACTCCTCTTGTAGGATCAGATGTAACCTTTGTGTGCTCATCATTGATAGTGGTAGTTGCATGAATGTTATATCTACTGCATTAGTAGACAAATTACAATTATCTACTAGTCTACATCTTAGCACTTATAACCTGCATTGGTTGGATAATCAGGTTAGTATGCATGTTACACTAAGGGTGAAGATACATGTGAGTGTTGGGCAAGGTTCTATGTGACGTGATCCCTATGTGTACATTCCACTTGCTAATAGGTAAGCCCTAGATGTTTGATCGGAAGGTGTTACATGATGGTTTCAGAAACACCTATATGTTCAGTATGAGAGGGTCTTGAATAGTGATAAGTCGCAAAATACCCTCATCTAGAGTAATGAAATTGTGCTTTATTGTTGAATTTTTAGATGATTTGTTGAAGAAAAGGATGCTTAATGGAATGAATGTTAATTTCAGGATCTTCTAGAGTATTTTGGAGCTAAGGGAAGGAGTTTTGAAGAGTCGGATCAAGTTTGGAAGGAATTGGATACAATACATGTGAAGAAAAGAATTCTGGAAAGTACACAAGCGAGATACACGCCCATGTACTTTGCTTGTGTATACCGAAGTGGATGTCTGGAAAGTACACGAGCAAAGTACACGCCCATGTACTTTGCTTGTGTATCTAAGTTTTGTTGTTGTTCAACGATGTTTCAAATACACGACCAATGTACACTCCCATGTACTTGCTCGTGTATATTCACATAAGGACACTTGGAAGCAAGCATGAGATACATGAACGAGATACACTACTCATGTATCCGCTCGTGTATGTATCCAACCCGGGTACATGTATAAATAAATCGTTAGTTGCCCTAGAACAAAAGTTACGAATTTTGTACTTGCTCTGACTCTCATAACAACAGGGGGAAGAAGATTCTGTCAATTCCAGAGGAGATTGAGACCCACGAAGAAGAAGATTCTATCTTTAAGGGTTGTGACTATGAATTTTATTTATTCTTCCAGTAATTGCATTTCTTTTTGTCCAATTTATGGAGGAGTAGACCCTAAATCTAGATTTTATTTGAAACTTCTCTGTCATGTGATGAAGATTTGGTTTTTTAATGCGAAGTTGTTGACTTTCTTATGATTAATTGCATGCCCTTCAATTGTTTCTTAGATTCATAGATCCGGAATATGAATTTATGCATGATATCATATTAGTTAATTGAGAAATTACTCTTATGATTAAATTTAATGCAATTAATGAGATTTGATTGTTCTTCTAGAGACAGGAAACAAGAGTCTTCTGTTTACATCGATTATTTTGATGTGAATTCATGTGCTTTATGCAATTCTAGGTTGCTATTAACTAAGGAGAGATCCTATTGATAAACCTAGGATTAGATAGGTTAATATACTTGAGAAAGTAATTAACTTGACTAGAGAATTCGACAGTATAAGAAGTCAACTACGCCAATCTTCATAAATCTAATGAATTACATGATAGAGAAGGAGTAGAATAAGATCTAGGTTGCTTTTGTTAATTGATAAATCTTCAGAACCATTGTTGTTAGTGAGTTATTAGTTTTAAGATTAGAGTAATTAAGTTTCAACCAACATATTTAAGCGTCGGTTAGATAATAGGAACGGAGTTAGTACTAGTAGTTGGTGTATCTTTGAGGGACGACCTTGTGCTTACTCACTTATTACGCTACGATAGGTGCGCTTTCCTATTGCTTCGTAGTAAGATTAAGAACAAGAATTCAATTTATTAAAACTACAATTGGCAACGATCAAGTTTTTAGCGTCATTCCCGGGGATACGCCAAAATTAGAAACACTTTTTACTTATTAATTTAACCAATTTATTTCTTTCTTATTTTTTTTTTTTTTCCTTTTCTTCTTGGGGAATTTGGAGCTCATAATTGATTTGTATTACGTTTACAGTGCATGACCAAAAGTCGCTCCAAGGAACTTGCTGTTTTTAATCCTGAGCCAGAGAAAATTATTCGTCGTTATCAGAAAAAAGCAACACTCGACTGAGTCAACATCATTTGGTATTCAAGGAGAATCACTGAAGGAAGAAATGGTTGATCAAGTCAATAATCGTGCTCAAGAGCTGAATCAAGGAAATGTTGTTGTGGATCCCCCGAATCATCAACTGGTTGATAATAGAGATGGCCGAGTTAATGAGCCACCTAGAACCAATTCTAATTTTGCCAGGCCAAACTTGATAGGCCTTAGCTCTAGCATAGTCCGTCCTCGAGTGGAGGCAAATAATTTTGAACTTAAGCCTGCCGTGATTCAGTGGTGCAGCAAATATACTCAATTTGATGGTTTACAGGATGAAGATCCAAATGCACATATCCAACTCTTTCTGGAGATATGCGATACCTTCAAATTTAATGGAGTTAGTGATGAGCGATCCGCCTTAGGCTCTTCCCATTCTCTTTGAAAGGCAAGGCTAAGCAGTGGCTAAATTCTTTACCGAGGAACTCCATTACTACATGGAAGGTCTGATTAAGAAGTTTATGGACAAATTCTTCCCTCCTTCAAAGACCGCTAAACTTCGAGCTGAGATTCAATCTTATCATCAGTATGACATGGAGACGTTGTATGAAACCGGGGAGTGATTCAAGGACTCAATGCGGAAATGCCCACACCATGGGATCCCAAAGTGGCTTCAAGTTCAGATATTTTTATAATGGGTTGAACTATCAAATGAGACAAACAGTAGATGCCATAGCTGGTGGCACCTTGAACCATAAAATCCTAAAGAAAGTTTTGACTCTTTTTGAAGACATGGCCGCGAATAATTATGAATGGTCACATGGTAGGGGCAGAGAAAAGAAGGTGGTAGGCATTCTTGAGTGGATGTGGCTACTTCTATCATGTCCAAAGTTGAGGCTTTATCTAAAAAGATCGACGGGTTGGCTGTCTCACAAATCAGCTAGCTATTGTGGAACCCTCAGGTGGTGAGGAAGGGCAAACAGAGAAGTGGATTATTTGGGAAACCAATTCGGCCCCAGAACAATCCAAACAGCAATACTTATAACCCAGGATGGAGAAATCACCCAAATTTTTCTTGGACTAATGTAAACACCCCATTTTTGCACTAGGAGTCAATAATTCTCAAAAAAAAATCAATTCTCAATAATCTTCAATTTTTTCCGATTTTTCCCAATTTTTCCCTAATTTAGTATAAATAGTAAAAATATTCAAAAAAAATAAGAATAAATAGGAAAAACACATCAATTTTGAAAAATGATTTCGGAAATAGTAATAATAAAGGATGAGTAATTTTTACAAATTTTAGAAATTTAAAAAAAAAATGGAAAAAACCGCATTGCATATATGCAATTTGCGATACAAAGAAAATCGGGAAAATAGGCCAGCTCAGCTGGCTCGTGCGTGCATGTTGGGACCGGTCAAGGCTAAAGGTCGCGAGTCCGAATCCCCCCGTGTGTGCTCGGCAAAATTTTTTCCTTCTTTTCCCTGGGGCCCCACGTGGCAGCATGTGATTGGCGAGAGAAAACGCGTGCATCGCGCGTGATCATTTCCTCACCCGGACAAACGCGGGAAAAAGCCGGAGAAGTCCGACGAAGGTGGAATCAATCATTTTTTTTTTTTAAATCTTCTAAAATTATTGTCAAGATAAGCCGAATCCATAAGATAAATCAAAGAAAAACAATAGTTAACTAAAATCCCCGGGAAAAAACAAATCAAAAAATGGAAAAAATTGGGGTTTACAAATGGCCCGTTTGAATTATAAAGGGGTTTTTCCGGAGCCTATAAATAGAGGGGGGGGAGGAACCCAAAACCCGAATCAAATTGGGAAAGTGGGGGAAAGAGTGCAAATGGGAGCTCGGGGGGCCCAAAAAAAGCAAAGCCCCGGCCGGAGTTAAACCACCCCCAGGAGGCGATCTGGGAGCAAAAGCCCTATTGGATTCAGCAACCTCGAAATTGGTTCGACCCCTAAACCCCTGAAAAAAGGCCGTGGAAAACGGGAAGGGCCCCTCCTCCGCCCCGGTTCTAACCCGATTCGCCCAACCCAATTTAAACCCCGACCACCCCCCCAAATCCATAAGTCGGATTTTCCGGGAAAATTTTTCCCTTTTTTAATTTTTATTTTGTTTTTTTTATTATTCTAATTTAAAAATTTTTTATTTTTTTTTTTATTATTTTTATTTATTTTTTTATTTATTTTTTGTTTTTTTTTTTTTTTTTAATAAAAAAATTAAAAAATTAATTTTCTAAAATTTTTAAAAATGTAAAAAAAAAATAATAGATAGTAAAAAAAATAAAATAAAAAATAAAAAATTAAAAAAATAAAAAAATTGGAAAAAAATAACAAAAAAATTTTAGATTTCAAAATAGGATAATATTAATTTAAAAAAAAAATTTACAAAAATCAAAAAAAAACCCAAAAAAAAAAAAAAAAAAATCAAAAAATCATAAAAAATAAAAAGTTAATAAAAAATTCAAAAATTATGAAAGAATCTAAAAATGGTTTTACACTCAAAAAAATCCTTTTCCTAAAAAAACCAAATTGATTTTTTCCCAAAAAATCTTTCCAAAATCTTTTAAAAGTTGGTTAAAAATTTTTTTTTAAAAAACCCAAAAATGGTAAGAAAAAAAAGGAAAAAGAGATTTCAAAAAAAAATTCAAAAAAAAATTAAAGTTTTAGGAACTATGGTTGTTTGACCCGAAAAAGGGTCTGGGCCCCCCGGGGTTGGGTAACCCAAAAAAATGAATAAAAATATTTTCTTGAAAAAATTCAAAAACTAATAAAAAAAAAAACAAAAAAAAAAAAAAACCCCAAATTTAAAAAGGGAAACAATTTTAGGGTTGGGGTGGCAACGAAAGGGTTTAATAGGTTAGCCCCGGACTTAAAATTGGTTTTTCCCTTTTCCTTTTTTCACAAAAAAAAAAAAAAAGGGAAATAACGACGACTAGGGTAAAAAATTAAAACAATTTTCGCCCTTTTTTTTTAATTAAATTTTTTCCCAAAAAATTGGGGGCGACCCCAAAAAATAAATCAAATTCCTAACTCCGAGGTTTTTAATGGGGCAGGGGGTTAGCTAGATGGTTGGGAAGGGAAATTTAAAAAATTTAGACTGCAGGATGGCACCCCGTTGGGGACCCTGCCAGTAGGCTAAGCCCCCGGTCTTCGAATTGTTCCCTTAAATTGCTTAATTATTTTTTTTACAACCTTTTTTTCCCGTTAGTTTTTCGGTTTTTTTTACTGTGGGGGGTTTGCATGCAAGTGTGTGTGAGTAGATGCGGTCAACCCGGGGGCCGTCCCAAAAAACCTTGAGGGGGGGCCATTGTTGGGTTTTGGGCAAGTGAGTTGTTCCCCTTCGGGACCGTTGGCTACCCAGAGGGGGAGTCAACCCCCGGGGGAAAATGTAAGGGGGATTTTTACGAAAGGTTTTAAATTTTGAACCTGGTTAACGGGCCCGGGGGGGACAATGGGGAAAAAAAGGGGAAAACCTTTTTTGGGGGGCCCAAGACTTTCGGGGTAGAGAAGGGGAAAAGGTTTCATCCTTTCGCCCTTTGCCAAACCCTACTTTTCCCCCCCCTGGGGCCTTCTATTTTTTAATACATTGCCCAAAAAACCCCAATTTCCCCGGAGGGAAAAATCCTACCCCCCCGGTTTTTCCCCCCCCAAAACAGATGGAATTTTAAAAATTCCCCCAAAAAAAAAGGGGCCCTGGGTTTCCCTTTGCCCCAAAACCCCCCAAACCCTTTGGTAATAGGGTTTTGGGGGGGCCACCTTTAAATGCTTTTGGGCTGAAAAATGGCCCCGGAAAAAAACCTTTGGGGCCCAAAAGGGGGGAAAACGGGGGGATTTTTTGTATAGAAAAGGTAAAGCACCCGACACCAAACCCGGCCCCAGTTGGTTTTAAAGGGTTAGGGGTTTTAGTGCCCAAAATTTTTTTAAAAACCCGGGCCGGTGGGGGCGGGTTTTTAAAAAAAAAAAATTTGGGGGCCCGGGAGGGAAAATTCCAAGAAAATCCCTTTTTTAAACGGTTTTTAGCGGGGTGTTTCGGGGTATCCCCCAAAACCCCAGTGGTTTGCCATTTGGGAAAATCCCAAAATAAATTTTTTCGGCCCTCCCCTTTTAAACAGTCCCCTTTTTAAATATAAAGGGGTTAAACATGTTAGTAGCCGGAAGTTTGCAAAGGGGTTTGGAAGGTCAAACCCCTTTTTGGGAAAGCCCGATTTGAAACCCCCAATTAGACCGGGGGGTTTGGGGTGGCAAGGGGAAAAAAAAGCCCCCCGAGGGGTTTTTTTAAACCCCCAGCTATTCCCGACAGGAAAAAGAGGGTTTTTTTGGGGCCAGAAGTCACCAGCCCAAACCCGAAAAGGGAAAAACCCGAGACAAAAAATTTTTTCCTTTGGGGCGGGTTTTAAAAGGCCCCAATGGAGGTTTTTTTTTGGTGCCCTATTATAAAAAAGACTTTTGGAAGGGGGGACGTTTAAAAAAAATCCCCCCAAAAGGGGCAAAGGGCCCTTTGAAGGGGGAGTTGGAGAAAATTTCCCCAAACCAAAGCCCCAAAGGGGGTTGGAAGTCTCATTAGGGGGAAAGGCCCCGACCCCCCACAACAAAAGGGCCCCAAAAGGCCCCGGGGAAATTTTGGGGCATTTTTTGGAAAATTTTTTTAAAATTTTTGGGTTTTGAAAATCTAAAATTCAAAATTAAAAAAAGAAAATTTAATTTTGGGGTTTTAATTTTTTTTGGTCAAACCCCTTTTTTTTTTAGAAAAAGCAAAACACATGCTTTTTATTCTTTCTTTTAAAATTTCCAAAAAAAAAAAAAAATGCAATTTTCCAAGGGATCAAAATTGTTCCCCCAAAAAATCAAAACCCCCCTAAAACCCATTTTTTCCCCGCGCTCAAAAACCCCAAAAAAGGCCAACAGCAGTGAAAACCCCCCAAAAAAAAACCCCAAAGCCGAAGTTTTCCCGGACCAAAGGTTTTTTTGCCCCCATAAAAAAAAAGTAAAAAAACGGGTTTCCCTTTTTTACCTTTTTTAAATAAAGCTGGCCTCCTGCGCAACACTCAGCCAACCCCCAAAAAGTTTTCGCGGCCCGAAAAAAAAAAGAAAATGGAGGGAAAACCCCCGGGAAAAAGGGGGGAAAACAATTCCCCCCTTTTTAAACCCGGTTTTTTTAAAAATTTCCCAAAAAAACCCCAAACCCGGGGCCCACCTCTAAAAGACCTTAAAAAGGGGAAATAAAAAAAAGGAGAAAAGAAAAAGAAAAGACTTTTTTAGCACCCCAAAGGGGCAAATGAAAACTTTTGGGGGGCCCCGCGGTTTTAAACCCGGCCGGGGGTCCCCCAACCCCCCCGCATACAGAGAAGAGGCATACCCCGGGGAAAAAAAAAAGACCCCAGATTTTGGGAAAAATATGTTTGGGCCCCCCGGGCCCCCCCCAAAAAGTTTCCCCGCTTTTGCCCCAGGAAAAATTTAGAATTTTGGGTAAAATTCGACCATTTTTTTGCTCCAGACATTCCAGGACAGCCCCCAGGCCCTGAGGTTTGGTTTTTCCCACCTGGTTTTCCCAAAATTTGCAAACCGGGGAAGTTTTAGCCCCGGCGTTTTATTGGAAAAATTAAAGTTAAAAAATGGAAAATCGCCCCATTTTTTAAAAAGGGCTTGGGGGGCCCCCCGGAAAAAAAAATGCCCGAGCTGTTTAAAAGGGGTTTTTCTCAGGGGTGGAGAGCCCGGGCCCCCCGGGTTTGAAAACCCCGATATTGGGGGAAAAAAATTGAACCCCTATTTTCAATCCTTGGACAATACCTATTTTTTAATTTTTGGCCAGACCCCCCCCCCATTTTTTGGGAGGGTTGTGGCCCCGGGCGTAGGTTTTGGGGAAATTTCCATCACCCCCGGGGAGCTCCAAAAAAGGAACCCCCGGGGGTTTTGGGGACCAACAAAAAGGGGGGGCCCTTTTTTTGGGGGGGAAAAAGATTTAAGGGGGCCCCCAGTCAGCACGGTTTTTCCCCGGGGGAAAACAGAAAAAAGCCGGGGCTCGGGGACTTTTTCCCAAACCCCGAGTACCCCGGGGCCAAAAAACCCCCCCAAGGTAAAAATCAGGCCTCAGGCCCCCCAAAGGGAGTTTCCCCCCAACCCCCCTCCCCCCGTAAAATCTTCGTTTTTTTGGGGGGGAGACAAATTTAAAACAGTTTCGAGATCCCCAAAAGCCCCCAAAAAAAAGCCCCAAAAATTTTGACTAAAACCTCAAGGGTGTCCCAAAAGGGTCAGGAGGGGCTTTTTCCCCAAAATGGTGTTGGAGGCTCCCGGGAAAAAATTCCCAAACTTAATTGATGCGGGGAAAAATAAAATTTTGGTTTTTTTAAAAAAGCCCCCCGCACCCAAAGTAAACCCCCCAACCCCCCCCCCCAAAACACACCCCCCCCATAACATGTTTACGTCAGGGGGTTTTTAACCCCCAAAAAAGCCCCCAAAGGGAAATTTTTAAAAGGGGAAAAAGAAAGAAAATAAACCCCCCAAAAGGGGCCCCAAAAGGGAAAAACCCCAAAAAAGGGGCACTTTTAAAAAAAATTTGGTTTTTGGGGAGACCCAAAAATTGGCCTTTTGGGGGGAAACCACGGGAGATTTTGTATTTAGTGAACTTTTTTTTATCCCCCCACTAAAAAAGGGGCCCAAACCTACGGAGGGGGACTAAAATTTTGAAAAAGGAAGAAAACCCCCGGCAAAGGAAGAGGGGGAAGATTTGTCAACACGTTTAAACCCTTTTCATCAGAAGCCCGGGTTTATACAATGCTATGAGGGACACAGCTATGGTAAAAAACCCAAAAAAAAGATTATGTTTTCCCAACGTTCCCTTACCGGGGAAGGGATTACAAAGCTGCACCGTTCGACTATCGGGCCCTCAAAAAGACCCGCCCTTTCCCCTATAAGGGGGAGGCATCACACGCTCGGGGGGAAAATTTATACTTCCAAATTTAAAAAGGGGCCCAAAAAACTAAAGGGCCCACCGGGGGAAAAAGGGGGAAAGAAGGATTTGTTTGCATTCACGAAAAGGTTTTAAAGGGCCCAGTAAATAAAGATCATGGAACAATTAATTAAAGTTCCGCGCAGATATCGCTCGGGGGGCCTTCTCAAAACCCACCCAAACCCTCAAAAGGGAAGCCCCTTTTTAAAAAGTGCTAAAAAAAGTTTCGGGGTCCCGGGAAAATTTAATTGCTAAAGAAAAAATTTGGGGTTAAACGTGGCGGACTCCTTTTCGAAATGGAAAAATATCCTTTTTTCCCGGGAAGAGCTAGGGAAAAGGGAGCCCAAAACAAAAAAAAGGGCCACTTTTCGAAAGTGGTCAGGTGCAGTGACACCTTTGTCTCCCGGGAAATTTTATCAAAAAAACATCAAATCTCAAGGGTTTGCCTATTGGCAACCCCTCGCCCTTTTTTTGGGGGGCGACCCAAAAATAAAAAAACCCAGCCCCCAAAAGGGTTGGGGAGTTTTTGATGGGCCCAAAAGAGCCCATATTGGGGGAGGTGACCCAAAGGGTGGAAAAAATCGGTCCACAAATTTCCACATTCCTTCTGGGTCCTCGTTATCCCAAAGATTTTTTAAAATTTTGCTTTTGGGACCCCTTGGATACATGCTGCTGGGCCATCCCCTCTAGTCTCCACCAAAGGGTCAAATTCTTCACAAACGGGCGATAGCCCCACCGTACTGGGGGGGAGCAGGGGTTACGCCCTAAATACAAAGAGACTGCCCCTAAAACCCGATATTGGGGAAAAAGGTTCAGAAGACCCGGGGTTGCGATTTTCGGAATTTAAGTAAACATGGTGGGCCAGCAAGGAGGGCCATTAGTTTAAAGAGGGGCAGCACGGGATGTTTGGACTGGGGGACATTTCCCACCGGAGCAGAAAAGCACTAGCAAAAAAGGGGTTTTTAGGAGGGGAGAAAAGAAGGGGGAAACTGTTTGACACCCAAATGTGCATCCCACCTCTCCCAAAAAATCTTTTTCCCAAAAACAAACATCATTCAAAAGCGGGGGATAAATGAAGGGACGCAGGCAAAGGGAAATCAAAACCCCCCGCACGGGCCCAACCCGTCAAACCCGGGTCTGAACAATTGGTTTTTGTTATCCTATTTAGTAGCGCTAGGGTTAGCTCAAATTAAAAGAAAAAATTAAATTAAAAAAAATTCTATTTGGGCTCTTTGTCCCAAAATTTAATTGGGAGTTTGTTTTCTTCTTTTTTCGCTTTCTTTTACTTGAACTCCACCATCGAACCCTCAGGGATTTTTTTCGCGGGGGGTAGAAAGTAAAAAAAGCTGAAACGTTTCCAACGCTGCTGGGTCAGTTGTTGAAGGCGATATTTTTAAAACCCGAAATAATAAAGAAAATTGGCTAAAACATGAACAAAGCGGAATCCGATCGAAAAGACCTTTTGGTTTTCCCGTAAATTAGGAAAACAGGAAAACCCAAAAAACCCCAAAACGGGGGAAAGCTTGAGGTTTGAGCAAAAAATGTGAGATAAAAACGAGCTATTAAAAAAATATTTCCGATTGATTTTCCTTGGGGCAAAATGGTTTACCTGCCAGGGGTTTTGACCCCGTCAAAAGTAGTTCACAGGCTTCCCACCAGGGGAAAATGTCAAAACCCAAAAACCCAAAAATGAGAAGGGTTTTTGGCCTGGGCATTTTTTCTAAAAAAAACAAAGAAGAAGTCAAGAAACTACTGAATGGGGTTCCTTTTAAGTATTTTACTACCCCGAATGGGTAGCAAATATAGTCCCCGGGCATGGAAAAAAAACGGAAAAGTACGCGTATGCGAAATTTCGGGCTTTAACCAAGCCACGCCAAAGGATAACTTCCCCCTACCTCATATTGACTTCTAGTAGAAAACATGTGGGAAAAACCCTTTTCTTCTCATTCATGGGCGGTTTCTCCCAATAATCAAAAAAAAGTGGCTGGGAGAAAAACTAAAACGATTTCATCACAAAGTGGGGAACTTTCTGTTCAAAAAGTCATGCCCCCTTTGGTTTTTTAAAAAATGGGCAACGTATTCAGAGAGCCATGGTCCCCATACTTCACGACATGAAGCCCTCGGGGGGGGTTGAAGTATAAAGTCGACGACATGATAGCCCAAAACCAAAAAAAGGAAAAGCCATATAGGTATCCCTTTAAAAATTGTTTTAAACGAAGAGAAAGTTCCCGGGTTAAGTTTAAAAACCCAAAAAAAGTACTTTTGGGGGTCACAACGGGGGAAATTTTTTAGGGTTTGTCATAAGCTAGGAAGGGATTAGAAACGACCCTGGGCCCAAAGGGGAAATCTATATTGAAATTTCCTTCCCCGGCTCCTTAAAAAAGTAAGAAAACTTTTTTGGGAAGATTAAATTCATTGCTCGTTTACCACAGCTAAACCCAAAAAATGCCCCCCACTATTCCCTTGTTGAAGGAAAAAACGCAGCAATTTTGAATGGGGAAAAGAATGGAAAGGAAATTTAGGGCAATCAAAGACTTCCCCTTTTAAAAACCCCCCCAGTCTTTGGGAAAATCCCCGAAAAAGGGGAAAACCCTTTTTTCTTTAAAACCCCAATATACTTCCCCCAAACCTTGGGGGTGTGCGGGGGGAAAAGATGATGAAGGAAAGTGAGCGTTCCATATACTATTTTGAGCCCAAAAAGTTCATAAAACGGGGAAAAGAAGGGAAATCGGAGGGGGGAAGACGTTTTGGCGTTAATTTGGGTTAAAGCACCCCCCTAAGGCAGTATACCCCTTTTTTACCAAATTTAGTTACGGACAAGGGGGATGATCCTTGGGAAAAACTTGGTAGAGAAAACCCGCTTTTATAGGGAGAATCTCAAGTGGCAAATGCTCCTATCGGAGTTCGAAAATACTTTCATGAAAAAGAACTCCAAAGAAAGGACAAGCCTTAGCCGACCAGTTGGCGGAACACCCTGTCGAGACAGATTCCCAAGAACAAAAAGGCCCAATTCCCCCATGAAAAATATTGACAGTGGAAAAGTATCCCTGAAGACTTTGGGGAAAAGAGGGCAGAACCTGAAATTGGGGAAAATTTTTTTTTCGATGGGGGCGGGAATGATTCGGTTGTGGGGGTTTGGGGGGGGTATTGATATCCCTGGACCCGGGACCAATTTCCCCAAGCACGAGACTTAAATTTCCCTATAAATAATAATATCGCAGAATTTTGAAAACATGTTTTCCTTGGCCTCAAAAAGGCCTGCCCAAAAGGGAATCCTCGAATTTTGAAGTTATGGGTGGATTTAATTTGCCCCATTTTTTACAAAGGGCAAGGGGGGGGAAATTTTAAAAACTAAAGGGCCCCAAAATGGTACCATAAACATCCAATAGAAGAGCTAATTTGGGGAAATTTAAGGCCCAAACACTTTCCCCAAAACATCCCGAGAACTCAGAAAACAAATTCGCAGATCATTTTGGGCCCCACAAACAAACTTGTCCCGATAAAGGAGGAGCCCAATTTTTAAAACCCATTAAAATAGGGCATCGAAATTGGGCCCCCCTTTCTATTTAACCCAAGGAAAAGATACAAGGGAAAAAAACCTTAGAAAACGATATTTAAGAAACCCTTTTTCCAAGAAAAAAGGGGAAATAAATTTCCCAAATGGATAGCAAAAAATGACCAAAGAAAACTCAGAAGGTTTTGCAAAGCCAAATTTTCCCATTAAGTGGGGCCATACTTTAAAGAAGATCAATTTTATACCACCCAATTTAG